>CM031240.1:164867389-165381837 GCA_018340775.1 Taxus wallichiana var. yunnanensis
GAATATGGTTTTCATTTTTGGGTTGTGTCACATGACATCGGATACAAATCCTATTTTTGTTTGTTGTGGATTTTTCTTTTGTGTTTTTCTATTTTAGATATTTTAAAAAATTTGGATTCTTATATTTTAGTACGCAAAACTTGTTTAGTACAATGGGGAATACCTCTAAGGTCTCTTACAAGTTCCAGGAGATCGGTGGCCCACGTTGCGATATACGTCGACATCCGCTCGACTCGATCTACAACCGTTTACTTGTATTTTTGTGTTGTTTTTGTTTAGATATTTATAATAATAATTATAAAATAACGAGACTCATTTTAACAAACAACTATTATAAGTGAAATTTAAATTTAAGTACTCAAATCTAATATAAAAGTAATAATAATAATTAGTATGGATATCTTAAATATATTTATCTAAAATACATTGAGAGATATCTATCTTGAGGTGCATATATAACCTATGTAAAACATCCAATTTATGCACCTTGATTGATATCTTTGTGTATTTTAGATAGTTTTATTTTTGGTATCTAAGATATTAATTACATTCCCTATTGATTTCCCATTAATTTGTGAGAAAAGATATCGATTTAGCTACGCCTTGTATCGGTTTCAAAAGAAAATGCACAATTAAAAGGGTCTGGACTATATCATCTGTTAGATATAATGAATGTCACATTAAATGATGAATTATAGCGTTATAGTCAAGTGGATTTCAAATTTAATGTTGCAAAATAGGGAGTAATACATGCCATAGAAGTACCCATATACATTTGTAGGAAAGTGTCACCATTTAATTATGAATAACTGAATAACATCTATTGTTCTTTTTCGTTAAATTCGATTGAAATATTTTCCCAATATATGACCCCACCAACCCTTATAATTTTCCAATCCCCTATTTCGAGAGGATTCATAGGAAACTACCATTCACTCATAGGATTTTTCTTTAAATATCCATAAGTCTCTAGGTCTTACTTTGCATAATTTCTCTATAGATATCGGTAGGTCTGTGATACATGGTCTCACCTTCATACTTATCTCTATAGTTCCTTCATCATCAAATCATCATATTTGACCTCCAATCTCCTATTCCCATTACTCTAAAATTACCTAAACACCTTTACTACTATATTGCATAAACAAGATATTGAGGCTACATTTTCTTAAAATCTTCCCCGTCCCACCGAGAAACATCACACATACCTTGTAATCCCTTCCAAACCGCTTATTACATCTTCCATTATTCCTCCTTCTACCCTCCTCTTTAATCATCAATATTTCAGTTCTCTATTCCCCCTTACCCCGTACTCACCTTTATTTATGCTTTGTTATTAATAAAAATTTTGTTTCTAAAATAATTTTAGTTTGCATTTCACTAAATTCATTTGCCTCTTCCTCTTCGGCATTCATATCACACTTTGTTCGTATGTGATTGATAGTTTTATAATATTTTCCTTTTATTTTATTGTAATATCACATGATAATAAGCAACATATATGGTAAATTTGAAGCTATATATATACATATATTATGCAAGGAAAATTACAGGGTTAGAAAAAGCTGCTCTATTTAGTACGAGGATTTGACATGGGTATATCTTTTTATTTTCCCACTCAAATTTTATTTTGTTGTTAAATACATGGAGAGAAATAAGGAGAAAATTTGAATCTTTTCAAACCATATGAATCATAACATATCTTTTAAACTATAATTATTTTGCTATATATCTAATGTCTTTAAAAACAAATCTAAAGTGTTTCCTAAAATCTGCAACTAAAAATATTCCTTATTAAGAAAATATTGAGAATGGCATACATGATTAGGATAAATATATAATATCTATAACCTATAGACAAAGGATTTCATTTTCATATCATGGAAATATTAATAAAAAAGGTGTGAGTGAGGTTTAGTTCTTTGTGAAGGATTCCAACACCAATACTGATGTGTTTCCTTGATAAAATGTTATATAAGGTGTGAGTGAGGTTTAATTGTTTTGAAGGCTTCCAACTCCAATACAATTTGTGCAAGTAGGTTGCCTTACCTTCCAGTGATAATACACGCATATTTTATTTTATTATTGGGAATAAGAGAGTACTCTCTCTCTCTCTCTCTCTATGTATATATATATATATATATATATATATTAACATATAATATATATATATATATATATATATATATATATATAATTAACATGTAAATCCACCGTCACAAATGAATAAACAAATATATAGAACCTATTAATATATTTTCCAATAATAGTAAATTCATATTTTTAATTAATTAAAGTATATACATAATATAAATATTTTTCTTTCCTTTCACTTACAAAATAAAAAAACAAGAAATTAAAGAGCTCTTTTCTTTTACACATACACACAATTTTCTTTCTTACAAAACTAGGATTTCCAAGGGAACTAAAAATGTAATCACCACATCAATACAACCCCCTTACATTATTTCTCCCATTACATTTTTTAAAAATGAAATTAAAACATAAACATACAAGAAGGGAACAACATGTCGAGAATTTCAAACGGAGGGTAGATTTGGGAAGAGGCTTAACTCCCCCACACATAGGTTAGGTCCCATCAGTGAAATTTTTGGTAAATAAGACTCTCACCTTTCCAAACAAGCCTTCAAAAATTATCCAAAAGGGTAAATTCAGGTTTTTGTTTGAATAGGTGATTCCAATGTGACAAGTGGTCCCCACCAACTTGCTTACTCATTCCCAAAACATGCCTTATGACATGGTTAAGAAAAAACATCCCATTACACTAATCACTCACAATGGCCTAATTAGCACTAAGAAAAAACAATTTAGGTGAGCAATGAAGTAATCAAGTTTTACCATGGTGCTCAAGGTTAGGGAATAATACAAAAATAATAAATAACTCCATCACATGCTAAGCACAACATATTTCCCCCAATATTAAAATATCCAAAACTGAAACAAGGTGGGGTATAAGGTTTTGGCATGACAATTCTTGACATCCTTTTTAGTGCTACAAATGAGTCCCGTGTTCAACAAGTGGTGCTAACTGTGAATTCCTGCACACTCAAGGAAAACCTAAAATCTGAATGACATGATAAAATATCCATATAAATCATGACGAAAATATGACTATAAATATCAATTAAATAAAATTCCACCATATCTATTCTACCAATGATACATTGAAGTATGATCCAAATGAAAAATAATATGTAACACAAAATCACGATCATTATTGAATCCCATATAGTAACAAGATATATTAATCTACAATATCAAAATCTCAATAACATTCATAAATGATGAAAGAGAAGTAATTATAACAATACTAGGAATGTGAGTCTCATACGTAACTGCCAAGTCGATTAGTTCGTTCCAAATAAAGATGATAGTATAATGTATATGTATTTGAGAAATTAACCAATATAAGCATTATCCAAATATAGTTTGAGTAACCTTAGATCACAAATATTTATCCCAACTAATCAAAACTTAGTGGTGAGAGTAAGGGTGGTAAACTTGTTTCGTGAGTCTTGTATATCTTCCTACCAAACTTAGGCGAAAACAAGAGTAATAACCACATCACTTTGATTTAATTAAAATAAATTCATGGCACTATTCTCATATTTTTCCAATCATGAGCTAATCACCAAATAAATCGATAAGTAAGGGAGAGAGATCTAGAGGGGAACTATAATATACAACTTATTGTGTAATTTCACAAACAAGGATGGAATCCTCGTAGATTTTATTAATGTGAAATTAATTAACCATTACAATGGAGTGCTTCAATTTTTATACATATTAGACAACAATATACAAACAAATAAATATGTTGCACAGTGCAACAATATGCTGAATACATAAGCTTCCAAAATATCACACGGGAAGCACAAATGAATAATGATATAATTATCATAACAACATAATAATTATATCCGTGAATATAATAATAGAAATATGGTTTAATAAAACCATATAACAATAATAATTAAATAATAACAATAGATAAATAATTAATTATACAATGAATAATTAATTATCCTAACATTCCCCCTTAATTTTGTATTGTCTCAAGGGATGAGGAGAGGAACTCTCGAACAACTCTAACTTGTCAAGTGCAAGTGACTTTGTGAAGATATCTGTTGTTTGTTTAATTTGTTGGACAAAATTAAAGTTGAATGTTGTGCTTCAACACATGCTAGTGTATGAAATGAACTTGTACCTCAATGTGCCTTGTTCTTTCATGAAACACTCGGATTGCAAACAAGTTTGAAAACACCTTCATTGTCAACATACATGGTGGTCGGTTTTCCTATAGTATTCTAAGTACTTCTAGTATGCGATGTAGCCATATCACTTCACGAAAACTTATCCTATAGAACGATACTTGACTTCTATGGAAGAACAAGAAACAAAGTGTTGTTTCTTTCTTCCCCATGATATTCGTCCGATCCCATAAAGAATAGAAATCCAAGTGGATTTTCTATCATCAATGTTACCTACATGATCTGAATCCGAATATCCAGTCAAGAAGAAGTTGTCGTTATTCTTATCTTCTAGACCAATATCCACTGATCCTTTGAGATATCTCAAGATGTGCCTTGTTTCTTTCCAATGACACACTTTGGGTTCCTGCATGAACTGGTTAGATAGCTTCTTGCAAAGCTAATATCCGGTCTAGTGTAGGTCAGCTAAATGAGACTCCCAATCAACTTCCGATAGAGAGTGGCACTTAGCTCAGAGATGGATCTCAATGCGATAACTACAATTTTTTCTCCATGGGTGTAGCAATTGGTGTGCAATCCATCATCCAAAATTTCTCAAGTGTTTTCTTGGTATATTTTATCTCGAGAAAAATGTGATTCTCTTACTACCATACTTCAAATCCAAGACAATAATGCATCAGCCCGAGATCGGTCATGTCGAGCGATTGATTAAGATCTTTCTTCGTTGCATAGATCATCCTCATTGAACTATCGGTGATGAATAGATCATCGAGATAGACAATGAAACTAACAATCTTCCCCCTTGCTTTTTGACGTAAAGATTGGGATCGTATGGATTTATAACAAATCCATGTTGTACGAGATGCTCATCAATTATGATGTACCATGCCCGGGGTGCCTGTTGGAGGCCATACAGAGATTTCCTAAGTCTACATACCTTTTCTTCTTGACCAGGTAATACATATCCCTCAAGTTGAGTCATGTAGACTACTTGTAAATCTCTGTTTAGGAAGGCACGTTTTACATCCATCTGATGGACTTTCCAACCAAACTGTGTAGCTAGAGAAAAGATCATCATGATCGTTTTGATCTTAGATGTGGAAGAAAATGTCTCCTCGTAGTCAATGCCTTATTTTTGTGCGTACCCCTTTGCTACTAGTCTTTCTTTATACTTGTCCATTGTCCCATCTCCTTTGTACTTTGTTTTGAATATCCATCTTCATCGAATGGGTTTTTTCCCTAGTGGAAGATCAACAAGCTACCAAGTCTTATTTTTCATTATTGACTAATATTCAGAGTCCATGGCATCTTTCCAAGCTTTTGACTATAGGTCTTCTTGGACTATAGAGGGTTCATCAGACTCAATAACTCTACTCATCAAAGAAAATTTAACTTTCTCTTGCTTTAGTGCGAGTCCGTGGTCCAGGGGTGGATGTATTCGGTGGAGCATCCATTTTTACATCTCATAATGTGGTAGTACAGCACTTGGGAATACGCTAAAATGTTCCCATGGGTCGTGGTTCTATCTAATCAACACAATCATCCCCATCCTCACTTTCATCATCGAGGGAACATCAGCTTTAATTTTTACAACCGTGAAAAATATACATATGGTGAGTTTGGAGGAGTAGAATCTACTTCCTTCTCTTCTCAAAAACTCAACATCTCTATTGGTGTAGAATTTTTGGTTTTAGGATCCATCAATCTATACCCAAGAGTCTCTTCACTGTACCCAATGAAGACGAGTTTCTATGACTTCATGTCCAATTTCTTTCTATTCTGCTTGGGTATGTGCATGTTTTATTTGCACCTAAATACTCTAAGGTGTGTAATGGATGGTTTTCATTTTGATCATGCTTCTTGTGGTGTTACTCCTTCAAGAACAATCTGTGAGCACTCTATTTAAAAATACACTGTTGTCTTTACTACTTCGCCCAAAATGTCTTTGCAAGTCCAAAGTCATTGATCATGCATCGCACCATTTCGATGATAGTATGATTTCTTCTCTCAACAACACCATTCTGCTGTGGTGTGTGGAGGAGGAATTTGTCGATGAATCCCATGAGTTTGTAGGTAGTATTTAAACTCATTACTAGTGAATTCCCCCCCTTGATCTGAGCAGAGAGTTCTGATGTGACGACCAATTTCATTCTCAACTGCTGTTTTGAACTTCTTGAAAGTTTCAAAAGCTTCACTTTTCTTGCTAAGACAAAAAATCCACATTTTTCTTAAATAGTTGTCAACACAGCATAAAGTACTGAAACAAAAATTGACTTGGTTGCATCAGATCACAAAGATCGATATGAACCGAGATCAAGATAACCATGAGATCGATGTGTACTCTTCTCCTGAATGATGCTTTGTGTTGTTTACTGCCGCTAGGCAAAGTGAAGAGACTTATCTGTATCCTTATGAAGAGATGGCAGCCCATGTACCATATTGTGTCGGCAAAGTGTCTCGAGATACTTGAAACTTACATGACCAAGTCTCCAATGCCACAAATGTGCTGATGTGGAGTTCTTAGAAAAAAGTGCTTGATCGTCTCTATGAAAAAATCAAGTTTGAACATGTGTCCCACATTGGAGGATTTTGCAACTATTTTCGAGCCTCTTGATTTATCTCGAATCAAACATGTTTATTTTTGGAATGACTATCAAAGTCAATTTTTAGGTTGTGATCAAGGAGTTGACTAACTAAAAGAAAATTCTTTGTCAACCGAGGGACATATAAGACATCGATAGTCTACAGTTGCATGAACCAAGGGGTAGAGAGATGTTCCCAATCCCCAACTACATATGAAGAATCATCTCCCAACAAAACATGATTTTTGATGGCTTATCCCTCAATGAAGTAAACCAATCTCTATGGCTAGTCATATGTTGAGTGGCTCCTGAATCAATATACCAGACATCACTAGATGACATGGATAGTTCACTTGATTGAGAGGTGTACAAGAAGTCTTCATCATCTGAGTGTTCTTCTTGCTCAACAATATTTCCTTGCTGATGGTGTCTTCTTTTCCAGTTCCCCCTTTTTGCCCTTTATTGTCATTAGAATGTCCCTTGTAAGATTGTTTTTTTGGAGGTCCAAAGTAACTGATGAACCTTTCATGTAAGTATTATACCAAAAATCTTTTAAGTCATTTCCTCTTTTGCGATTGGACATTGTTTCTTTTGTTGTTTTTCCCCATGATAATGATTCTGATGTAGGGGATTTTAATAGGAATTATGTTTTCCTTTACCTTTTCCTTTCCATTTTTGATGTGAAGAAAGTGCCTACTCCTCTTCATCATCCTTATTGTGCATGACTTCCTCTTGTTGCAATAGGTTTACTAGCTTTTCAAAACTAGTTATCGTATCTAACAAGTTTAGTGTTGTGACAAAATTGCGGTAAGAAGAAGGGAGTTCTCTTAGAAATATGGTAATGAGAGTATCATCTATGACCGCTTCTACCAAGGCTAGAAGTGAAGCCCTCAACTCTTCAAATCTTCTTAAGAAAGCTTCAATTTTCTCATTATGTTTGAACTTTAGTGTATGTAATTAATCTGCAAATTTAGTATAACATTCTTGTTTTTGGCTTCATACACTATGCAAAATTTATCCCATGCTTCTTTGGTTGTTTTGGCATCTCGAATGTGGGGTTGTACATCGTCAGACACTCTAAACAAGATGATGAGTTTGGCCTTCTGATCTGCTTTATCAAACTACCATTTTTGTGTTGTATTAGTAGTTGATCTCGTTAGAGTACCATTCACAACATGCTATATCTCTTCAAACTCAAGTTGTGTCTTGATTTTTTTCTTCCATGTAGCATAGTTGTTTCCTCTGAGTAGTTGTGAATCTGGAAGAAAATATTTGGGGCATTGGTGCCCATTTTGCATAAAACACTTACAGGGTTTGGCTCTTATCACTCCAGGTATAAGGTCTCCCAAACTATATACCATCAATTCGATATACCGACCTTTCTATATACGTGCCCTTCCGATATACCCGTGGTACATGGAAGAAGATCACCCTTACTATATACCTAGTGGTACATGAAAGAGGTGTTAACGCATTTGAAAGAATTCGATACGTGGTACCAAGATAGTACTTGAAAGGGGTCTATGCGATTATTGACACCGGCTGTAAGAAATATCCTAATACGCACACATAACTTCTCTATATACTTGGATAATTTCTCGGTCTAGATTTATGTCATGTAATCATTCACATACGGATCAGATGGCTCATAGTGTGTGCACTTTGTGACCTTATTACTCCTCGTCGATTTAAACGGTCGATGCCCGACGGCAAATTGTTATAGCTATATTAGGTGTTAAGCACATTAGTAGTCATGACAAATTTACCCGTAAGTGCTTCCCAGAGGCAGAGCCTTTGTATATACCGAATGTTGCGAATGAGATCAGGATCTTGTGAGTGTTATAGAACCAATTTTTATTGATTTTAAGTACAATTTCTGCTAGTTTCTAAGCAGTTACAATTTTTGTAGTTGACTATGGAAACCTAAAAATTAGTACAATATACTCAAGCATGCATTTACATTAAAAAAATTTAGAAAAAATTGAAAGGCGAGAAAATGTTTTATTTTTGCAAGCACCTTTGGTGGCTGTGGAGCCCAATACGACTTGTTGAGCAAAAAACCATAATAAACTAGCTCAAAATGAAGTTTCTAGGTATCCCTCCTTTAGAAAAACGTGCTTAGAATGCAAAAATATGCGAGTGGAGAAAAACAAGTTTTTCCCTAAAATAGGGTTTTTCTCACTAAATTTAGTTAGATATAACTAAATTTGAATTATCCACTAAAGTTAGCGGTTACACTAAATTTTTTGCTAAATTTGGTAGTGGTTGAGGGAGGGATTTGACCCCTTGACCTCTCTTGATGGGAAGTGTCTTACAAAATTTATGCTAGCCACTTGGGGGCTAAGCTAAACAATTATATGTAAAGAGAAAATTGTAATTAAACACTTCCAAACTGTGAAACCATACCTCTTCAAAAAACCATGGTTTTGGAAAGGATGTTTTGAGCAAAAATTCTACCAAAAATAAAAAATGACAGGTGGTTTTGGTGAGAATGAAGGCGGTTTTGAGTGTGTATGGTGCCTTAGATCATTTTTCTTCCTTCCTTTGAGCTGTAATCTCTTCCTTGGTGAATTTTATCCTCCTCAACCTTAATTGCAATTAATAAAGGTGGTTTAGAGGAATTTGATGGAGATTTTGAGGAATTTGATGGTGGTATTACAAGGGATGGGGCTAGGAGTTACGAGGCAAGTCGGCTCTCTTTGCTTGCACAAGCTTCTCCAATGCTCCTCAAACTCTGTTGCAATCCTCCAATATCCTTTAACCTGCTCTGAAACCAAATGTAATTTCACAAATAGGGACGGAAGCCTGTATATTTTATTAATGTGAAATTAATTAACCATTACAATGGAGTGCTGCAATATTTATACATATTGGACAACAATATACAAACAAATAAATATGTTGCACAGGTGCAACAATATACCTGAATACATAAGCTTCCAAAATATCATACGGGAAGCACAAATGAATAATGATATAATTGTTATAACAACATAACAATTATATCTCGTGAATATAATAAGACAAATATGGTTTAATAAAACCATATAACAACAATAATTAAATAATAACAATACTTAAATAATTAATTATACAATGCATAATTAATTATCCTAACATATTTATTATAAGAAAAATAATGTGAGCATCTAGACCGTTTGTGACAATAAGGAACCAATGTTTGTTTAGTATCTAGAGTCTTGCAAAATTTACAAGTCTAGGATAAGATCATTTTTTGAGTATCTAGAGTCTTGCAAAATATGCAAGTCTAGGATGCGAATACCCCATGATATATGAAATCTCCGCCATGGTTGTTGAAGGTGATATAAATTTCCCTTACTATTTTACTTGAAATGATATACAATTACAATACCCATAGGTGCAAATCTGATGTACAACTGAGATGTTTAATTATTTTTCTTTCTTTTCCAAGGTGGTCAATGTTAATAAATGAACTTATTTTTAAAATGTCATGTTTTGTGTGGAATATTCTCCTTGACCAATTAAAATCTAAACCTCATTAAAGGTAGTAGAAAAATTAATAGGCAATTCGGAAAAGCCCATGGATACATGTTTTTAGGGTAAAATAATTATAGATACACAATAAAATTACACCCATTTGTTATCTCTACGTCATTATTAACAAATCTATTTTTAGTTATATTATCAATTATCGTAATCGAGGAGACCGCATCTCTATCTCATGTATATATTTAAAAATTCTTGAGTATCGAAAAAAACATTTTTACATGTCTAACAATAACAATTTTTGCTAAGAATAATCAAATAAAACAACTATATTCACATATTTTCCAATGTTGGTTTAATGGAAGGAAAGATTGCTTTAGAAAGGGGATAGCACTTGGGTAGCGAAGCTATTCGGAGAGGCTAATCGAGAGCCAACCAAGATCATGTCGTTGTGGTAGGATGTTAGGACACTACTTGATATCCCAAAATTTATCATTGATAGAGCCAAAGAGAGATTTAGATTTGTAATAGTAATTAGGTATGTTTGTTTACGACCATATATTTATTTTGTGAGAGAATGGGGTAGAAGAAAATGGAGCTACAAGGTAGAAGTATGAGCTTTTGTTGGATAAGGATTTCACTTCTACTACCACAACGAGAGGGAGTTGTAAATAGTGATGCATGAGAGGCCATGGTTTTATGGAAACACTGCATTCACTTTCCACCGATGGGAACCTAGAATGCCTCATGATTTTAGTTTCCATGCTATTCTTATCTGGATCAAGCTCCCGGGTCTCCCTGTGGAAGTCTGGGTACCCGGAATTTTTCTAGAGATTGCCAAATCAATGGGTCTGTTGATTGCATTGGATCCGACTACGTAATCCCGATCTAAATTAGTTTTTTCCAGAGTTTGCATTAATATACATGTGGGGTTCAAAGTTCTGAACGTATCTTCTTGCACTCTTTGGGTGGAAAATGGGAATAGGTGATTGAAGTTGAGTTCTCCTAGATCTTCTCCAGCAAGTGTAGAATGGTTTGTTATGAGGTGAATGAATGTTGTACTTCTAAGGATCCATGAGAGAAATTCACATATATTCAAGGGGATGATGTGTTAGAAGATTCGTCGGAGGAGGAAAATGGCCCCGAGAATTTTGTGACAAAACCTTTGATTTTCTTAAGTCTATTGAATGCACAATGGAGGTGGGACATGTCAAGCAATAGGTGGAGAATGCTTGTGCGGGGCGTCGATTGATGTTGTTGAAGGAGGATGTTGTGGAAAGGATGATGATACAATTCTAGTCACCTATGTTGAATTGGTAGATACCTTGGTTTACTCAAGGAGAAGGGTGGTGCTAGGCATGGAGACAAGGTGGACCGAGTTGTTTGGGTGAGAGGTTAATTTTTTTTTAATTTTGGCCCTTTTGTCCTCTCAATTTTCCCCACCCTTTCAAATCTAATTTTGTGAAAATTGGAGCCCTTCCATAGAAGAAATTCATGTTTTAAACTCCTTAGATGTTCGTTTTCATTTCCCACGACGTTTTTTATCAAAATTTCTTCAGTCTCCTACCGTTAAAACATGTTACCTATTTACAATTTATGGGAATTGATTTTAGTTCTCCTTTTAGGTGTTTGGAATGTGTGGGACCTTGCATCTTTCATTTTTAACCTTTTGCAGAGAAAGAAATCCTTCATTGGGAGTAAAAATGGCATTTTCCCATTTCTTGCAACTTCCTACATTCTTTTCCCAATCAAATTCTTGCTCGGAAAGTTGGAGCGGTGCATTTTTTTCCCATTGGATGCGGTCGACGGGTTTGTTTTTGAACTTATCACTTTTGGTGATTTTGGAAAAAATCCCGATTTTCCCGCATCCCCATCACTCCCGATTGGCTAGAGCAGCTTTGGTAGAAGTTTGGAGCGATGATTCCATTCTATTGTCTAAGGCATTAGGGTGAAAGGACGAAAAGTTCTAAAATGACTCGTGATCCCACCCAAGTGAAAGGGAAAATTTCTAGGTTGAGGCCAACAACAAATTAGAAAGAGATACATGGCCTATGTTGAAAAGTCAACGGAGGAGGCGCAGACTTTCGGGGGAAAAGTTGGAATTCTTCCCCTTTCTCAAAAGTGGATAAAGGATAAAAATCAAAGCACATCCCCACAACCAATCAGGTAACTCCATGTTTTGAAGAATGAAATAGGGACACATGGCTATTTTTCGAGTTCATAACTACTTTGTGCACTCAACAAAAGACTTTGGGAATTTTAGCCTTGTTTCCACAAAGGATGAAAAAATCTAAAATGACCCGACCCCACCTAACCGAAAGGGAAAATTTCTAAGTTGAGGCCCGCAACAAATTAGAAAGAGACATGTGGCCTACATTGAAAATTCAATGGTGGAGGTGTAAACTTTCGGGGAAAAGTTGGAATTCTTCCCTTTCTCAAAATAGATAAAGTTTAAAGTGAAGCACATCCCCACAACTAGTCGCATGATGCCACGTGTTTAAGAATTAAGTTGGAGCAGCGGGCCTGGGGGAAAATTGAAAATTAGAGCCTTTTTACCAAAGGGTTAAAATGTTGCAAATTGGGCCATGCCCCCTTTCCCAATCGTAGTGTGCCACGTGTTCATGTTGAAAATTCATGGCGAGTCGGTGGAGATTTTTGAGAATTTGAGATTTTGTTAAAAAGGGTTTAAATGGCATATTTGGAATACATTTCCTTAGCCACTCGAGATACCTCCACGTGTCTAGCTTTTGCGGAGTGTGGGGGCGAGCAAAATGAGAAATCGCTCTTTTTCTCCCAAATGTTAGGAAATGCAACTTTCTTCCCGGGGCTATTATTGCTTGGATCTTGCCACATGTAGGGTTTGAATTTGAAGGTAAAAGGGGGAAAAGATAGCCAAATGCACCCATCTAGTTTTTGACGCCATTTATGAACTAGAGCTCTGTAAAATGCAAGAAATGGATTATTCTTCATTTCTTTTTCTCTGTATCTTTGTCATTTCTCCATGATATACTTTTTTGGTTTATTATAGAGCCAAATAGATAAGTTTGAACTGATGTAAATTTTAATCATAAAAAAATAGAGTTTTATCGGGCATTCACGATAAAAAAGGGAGAAAACTTACCAGTAAGCACTTGAGTGCTATGAAAATGGTTAAAAGGTGGAAATGGCAAGACCACGTGAAGAAGAAAATCATGAGATATCCTCTGCTAAATTAATCATGCTCTAAGTAATGAAATATTTTCCTTTTGAACCTCTAGTTTTTATGAGTGCATTTGTTTCATGTCACTTTCCAAAAGTGGATCTGCAATTTTTATGAGTGCATTTCTTTCATGTCACTTTCCAAAAGTGGATCTGCAATAAACATTATTCCTTTTGGATATTGTTTTATTGGGGACAAAGTATGGATGTATACGAATTGTTATAAGAACATGGTTTTGGCGATAGATCAGGGGATTCTGGTTTTCTGGGAATGTTGTAAATTCGAAGCAATTTAATACGTGAGTTCTTTCTTTCTCTTATTTTCTTGATATACCTTTCTCTCTCCTTGCTCGATTCAAGGGATTATTTGTTTTGCATTAAATAGAAACTTTGTGTTCTTGTCTATGTGAATCTTTAGAACTTTGTCTCTACAGATTTGTGCCGGTGGTGAAGTAATTGATCCTTTTCTTTATTTTCTTGGTTCAATGTGAGTAGGGAGATACTCTGCTATCTATATTTCCCAAAAGCATTGTTGTTTTCTTCCTTCTCTCGTCTCCACATTCTTCTATTCCTTTTGGTTGATAATCTTTTAAGTATGAAAACATCCAAGAATATCAGGGTCCAAACATTGAGAGTGTTATATTTGTACATTTGTTTTTCTTGATTTCAATAAGGGAACCCCTCCCATTAAAGAGGAGGGACTTGTTGTCAGCCCGACTATGGTTTCAAGCCATGTTATATTTTGAAACCCAATAGTTTTTTACGACTCCGTTGGGGAGTTCATTACAAATGGATTCTAGTTTTTAATAACAACTTCTTGATCATCTTTGATCTGGTGACTCCAAGATACGCTCGGGGTAGAATAACCCTTGGGGAAGAAGACCCGCATTTAAAAATTTTGGATCATCAAGGTTTCTCTCTCCCTTCATCAACAAGAAAAAGAAGAGGAATAAGATCTGTAATCACTCCTCCTGCTAGAGATAAAACTTATAGGAGTGACATCCCTCAAGATCAAATCAGTCCTAATTTGCATGCTTTGATTCTCGCTGGTGTATTAGTTCCTCTCTAGATAATATTTCCAATGATGGACGCTCCTTTACCTTGGAGCCAAAGGGTTGGGGCTCTTTCTCTTCCCTATCCATTGTATCAATTGCCTACGGAAATAGAAAGAATTTCCCTAAATTTAGAGGTGATGGGAAGGTTCATCCAGATGACCATATTGCAGATTTCATTGTTGCTTGTGGTGTTCTTGGAGTTGAACATGAAGATATCTCCAATAGACTTTTTGTAGAGACATTGCAAGATAATGTTGTTGATTGGTTTTACCATCTCCTTGCTCGATCCATCACCAATTGGGAGACCATGACGACCTGGTTTGAACAATGTTTCAAACCTACGAGGATGTACATGCCCTCTTGGCCTAGATTTCTCAAATCAAGAAAGAATCACTTGAGCACATAAGGAAATTTTGACCAAATTCAACAGGTTTGGTTAACGGATTCCAAAAACACATGCCCTATGGATCGGAATAAGAAATGTTTCTTCCTTAATGCCCAACCACCAAGTGAGCTATGCACTTAGGAGAGCCAACCTCTCCACTTTGGATATCGATCAAATATTTTATATCGTGTTGAAGATGATATGATCATGTCTTGCAAGCTAAGTAGAGATTCATGTAGATCTAAAGCATATCCCTCTTCCACATCTTCTCCTAGAGATGATGCCGATCAATTGGTACAAAAACTTGCTAATGATCTTATCACCCTCAAGAAGCAGTTTTCCCAGAATGCTCCTTATCAAGATGTTCCTAGGAAGAATTTTCAACCCAGGAATCGGTTTCCCTCTACTTAGACTAAGATGGAAATTGAAGGCGCACTTGTTACAGTTCCAGTCAATGCAACATGTGAAGTGCTTTGGAGCGATGATGAGGAGGAAGATAAAATCTGTGAATAACATGAAGAGGAAGCTAATGAAGAATTAAAAGAGTTGTGTGGATCTCATGTCCATTTTATCACCACTGAAGGTATAGATGAAGAGGAGGATTATGAAGAAAGAGTTACAGAGATGAACAGTGAATCATATGTTGTCATGACTCATGAGTAAGACAACAAGAAGGAGAAAGTGGTACAACCTGCTAAAATATCTAAGGAACCTCTTATAGTCATTCTAGTGATTGTAAGGAAAGGAGCTCCTATTCCAACTTCTTCCACACCCAATGTGAGTTCTGTTGTTCCTTCCTCCTCTATTTTTTCTCTTAAAAATTCTTTCCCTTCCAATGATAGAGTTGATAAGTCAAAATTTTCACCTACTCCTATCAACTATGCTCCATCTACCTCTGGTTCTTTTGAAATTATTGACCATCTCAAGAAAACTAAGATCAAGATCTCAGAAGCTGAATTCTACCAAACCCATCCCAAGGCCTTTTCTAAGATGGTAGAATTTGTAAACTCCAAATCCAAGCCTTCATCCCCACTCTAAATGTCTCTTGCCCACTCCTTCTCCTTCATCTCAACCAAACCTTGTGGCGGTAGTCACTTCACCCGATGAGAAGATCAAACCATTTTGTGTCACTCTCCTCATAGCTGACCACAAACTCAAGCAATTGTGTTATTGATTCGGTGCTTGAGATAATGTGATGCTTGCTAAAGTAGCTCATGCTCTAGGCTTAACCCTAACCGGTACTCTTGGCTCATGTTACTTTGAATGGAAAGTAGAGAAGTGCCTTTGGTTGGAAGGATCAAGGATGCACAAGTAACCTTTGCAAATTTTCCAGAGAAGAAAGTTGTAGCCACCATTTTGGTAGCTGATATTCCCCCTTCCTACGGTATGTTGTTGAGTAGGAATTTTTGTAAAGATGTTGGAGGAGAAATCATGATGGATTGGTCACATGCTCTTATTACAGTGAATGGGAAAATGAAGAAGCTATTGCCTGAAAAACAAAATGAATATTTCGTGCAAAAAATAGATGACCCAAAGGCACAAATACTTTATGAGGAAAATGGTCATGGTAACTACATGATCATGTCCCAAGATGAGGAAAATAAATTTAGAAGAAACTCATCCAGTGGATTTGGGATACCTTGCAACAAAAAAGAGAACATTCAAGTTCTTAAAACTGCTCATAGTGATTCTTCACACCTTCAGGTATTCATTCCTCAGCATTATCTTAATCTCACCAATGAATGTCTTCTTAATGCCCCTCATGATGCATGCCAATTTGGTATTCCTTCAAATAATGAGGAAGGTAAACAACTTGAGGCTTTGTTTCAGCCTGAAATGGAGTTTATGGAAGATATGTCATGCGCTAGGATTGGATGTTCTTGTTTTGAAGGAAATAACCTCATGTTGGTAAAAGAGGAGGTGCATCACAACAGAGTGAATGGGTTTTCTCCTTCTCCTGTGTTTGAGGGATTCCAATATACTGAGATGGAGATCTCTGTTGACCATTCTCTTGTTGTTTTAAATTACCTCAATGACAGACAAGTGCCTTTACCTAAAGAAAATGGAGTTAGTTGGAGCACTGGTCCACTTGCTATATTTAAAATGAGATGAGCACACATACATCTTTTACAACCCTTCAAAACAAATAGAAGTTGATGAGCCACACCTGGAAATTTTTCTTCACAATTATGACAGTCCTGGTTCAACTCACCCTTTGGGATGCAAACAAGAAGAAGAAGATGATGTGA
Organism: Taxus wallichiana var. yunnanensis; assembly: GCA_018340775.1. NCBI lineage: Eukaryota > Viridiplantae > Streptophyta > Pinopsida > Cupressales > Taxaceae > Taxus > Taxus wallichiana. The sequence continues at coordinate 164,884,559 of CM031240.1, forward strand.
TTGATTTATTTTTGCCTAGTCTATCAACTTTCAAATTCCCTTCAAATCATGAAGAAAAATCAGTAGTGAAACTCGCACCCAAGAGCCAAGATCTCCTAGAAGTGGAAAACAAAGTTGTTGAGTTTGCAAAGGCAGCAAGGATGTTTCTGATGGGCATGGTAGAAATTGCTCATCATGAGGATAAATCAGAAAATGTCCAGGCCGAAGGAAATGATAATGATAAATCATTCAATGTCTCTTTCCCATTTCCTTTTGAGGATTATTACAAGAAATATTTTGTGCAAACATATGGGTCTCAAGGTATATTCCATGATGATTGCCAAACAGATGTGATTGGTAATTCGCTGAAGCAAGAAGTTGGTGTTATAAGAATTGGATTTTGTCATGAATCCAGTTGTCATAATTTAGTGGTATGCAGGGATCAGTGTGGAGGCAGTCAGGCATTTTTAAAGCTTAAAAATGGCATTAGTCCTTCACAAGAGAAAAGCTTCCGGAAGACATTCAACTCTTCACAAGGACTGAATGTTTTTGGTCTTGGGTATCATTATCTAGATGGTTTTCTTGCCTCATTTTTTCTTTTCAAACCACATAATGTTCACATGATGTTTTGGTATGCCCCATTGCTCTTTCCCAATTCATGGGTACCTCATACTTTCACTTGGTTGTTCCACAAAGGTACCTATTTTTCTCAGCCTGTCTCTGGAGTTGTGTAATTTCAAGTCCAAAGTGATTAGGCCCCCTTTTGTATATTTTGTATAGTGTTTTGCTTTCCTTTTTTTTTTTTTGGTTGGTTTCCTTTCTGTGTTGTCTTATATGTTGGTTTTGCTTATTTTTGAATCCGTTGCCCATTGGTTAAGACACTGATTCGATCTATTACCCAGAATTCTCTAAGGTTCTTGATTTTGCCTATTTCCTCTACCAAATAATCCCTAGAAGGAGCCATATGTTGTGTTCTCAATTTTCCTCACCCTTTCAAATCTAATTTCATGAAAATTAGAGCCCTCGTCAGAAGAAATTCATGTTTTAAACTCCTTATATGCTCGTTTTCATTTCCCACAATGTTTTTTATCAGAATTTCCTCGGTCTTCTCTTTGTAAAAACATCTTACCTATTTAAAATTTATGGGAATTGATTTTAGTTATCATTTTATGTGTTTGGAATGTGTGGGACCTTACATCTTTCATTTTTAACCTTTTGCAGAGAAAGAAATCCTTCATCGGGAGAAAATGGGTGTTTTCTGTTTCCTGCAACTTCCTAAATTCTTTTCCCCGTCTAATTCATGAACGAAAAGGTGAAGCTGCACGTTTGTTTCCCATTAGATGTGGTAAGATGGGTTTCTTTTGAACATATCACTTTTTGTGATTTTTGGAAAAATTCTAGATTTGCCTCACATCCCCGCCAATCCACGATTGGGCTGGAGTAGTTTTAGCAGAAGTTCGGGGTGACGGATCCATTTTATTCTCTAAGGCATTATAGTGAAAGGGCGAAAAGTTCTAAAATGACCCATGGCCCCGCACATGCGAAAGGGAAAATTTCAAAGTTGAGGCCCGCAACAAATTAGAAAGAGACACTTGGCCTATGTCGAAAAGTCAAGGTAGAGGTGTAGAGTTTTAGGGGAAAAGTTGGAATTATTCCCCTCTCTCAAAAGTGGATAAAGGATAAAAAGCCAAGCACATCCCCGCAACCAATCAGGTGGCTCCATGTGTTGAAGAATTAAATAGGGACACGTGGCTATTTTTCAGTTCATAGATGCTTTGGCGAACTGACGGAAGACTTTGGGAATTTTAGCCTTGTTTCCACAAAGGGTGAAAATTTCTAAAATGACCCAAAACCCAGCCCAAGTGAAAGGGAAAGTTTCTAATTTGAGGCCCACAACAAATTAGAAAGAGACACGTAACCTACATTGAAAATTCAACGGGAGGTGTGGACATTATGGGGAAAAGTTGGATTTCTTCATCTTTCTCAAAATAGATCAAGTTTAAAGCTAAAGCGCATCCCCGTAACTAGTCACATGATGCCATGTGTTGAAGAATGAAGTTGGAGTAGTGTGCTTGTGGGGAAAATTGAGAATTTGAGCCTTTTTCACCAAAGTGTTAAAATGTTGCAAATTGGGTCATGCCCCCTTTTCCCAATTGTGGCGTGCCACGTGTTCACGTTTAAAAGTCAAAGCGGGTCGGTGGAGATTTTTGAGAATTTGATATTTTTGTTAAAAAGGGTTTAAATGGCATATTTGGACCGCATTTCCTCGACCACTCGGATGGTGCCATGTGTTTGGCATTTGGTAGAGCTGCGGGAGGCGCAGAGAAAAATGAGAAATTAAAATTTTTCTCCCATATGTTAGGAAATGCAGTTTCTTCCCAGGGATTTTATTGCTTAGATCTTGCCACATGTAGGGTCCAAATTTGAAGGTAAAGGGGGAAAAGATAGCCAAATGCACTCATCTGGTTTTTTATGCCATTAATGAACTAGAGCTCTACAAAACACAAGAAATGGATCATTCTTCAATTCTTTTATTCTGTATCCTTGTTCTTTCTCCATGCGATGATGTTTTGGTTTAATATGGATCCAAATTGATAAGTTTGAAGGGATTTAAATTTTAATGATCGTAAAAATGGATTTTATCAAGAATACACAATAAAAAGGGAGAAAACTTACCAATAAGCACTTGAGTGCTATGAAAATTGTTAAAATGTGGAAACGGAAGGACCACATGAAGAATAAAATCACGAGATATCCCCTACTTAAAGTAATCATGCTCTACTAACAAAATATTTCCCTTTTGAACCTCTAGTTTTCATGAGTGCGTTTGTTTCATGTCACTTTCCAAAAGCGGATATGGAACAAACATTATTCATTTTGATATTCTTTTCTTTGGGATAAAGTATGGATGTATACGAATTTTTATAAGAACATGGTTTTAGTGATAGATTGGGGGATTCGGTTTCTTTGGGAACATTGTAAATTATGAAGCAATTCAATACAAAAGTTCTTTCTTTTTCTTATTTTCTTCGATATATCTTTCTCTCTCCTTTCTCGATTCAAGGGATTATTTGTTTTAGCATTCAATAGAAACTTTGTGTTCTGTCCCATGTGTGAATCTTTAGAACTTTGTGTCTGCAAATTTGTGTCTGTAGTGAAGTAAGTAATCCTTTTCTTTATTTTCTCGGTTCAATGTAAGCGGGAGGTACTCTGCTATCTATATTTCCCAAAAGCATTTTTGTTTTCTTCCTTCTTAAATCTCTCCATTCATCTATTCCTTCGGTTAATAATATTTTAAGTATGAAAACATACTAGAATAACAAGGTCCAAACATTGAGAGTTGTATATTTATACATTTTTTTCTTGATTTCAATAAAGGAACCTCTCCCATTAAAGAGGAGGGACTTTTTGTCCCCTCGACTATGGTTTCAACCCGTGTTCTATTCTAAAATTCAACAGGCCCATGTTGGAAGGCACATATTTTAATGATCACCATGTGGGGATGGTTGGGGATATGTTGGTTCATTTATGCCCATTATCTAAGAGTGGTGCAGTGTATTTAACAAAGGGGAGACTCAAAGTGAACATTGGGTCGGAAATGGAATATTCATTGATTTATTCTTCAACGAGGGATGGATGAAGGTCCATCACAATAAACACTATATTACGTGAAGTTTCTCTCGAGAGGCTTTTGGTGGTGCCCTTTAGTGTGTTTTGTTTTATCTTCGGTTTGAGTCAAGTCTGGTTGACTCGCCCTTAGGTATTGCTTAAATTTTACTTTAGTTCCCTCTTTTTTGACTGCTGGTAGTGGTAATTTTTTAGTTCCTTCTTGCTTTATATTTTTCTCCCTTGTGTCTCTGACGATGTATCTAAAACTATAAGGCCCATGGGAGCCACAATCGCCGTTTTTTACCTTATCTAATAAAAAACATTTTTAAAATTAATTTGTCACAAAATTATGTGTCATGTTTATGCTTTCAAATTTTACATACATGAACATGGACACTTGCAACTATATATGTTAAAAATATCCCTTTTTATTAGGATTTGATAGCCACACTACTTTAATCAAAAGCTCTTGTATATTCTTATAGTTTGTTTTTAATTTCAAATGTTAGAAATTATATATGTGATCTTCCACGTACATTATGACAAATTTGAAATAAAAATATATGTTTATAAAATAACAAACATTTATAAATATGTACATATTAAATAGACATAAAAATATACAAGAATTGGAGAGCATCGTATCAACAACGCTTATAACTATTGGACACCACTTAACTCTTGGGATCATTTTCTTTATTGTAATTAAATAATTAAAACATATGTTTTCTAGAGAAGATACATTGTTTAAAGTGAGCAAAATCTATAAAAATGTTTAAAATAGGTGAAACATTTTTATAATTTTTACATGAGTATATTAATGTATACAATTTTTTTTTATGAAAAGGATCTTATATTATACTAATTCAATACGATACAAGATGACTTGAAACAAAAGTGGGCAATGAGAGAGCATGCCCCAAAACCACAAACACAACTAGCCCAAGCCTAGAGAAACGAGATTCAAACTAGGCCGAGCCACGGGAGAGTAAAAAAATAGGCATCGCTTAAAAAGGAAAAAGTAAACAATTAAGTAGCAACAACAAACATGCTAGAGGTGGGCGGATCCGATCATTTTTCCATCTTGAACTAGGCAAGTCCTTGCCAGCATCTGGAAGCTCCCAACCAACAACAATTTCTTCCTCCAGGTCCACTTCCCCACGAGTAGGAATGACAAGGCTGAGGTGAGGGAATTTTTTTGATGGTGGCGGAGGTCATGGTGGGTTCCATGCATCCTGGTGTGAAGCAGTGGTAGGAGGAGAGCCCCACCCATGTTGGCAAGGTGTCGAGACCTAACCCCGCTAACGAGATGACGACCGTGATGGAGATCACCGGCCACGATGGAAAGCTTGTGAGTAATTGCGTCGATGTAACGGCCCTGGGAGCGGAGAGCATGACTAAAAGCATGGTGTTGAGACCGGTTCCACCGTCCACCACGGGTAGAAGGTGATGAATTCCTAGTTGGAGATGGAGGCACTCTGGCAACATTGGATGGGGCTTCCCCCCAGTGGCACAACAGGGTCTTGATGAGATCCACCTCCAGTGCCACCTTGTTGGCCTGAACTTGAATCTGCAGAAGCACATTAGAGATCACCATAGATTTATTATAAATTGAGAAAGATGTATACAATTTGAAGAATGATAATACAAATATTTCTTGGTTAAAAAATAATAGTTAAAGAACCTTTAAAGAAACATGATACATGACTAAGAAACCAAGCTAGAAACTAAAAAACATGGCTAAAAGGGAGAAAATGTCTCATGTCTCAAATTTTAGGAATATGAATTTTTCAATTTCATCTCCCACGAGCCACAACAAAGCACAAACATTATGATGTAAATAAATTATTATCCTAACAATTATGAAAATAAGTATTCGGTACTACTTTAAAGAGAAACACAGTCTCATCATTTTCAAGGCCAAGGGATGGAACTATTGTTTATATGTATGGTGTGACAACACCTACTTACCTCTATAACATATAGAGTTCAAATTAAAGTTGAACTGCATGTGAAAATATGTGTAATTTAGAATTTGGTTTGGTTATTGTCCTATTTTTTGGCTGAGTTCATTCTTGAAAGATTTTTCTCAAAGCTTATGGATAGAGAATCCCTTCAATTATCAACAATGTGTGTTTTCCATACTAAAGCTTCATTAATTAAATGTAATGTTACAATGAAATAAGAAACATAGTGTGTTTTTTCTTTATGAAAAGAGATCTTACATTATATTAATTCTATGAGATACAAGATATATTTCTGTTAAAAAATGGGTGTTATGAGAGCACACCCCAAGACCACAAACAAACTAGGTGTTATCCAATTTTGCATTCAGATCATGGAGGCTTGCATTTTTAAAAACGGGTCGAGAAAATTGTAGAAATGAAGGAAAAAAATTTCCATGACCCAAAACTCGAAATTTTAAAATTTCAGACTTTTAGGTTTCGGGGTTTAGGAGTTCTTGGTGGCCAAAGTTGGAATAAAAAAATGGTTTCCAAAACTTGAAACTCTGAAATTCCAAAATTTTAGACTTTCAAGTTTCGGGGTTTTGGGGATCTTGGTGAGTGCAAAAGCACTGAAATCCAAAACTATGAAAGTCCAAAATTTCAGAATTTTGGGTTTCAAAGTTTCAGAGGTGCAGAATTTGGGATTTGAAGTCTCGCGGTAAAAAGGAAAAGGAACCAAAATGTCTCGAAATACCTAAAGTCTGAATCTCGAAAGGGATCTAAGTTCAAAGGTCAACACAAGTTTCGGGGTGAACGCAATAATATTTTCAGACTTTAGAAGTTCACGTTTTTGGACTTTAGAGGTTCGGGGTCTTGGAATTTTTATTCTTTGGTGAGTAAAACCAAAAAAACCTCAATGTCTAAAATCCTGAATTCCAAAAGTTTGAAATTTTGGACTTTTGGAACTCTCAAGCAAAATTGGTGGATGAACAATAACCCAATCTCCAAAATGGAAATTTCTGAAAGTACGAATTTTGGGATTTCAAAGGTTGAATGCATTTCAGATTCTAAAAAATGATAGAGACAACCAACCACCATTTTTGTAGTATGATACCTCGACCTTTAGATGGCCATAAATTTTTTACCTGAGCTCGATTTGCACAAAAAGGACTTTTTGAGGGTTTTAGACTCCTCACCTACCACCATAATGAAGGTATAGTCTTCCTTTCTTTCCCAACAAGGAGCAACACATACAGGCATGGGATTTATAGAAGATACCATCATTGTTGTAGGCAAATTCTATGCATTTCTTGGGTGGTTGGAGTAGGATTTCAAATTTATTCTATATCCTTCTCTCATTCTTCCTATATATTGGAAGGAGGGGAATTTTTCTAAAGTTTTGACTTCTTGTATTTGTAGCCTCCTTTTTCTCTTTCCCGTGAATGGATTTGTGGAGTTTCAAACCTCTCATTCAAACTGTAGATATAAGTTTTGGCTCTTTGCCATTGTAATGTCTTGTATCAAATATTTGGAGTAATAAAATAAATTTTTGGATGATTTCAACCCTCTCTTATGTTCATTGCATCTTCCTAATCTCTCATTGTAATCTTGGTTATCTGTGCATGGTGGTTGTATTACATTTTTAATGGTTTATGTTTAATTACAAATCATGTGTTCAACATTCCTTTGGTGCATCACCTTCATTAGTTTAGGTTTAATTTTCTTGCTTCTTCTAAATTTTTCCTTGGAAATTTAGAGTAGATTTTAGGATATATCCTCTACAATATGAATGTGTGTATTTAAACAGAGGAATAGGAACCAACCTTCATCCAGAGAGCTTTCATGATTGCAAATTCCCACACTTTGGGAAAAGCTCCATGTTATGCAATCACACCGATAGTTTCAGCCCATTGAGTTTCGGACATTCGGGGTGTTGTGATTACCCATCGACACTAGGAAAAGCATGGGAAAACTACAAACTAGACAAACCCTAGGAAACCATCAAAACAGAAAACTAAGCAACACTAAAAAACATCCCCAAGGAAGAATGATCATGGTCATCAATCTAGGCCAATCTAGGTAAGTCCTTGCCAAAGCATCTAGAATGTCCAAACCTATGGGCTTCTCCTTTTCATCAACCATGGCCACCCAAGTAGGAGATATGACAAGAGGGAGATGGAGGAACTTGTCTCAAGGCGGTAAGAATGGAGGTGCAAAGTTCCTTCCATTTGAGGTGTGTGTGCACGGGGGCGACAGTGAGCGCTACCTTAGTATACATTCGGGGAGGGGGTGACCCCAACCTTTTTGGAAAATAGGCGGTGTAGATCTCCTTCCATGCTTTGAGTGTGGGATGAGTGTTGGGCCCGACTAAAATAAAATTTTGAGAATGGCTACGGCGACCACCACAACCATGAGGAGAGGAGCATCAAGATCATAATGGTGGGTCTGGATGACATTGCACTGAGCATCCCCCAATTTTTCACAATAGTTTACAGGTGGTCAACTTCTAGAGATAATTTATTAGTCGGACTTGTATCTATAGAAGCACATTCAAGAATAAGCATAGACTTGTTCTACACCGATAATTGTTGATCAACTTCAAAATTAACAAAGAAAAAATCATTATGTTCTTTCCATATCCAAAAATAAAATTTCCCATCTGAAAACATACCAAATTTGGCTAAACAATTATAGAATCTTGAAATTATCTCTTAAAAGGATATACTTTGCCAAGTAAAACATTAAGGTTTGAGAGCAAGGAAAAAGGAATGGATCTAATTCTAAGCTAGCCGAGATTTCAAACAAAATCGAAGAGGTGTAACAATGTTTCCAAGTAGGCACAAAATAGGCACTTGGAAATGGGAACCCCAATTTGAACAAGTCGAGAACCAACTAGAAGACCTTGGAGTAGAATACACTAGAGATAATGCGTAATTTTAGGTTCAAAAAAGACTGACCAAACAGGTGTTAAAATCCTTCTCCAACACAAAATTTTTAATGAATCCCCATTGAGTGTTAAGTTTATCAACCATGGGAAGATGAGGGGAAAGCCAATGGCAGCCTTTCTTTGGTAGTATAATTGTAAAATGGGGTATCAACATACCCTTTCTAGTCCATCCACTAAAGGTGAGAGGAATACACATAAATTTTTGCAACATCGATCAAGGAACGAATTAATAATTTTGGTAATGCTTTGGCATGATCCTGTGTAGATGGAACCAAAATTTGAGCTTGGGGAAGTATACCATGATTGAGAGTGTTTGTAGAATAAATATTGAATGGAGAAAATTTTTCTTTTAAATAACATGAGTGTAAAAATCCCCATAACTTATACAAACCACTCGTCATGATCCTAAAAGATCAATGACCACCATAGAGAATGATGGTTAATAGAGAGGCTATTTTGGAAAACGTTTCCTTTCTATAGGAGTGATGGTTTGATGCACTCCCATGCCTTCCATTTTATTTTAATCACAAATGTGCCAAAATATTTAATAGGAACATGAGTGATAACGAGATTCGTAAACCCCAAACCTTTCGAGGTGGGGCAGCCTTAAGGGTAACCTTCTTTAATGTCATGGTGCAAAATCACTTTCAACGCTTCTTTTCCTTTAATGCATAGAATGATCCATTTAGCATAAAACGTCTTCCCTTGGCGTTGAATTTATATAAGGTACAACCTCCCAAAATCACGGGTAATGTAACATATCAATCATGCAACATGATGGAAGCCTTTTCTAATTGAAGCATTTTCCTAGAGAAATTATTTAAGTAGTTTCTCCAGGTTGATAAATAGAAGCTTTGGATGGCACCGACATGAGGAGTAGTAAATATGAGTGGTTGCAAGGACTTTAGAACAAATTTCAAATTTCCTACTAAGGAAAAGTGCAGTAATCCAAGACTCCAAATTTTTAGCCACCCATCGAATAACATACTACTAAAGCTTAGGCAGCGAGCCTTGAAAGGAAAACCAAATGCCAATAAATTAAAAAAATTTCGCCATGGGAAATAATCTTCCACTTGAATGAGTACAACCAATTAGGGGCGGTAGGAAGGATTGCTGTAGCACTAGGTTTTCTCCTTTGATTGGATGAATAAGATGCTAAACAAAAGATATCAAGACACTTTGCATGGCATGGTGAATATTGGATTCATCCATGATGATAGTGAGAAAGGAATCATCCAAAAAGTTACCATAAAGCAATAGAGACTTGGTTGAAGAGGGTAGCGAAATTCCCTTGACGAGCCATTGTGATTTGACATGGGTCAAAAGATACCCAAAACCTTTAGAAGAAACCACACGAGCATTGGAAATAATGTAAACCCATGAAAATTGGATAGAATAATCTGAAAGACTCGGAGATAAGACCATTGATAGTGATCCGGGTAGAGGCATTGACAAGTAGCATGGTGGTGGATTGGATGAAAATGTGGCCAAAGCCAAGATCTTGAAGCATAGTAAGAATAAACGACCATTCAATCCAATCATAAGATTTCTTGAAATCATTTATATTCAACATAGCAAATTGATTGTATCTGCAAGCCCATTCCATGTCTTCCCAAACAAGAATAATGTTATTAATAATATAACTCCCTAAATGAGCCTAGTTTGTTCCGGTTGGATGATAGCGGGTAGAATATTATGTCACAAAGATAGCTAGAGCTTTGGAATAATTTTCTAGGAGACATTCAATAAAGTGATAGGCCACCAAATGGTAATTATATCTGGATCCTTGGGCTTCGAGATGAATTTAATATTCCCTTTTTTATACTCGACCCTAACGATTGGTTCTAAAAACCTTTGAGATTGACTTGAAGAAGATTTGGGCTGACAGAGTCCAATAGAGCTTTGTAAAATTAGCAAGAGAATCCATCACATCCAGGGGTGTTATCATTACCCATTTTCATGATTTCTTCCTGGAGGTCATCAATGGTGGGTATTTGGTCGCATACCATCTTCATAGCAAGATAAATCTTACACGAAACCACACATAGACATTTTTGAGAGCTTCTTTTCATTCAACATATGGCTATTGGGCACAGAAATGCATCTTGTAATGCCGCACAAACACCTAGAGCTTGAGGCTGGGGATCAATGATCCAAACATGGCCATCATAGATGGCACAAATTTTATAAGAAGGTTTTTGGCTCTAAGAGAAATAAAGAATTATTTCGATATTCAGCCACCAATTTTAAGCCAATGCATGCGAGCATGAATTTGAGCTCCACGAGTGTTGTAGTTGTCCACAATTTGAATCTTTTTATGAAGGAAAGAAACTTGAAATTACAGAGCTTCATAGAAGTTATTTACTTGAAGTTCCACCATAGCTTGGCTATGAGCATAGGTGTTATCATAGTATGAGTGGTGTACAATTTTGGTTAGCTATCAGCCATAGATTTTGAGGAATCTAATATTGTGAGTCATAACATCCTCCCACCATTGAATCTAGCTATTATGGATAGGTGGATGAAATTTCTAATAATGACTTGGCCATGGGGCTAGACCCACAACAAGACTGAGTTGATATGATTGATGGTGGGCCCATCTTGCAATAAGGTAGTATTAAGAAGGAAATGGACTTTATTACTAAAAGCATGCTTATCATGCTAAGTGACATGAAATCGAATGGGGAAATGGTTTAAAAGGACAAAATCAAGTTTGGCCTCCACTTTGGAAAGGAATAAATGTTGTGAAACTAAATGAAATCGTGAGCCAACATAATAGCTTGATTGAGCCATTTAAGAACAAGATAAAATCCTCAAATATTGGACCAAGTGAACCAAGCTTCAGAAGTGGGGGTGTGAGAGGAATTAGAGTCATAAAACCCACATTTATTGTGCCTGACAAACCACGTCTCCCTTTTTCAAGTTTTCCACCTCATCGGAAGGTGTCCATACTTATTAGCAGGTGATTCAACCATATTAATATAACCACTTATGACCCAATAAGCATCAGGAATGTTGTTTTCTATCCACCACTAAAGATTGGCCCATTCCATTGTATCGTTAGAGTCATAAATGTTAATAAGTCCAAAAGGGTGGCTGTCAACAATAAAGACGACCCAAATGGCATGGTTGGTGGGGTTGATTCCATGGTTTTTCAAAAAAATTTCCATTTGGGAGAAAATAGTTAAATTAATCCACTATGACCCCCTTTATAATTACTTCAAAAGGCTTGTTAGGTGAAACGGATTTACAAACCATCTCGTAACTAAAAACCTATAACTTTCACCTCCTAAAAGAAACATCAAGATTGACAAAAATTTTCCTAGCTTCATGAACAATATACTTGCAATTGGATTACTGTTAGACCCCAAACATTACAAAAAGACAATTCATGGAAAATGATGTTTGAGTGTTATACCATCTACATCCAATCCTTGAGGGCGTCAAACTAGTTTTGTAGAAATTGAGCATTGTTATGCTTCATAAATCCTGTAGTTCAATTTTCTTGTAAATGATGTATTCGATGTTGTACTTCTCTTCTATTAAATCAACACCATGCATTGGGCTATTGTCCCAAGAGATCCAAAGAGGATTTTGGGCCCTTTTGGATGGGTCTGTGTGTGTTCTAGTTAAAAACAACAATGGAGGCTGCGACATGGCGATAGTGTTAAAAAATTAAACTGGTTCATGAGAACCGAGGCCTCCTTAGGCATGCTAGAGAATTTAGGTAGCTGGAGCAGCGAGTTGGTAGCAAAAGTTGGTTCCTTAGATGTGGTAGTTAGCTCATTAGCTTGCGGGCTATGGGATTGTTTTGTAACACTTGGCTCCCGTGGACCATTTTAACCGAGAATCCTTTGGTTGCTGATTTTTATTCCTTTTTCTATGGCGACAAGGTATTTGTCACCCATCCTCTTGAGGGTTTGGCCATTTCTAGAGCCAATTTTTCTATAGCTCGATTGTGAGGGACATAAAGAGGGTAGTGCTTGATCTTATGGTCTGAAACCTATCATCGGAAGCATATATTAGGAAAATGTATATACAAAATTCATTGGGAGTAGCGTTTCTCTCCCATTTGGATGTCCATAAATTATTTCAGTCCTAAGAAAGGTCTACCTCAACACATACACATTATTGTGGATAAGCATTGTAAAATTGTTATGGATCGAGGTAGACCACTCACCCAACGAAAGAGGAAATCTTGTGTAAGAAATAAACACTAGGCAAGGGTAGGCCAAGAAAATCCACCTAGAGTGGCACTTTAAGTGCAACATACTTAGAGACAAAAAACTCTTTGCTCCATGGAGATAGGACTAACAAGGAATTATCAACATACCATGCGGCTTGTTGGGCCAAAAGTTTTGGGGCATTGGATGGGTCGGAGAAGTGGAAAATGAAGAATCCTTTGGTGATATTTTGTATTCTCTCAAGATAGACAACATGAGGAATGCAAAACGAGCTAACCCAATATTTGAGCATGATTTCAAAGGGGATACGATCCACAAAGTACCCAATGAGAGAAAATTGTTCTAACCATTAACAAGCAAAATTGAACTCAGGAATAAGAAAAAAAATATCAGAAGGAGAATGATTACCTTGTGAAACACTTTCGATGAACTTTCGGGTCAATTCGATGGATGTGACATTGTTCATAGCTCCACTATCTCTAGTCATGGTTACAATAACTAGGCTTAAAGTGGGAGTAAACATTATATAAGGGCAACCCGGAGGGTGAGAAAACTTAGAAAAAGATGATTGTATTACTATCCTGCGGTGTCATAAGAGGCCTCAGTTGACAAAGTGTCTTTAGAGAAAACCCTAATTGAGCCCAATCAAGGAGCACACACCATTATGAGTAAATTTCACTCCTTATCAATCAACATTTTCGATGTCTATTATTCACATAGAGTGTTTTTTGATTAAATATTTTAGATTAAAATTAAAAATACATTATTTAATAGATGAAGAAGACATTAGTTTAATGACTAGCCACCGTATGTGAAGTACAATGGAAATGCTAAGAGGGATAAAGGGAAGAATGGAAAAATGAGGAACTAAAATAGATGGAAAAGATGAGGGGTGATTAAGAAGGAGTTTAATCACAAAATCACACAAAGTATATAATCCTCCGTATAATCTGAAACATTTAACAAGTGTTCCATTAACAAGTGCAAAAAAAAACATTTAGTAAAATTGTTAACAAACATAAGAGATTTTATGAGATTATAAATATCCTTAACATAGTAAATACAAATTTATTAGCTAGGCAATATTTTTCCTCATTTACTATGCACTATGAATGCATTACATCTGTTAAATAATTTTTTTTTCTAGTATGTTATGTGTCATCCCAAAAAAACCACCTGCTATCTTCATATATGCCAAAGTTTAAGTTGTGTACTATGAAATACTGTTAGATAATTCCTTTACTTCCTAGAGTAGTCTAATATAATTGTTCTATTTTTCAGTTTTGATTGCTAATAGAAACAGATTTTTTAGAATAATTTCCACCTATTTTCCTTAGATTTTGCAAACAAAGCACTTTGGCACTATTCATTAAAAAATTCATTCCCACTTTTTCCAATGTTTGCATGATTTAATAAAATGTAATTGAATAGGGAACTCTCATGTTCGAAGGTCAATTAAAATATAATGGAGTGGGGTATTGTGAAATGATTTTTTTAACTTAGATTTGTCACCATACAAAAATTCATAGGAGAAAAATATATTTGTCAATAAACACATTAAAAATGTGGCCACACCCAATTAGTCAATTCGTTTGGAGAAGGCCACGCTTAGACGTGTTCCACAGAAAAATTGAACTCCATTAATTGTTGTGCTACGTGTTAAATAGGCTTACATATTAATGGACAACATTCACCTCCTTGGGAACATCCATATCTTAACCCGTCACAGACTCACAACCTTCCACTTCTTCTCACTTTCAATACTTCTGTGCAGGAAATCTGATGGAGGCGAACATTAAATATGGCATGGAATATTTTTTAGATCGCAGGAGTATCGAGAAAATTGTTAATGCTTGTGGATGTGGAAAGGCAGAGGATAACTATAGGGTTAAAAAATAGGAAGAACAAGATGGTGGATTAAAAAATTATCAATGCCCTAATGACATTTTTGTCAGAATTTATCGGGGCCAAGTAATCTTGAGCCCTATATGCAGTTCAAAACTACTTTCACACTCCTCCACCAACTTCACTGATGGATATTAATTCCTTGGCCTTTAAAATTTTTTAACCACCCTTCCAATTCCCTGCCACATGGAAAAATTATGTTTACCCTCCCATTTTTCTTCCCAACAGATGTGAACCATCTGAAATGTGTCATTTCCCATAAACGTTTTGGTTCATTTTTTTGTTGGTCGTGGTATCCTGGATGAATAACTACCTATATATATATGTATATATACAGAAAGGAATATATATATATATATATATATATATATCATATATATCCAAAACTTGCTATGTCATATCAAAAATATACACACAGATTAAAATAAAGATAAAAAAAATCTACATAAGCAACTCAAATAAGACAGAACAGGAAAAATATAGAAAAGGTGTCAAAATACAGAGAAAGGAACAAATGCACTAGAGATATATGCAGTGGGAAAACAACATCTAATACAATGAAAAATATAGAAAGGCTCTAATTTTTTATACAAATAGATAAATGCAGCAACACAAAGAGTTTTTGGGAGAAAAAAATAGTAAACAAGACACAAGAAGAGAAATAGAAGAAAATATAGACCAACAACTTAAGATAAAAAAGAAGCAACTCAAATAAGACGAGATTGTAAGAAGATTTTGAAATAAAATATAATACATAATTTTAATGTGTGTTTTTATGTTCCGTTGTTTCTTTCCAAGACACAAAAGAGAAATGTTGTTTTTGAATGTGTGTTTTTACCATATTTTTCCAACAATTTGATATCAAAGCAAACAAAAAGCTCAATAGCTCATGGGTTTGAGTTTTTATTTTCTAGGTTGAGTTGTAATGGCTTCTAGTAGTAAAAATTGTTTCAAATACCCCCAATATTTGATGGGAAGAACTATGATATTTGGTGTATTAAAATGAAGACATTTTTCTCTTCTCAAGAGCTATGGGAACTAGTTGAAGGAGGATATGTAGAGGTAGTGATCGACGACACTTCATTCAATTCATTAACACAAGATCAGAAGAATTATTTGAAGGAAAATAGAAGGAAGGATGCAAAGGATTTAAGTTATATTCAGAATTTTGGCACATATTCTGTTTTCCTAGGGATAGAAGTAGAAATGAACTCCAAGAAAGCATGGGATACCTTACAGAATGCATATCAAGGAAGTGATAAAGTAAAAGTAGTTAGATTATAGATGTTGAGGAGAGATTTTGAGACCCTTCTCATGAAAGAATTAGAATCAATAAATGATTTTTTCACAAGAAAAATGACCATAGTCAATCAAATGAGGACTAATGGAGATGTGGTTAAAGATCATAGGATCATAGAGAAGGTATTAAGGATCCTTCCAACTAGATTTGATCTAGTTGTGGTTGCAATAGAAGAGTCTAAGGACTTGAGACAAATGACTTTTGATGAGTTAATGGGTTCTTTGAAAACCCATGAATAGAGGATGAGTAGGTCAGCTAGAACCTCCTTGAACAAGCCTTCAAGACAAACACAAATGTTAGAGGCAGGGGAGAGGAGTATACAACAGAGGAAGAGGAAGATTCAACAACCAACAAGAAGGTGGAAGACATAGTCATCAAGAACTATAAGATAGAGGGAATTGTTGATGAAAAATCGCAGTACCCTAAGTGTTTTCTAGTAAATAGCTAGGTAGTTAGTCTGATTTATAAAACATGGAGTTATCCTAAAGTGTGGGACTTTGTGAAATGGGATAGCACTCTAGAGAAGTCCAGATTCCTTTCCTAACCTAGTTTCAACTAGTCAAAAGTGTAGAGGATGGCTAATCTAACTCTACTCTAATGCTTTCCAAGGGGACAAGGATAGAAGTATTGCAAGAAAATGAAATTTACTCTAAGGGAAGGTGATGCACCAAGAAGGAAGTTGGAAAATATGCACTACATGAGAATGAGAACAAAAATTTGGGGAGTGTGATCAAGCATGATGAATCCAAACTATTGCCACAAACTCATTTACAAATGAACAAAACTCCATTTGAAACCATGAAATACAAGTATGGTGGTGCATCATAAACTTTAATGTAATAAAAAGACTAAAATATGTAATAAAACAAAAATGAGGGCTGAAAACATCTAGAAATCTTAATTTATTGCTCCAATAATTGATACAATTCAATACATTGAGGGGCGAAAGGAACAAATTTTCATTACAATGTCAAATAGGGAGGTTTTGAAATTCCAGAGATTTCTCATAGACAAAAAATAAGGGAGGGAAATTGCAAAGTGTCCATCCTTTTGAATTGATCCCCTCCTTACAATTTATGGAAGAAGATTCAAGAGAGGAGAGAGAAAAAGGAAGTCTAAAATTTCTCCAAAACCCCCAAAAATCATCATTATTTTCCTACAATAGTTTTGGGAAGATATGCAAACACCATGATTGTACCCTCCCTTGTGTTTGAATAAATTGAATCCTTGATTGCACCAAGGTATAGCCTCTAGCTCCTATAATTTTATCATGATTTTTTCCCACCTAACACATTAATTCCACATCTCTGATCATCTCATGCCTTAGATCTCTGAAATACCATTCCAACAACTTTAAATTTTCCAAAAATGGATGAGTATGGAAGACGTTGTCATCATTTCTCTCCAGTTTTCTTCCTGAGCTCATTCTCTACCTACCCTCCTGATCTCCAAAATTTGAACCTTCCATTAAATTCCTCTCTAAATTTCCTTTCCAATGAGAATAATTTTATTAAATTTGGCTAAGGAATGCTCAAGTTATTAATTTTTTTGTTTGAGACACCATTTGGGTTACTGTACCCATTTACCAAGCTCCTGAATGAATGAAAATCACTCCTTCACACTACCGATCTGGTTGCATGACTCAACACCTAACACGTTCACTCATGCTAGTGAAAATCCCCAAAAAGTTTGGCATGGTAAATTCTTGTTTCAAGAGTTTAGTTTGGTGGACTTAGGATTTTAACAACTCTTTACTTTGGACATGTGACACTCTAAACTCAAAACTCACCCTCTAAAACTGACCCCAGAACATCCACATCAGATTTTAGGCTTTACCTACTTCGAGTTTTTAACTCGCCTACTTCGCATCCTACCTACTGAGCTCTAAAATTTAAACTCCAAAATCTACAAAAAAATGCTTCGTTGACCCGAAAGTGGAGTTGACTATGAAATTCACCCGAGCCCTTTGGATTTTAGACTTGTGGAGTTTAGGTTTTTGATCACTCATTTTGCATTTGGACATGTGACATCTATGAGGCTAAACACCTCCAAGTCTGAAGTTTTTCGAGACTTGAGAATTCCTTAATCCCGAACTCACTTGCAAACAAGTTATTCACCTCATTATGTCTCATTATACCTTCGTTTGATCTCGAAAGCCGAAATATATCTCAAAGACATGATCCACTATCTCACCTTGGAAAGTTAGGTCTTCAAATTTGTGCCCCCATTTGCATTATATAATCTGCGAGCTCGATCACTCATTCTCCACTTTGAATCACTAACTCGTTTGACTCTAGAGCTACTCCACCGACCTCTACACATGACCTCATGTTTGTGCTTTCAAGCCTCTCTCACACTTTGCTCACTAAGTTCTTATGGGCTCATCCCTTTGCAGATTTCTTCATCCTTAACTATCCCCGAGTCAAGTAACTCGAACCCTTCACGAGATCATGAATGAGCTCCTTCTCTTCTCAAGTCATCATGCATCCCTATCACATTAGGTTGAGCTCAAAATCACCGAGTTGAATTTTCATTTTCTTTTCGAGCCATCTCCATATGATTTGAGCCGATCGCATATCTCAACGAAGCCAATATGAGCTCAAGTTGAGCCACCCGAAATTTTGTCCCTTCAATGTGATGCCTCACTGCCTTGAGTATCTCGGCGAGCTAGTTATAGATTTATTCCTCAATATAGCCCCATCTCGAGCTTTTTTGGCCCCTAAATCTAAATTTGGATATTTTTGAATTTCTCTCAAGCCGGGAAGGCCGAGGGAGGGTAGTGAGATGCCCTACACAAGTATTTTTCCATTTTTGTTAATTCACCTATTTTGGCTAGGTGTGGGCCTATGAGGCCCGTACATTTTCAATTTTGAGTTGATCTTAAGGGTCAAAACCCACAAGAGGAAAAAATCCTCTTATGATCCCAACTCTCCTAAAATCACTTAATGTGCTCCCCGAAACCTCAAAAATTACTCATATCATAAATTTCATCCTTAGGTTTCTTGCACAGGTGCTTGGGTCCCGCCTATTTTCGTTGTCCATTTTACCTTGGGGCAAAATGGATAATAATTTGTTTACTTGTGGGTACATCTTTCTACTAGATGGTTTGTATGAGTAGCCTTGATATTTACATTGGGCACATAGTCATAAGTGATAACTCTGCAACCGATCCGACCCTTTATAGTTTACCCCAGAGACCACTTAGTACTTCTAGATGTGAACCAACCCACTACTTGTACTCCCAATCTTTATGATAATTTTTTTAATTTAAAATTGTGAGAGTTGAAAAAATTTTGATCCTTGAATTTTCACCCTTTTCTTCTGCAAATCTTGTTCTACGAGGTTTGATCATGAACTTATGAACCCGTCTTGAAGCCTTATTTTTATAGCATGAGCACACTGCCAATCTAATGATTTCTTGGAAAACATAGTGAATTATGAAATTTTGAGTAAGACCTCTGATGGTTTTGAACATCATAGAACTCTATTAAAATTTTATTTTACTCCACTTCTAAATGATTCGCGAAACACTACAACCTATTTCATGGAAGATAGTTGAAGGATGGGACCTGAATGAATTGGTGGAGGTGTTAGACACACAAACCATGAATGATCCAAATTAACAAGAGGATACGAACTCTAAAATCTGCCCTTAATCTGATTTTATTTTCTCTTTATTTGAAAATCCTTTAGATCTAAAAGTCTTTCTTATAACTTTAAGCTTCTGTTACATCATTCCTTCTTAAGAAACACAAATTTTTTCAATGATACAACCTAGGATAAACAAAACTTGTGCCAAAGGAACTTAGGTAAATTGAAACTTAATCTACAATAAGACAATGTACATAACACTTAGAGGTATTGAAATTCCTAAGCTAATATGTACAAAGGTGAGAATCTTCCTTTCAAAGAAAGAAGGTGTTTGAGATATATTACATTATGCTGGAATCGAAGTTTTCTCCATCCAAAGTAGATAGTTGAAATGAATCCCTACTCTTACATCTTATAACCATTTAGGGGCCAATCCAAATGGCATCACACTTAGAATGTTGATTTGGTTTTCCCGATTTGAATGCCATTTTAGAACTAAATTTCCTTCCTTGAAGGTCTTGATTTAGATTTCTTATCAAATGATGTATTGATTGGGATGATCCTTCTCCATGGTTTACATTTCATGTTCTCTTATTTCTTAAAATTCCATGAGATCCACATACCTAGATTCCATAGCATTTAACTCAAACAACTCTAGCTGATTCATGAGCTCAAATGCTAGAAGCTCCATTGATATGGGTAGCAGACTTTGCTTCTTTCCCGTAGACTAACTTCTATGGAGAGTTGTCTTTTGACCTTCTAGGTGTAATTCTATCATCCTAGAGAGCTGATTTGAGCTTGGTATACCATGTCCTTTTATTTTCATCCGAGTCCTCCTAATGATCCTTCGAAAATTATTTTTCGTTTACTTTGTTTTCCCATTACCCTCAGGGGTAATAGTTTGATGAGTGCTAAGATAAATTCCATTTCTAACATCTCATTCAGTGATCTTGGTACCTAGGAATACCAAAGCATTTTTGATATGATGGTGGTCGGGACTCCGAACCTTTTCACTATCCCCTCATAGAAGTCCATTTTTCTAGACTCATTTTCCTCCTCAAGTACTACTACCTTGGTCCACTTCCTAAAATAGTTTGTTTCCATAAGTATGTAGTTGTTGCCTTCACTCAAATTTAGATTGATAACCCTAATGAAGTCTAATCTCATTCTGCATGAATGAATTCTCAATCGATATTGGTTCCAATGGCGGTGTTGCTAGCCTCCCTTTCCTACGATGAAGAATGCACATTTTTTACACTTATTTATCCAAGTGTAGGAGTCACTAAACACTATGGGACAATAATAACCCACCTTCATTATTTTGAGATTTGTTACCCATGGAGAAAAATGACCTCTAGCCTCTCCATCGTGAAACTCATGTAGCACCTTTTCAATTTGACCTATTCCAATACACCTCAATAGGATTCCATTCATGTATTTCTTAAACAAAACACCATCAATAAGCACATACGTAATGGTCTCAATTCTGAAATATCTCCTTTTTTGGGCTCATCTATGGAGGCATAGACTTGTTTGTAGGAAATGCATCACATCTTGAGTCCAACAAGGAGTATCCATGCTATCATTTATTTTTTCTAGATTATCCCGCAATAACATAACAACTTTTTCATTGTTTATCTCAACATGTTTACTTCAAGCTAGTTGCTCACACAATCCCTTGCCAAAAACTCTCTTAGTGACCTTAATATTTATGTCATATTTTATTACTCGGGTGATCTAGCCTACTCTTTTCTCATTCAAGTCTTTGTTTAAGAGGAAATCCTTGACCCTGACATGAGACACCAACAACTGAATTTTATTATTTGAGACCAAATGTTTGAAAATTTTCAAGCTTCTAATGAAAACGATTACATGGTTTTCAATGAAGGAGTACCCATTTCATAGTCCTTAAATATTTGACTAAATAAGGAAACCTAGTTACTCAAATCCTCTTTAATTTGCTGCACTAGAATGGCATAAATAATGTCTGAACCACTGAAGGTATAAAGCATGAAGTCTTTGTAAAAGTTCGGATTGATGAGAGTTGGAGCTTTAGATATATCATTCTTGATATCTTCAAAACTCTCTTTTCCCTCCATTGTCCACTTAAATTCCATACTCTTCTTCAACATAGTGGTTATTGGCTTGACATGAGTAGAAAAATATAGCACAAACGTTGAACAAAATTGATCCTTCCTAAGAAACTTTGGAGGGCCTTCTTATGACTTGGCAATGACAGTGAACAAATGGATTTATCCCTTTCCGATCAATTATTAACCCCTCCTTAGACATAATGTGGTCTAAGAGTCTACCTTCATGACTTAGAAATATACACTTATTCTTGTTTAGGGACAATAAGAACCTCCTAAATCTTTGAAACACTTTCCGAGGTGAAAAAGGTGACTTTCCGCATTCTCGTAAAACATAGGGATGTCATCTAAATACATGAGAACTATTTTTTTTATCAACCCCTTAATGTCCATATCCACAACATTTTGGAATGTAGCTCTAGCATTAGGCAACCCGAATGGCATTTTCCTATAGGCATAAGTGCCCCATTTGGTGGTGAAGGATGTTTTGAATTGGTACTCTTCCTTCACATAATTTGAGCCCGATTTGATATTTTGAGCCTAGCTACCAATATCCACCAAGGAGAGAGAATCTTTCTGAACTGGGTACCACCTACAATATTTTCTCCATAGAAGGAAGCAAATAGTGGTCTTTGAGAGAGGCCCTGTTTAATTCCAATTCAATGAAAGTCCACACAAAACCTGATTTATTTGTTTCTTTTCATGACCGACACTAGATATATGCAACCCAACTCAAGTGCTTAGATGGAAAAATAATGCTTTCCTCAATGAGTTTGTTCAACTCTTTCATGAGAGGCTCAATATGAGGTAGGTTTATCACTGCCAACTTTGGATTAAACAATCCATTACTACTCTTCATAGGTCGGAAATATCTTTGAACTCTTGCATAACTATATGAAATCAATTATTTCCTATTGAGTACTACTTTACCTATTTGGATTTTTCCTTCCGAAATTGATCATTGAGTTGAAAATTTACTTTCTTTATTTTTTTCTGATGATGGGCTTAACCTTTGAATCCAATTCAATAGTATATTGTGCCAACTTTGGATTAAATCCATTCTATTCTTCATAGCTCCAGGAAAGACATCTTGGAACTCTTGGCATAACTATATGAAATCAATTATTTCCTATTGAGTACTCACTTTACCTATTTGGATTATTTTACCCTCTCTAACTAAAATGGGCTTTGAATCCTCCACTTTTACTTGAATATTTGATTTTTCCTTCCGAAATTGATCATTGGAGTTGAAAATTTACTCCAATATCACCAAGCATTCTTGAAGATTTTTCTTTCTCAATTGAACCACTTGGTCCCCATATTATTGTTCTTAGTTATCCTAGTTCTTGACAGATAATTCAACTTCTTCATATAGGTATTTGATGATCTATTAATCATTCCTAAACATATGTCACTTGTGTTATTATCTGGAACTATTTGGCCTCATAAACTATCTTGATATGGGATTGTGTTTCATCCCTTTTGATACTATCGACCACATTAAACACTTCCCCAATTGTTGCAAGTCTCTCTACCGCCTAGTTCTTCTTCCTTGGTATGGAACATATGTTAAAGACCTCCATGTCCTCAAATATATCCCATACCCAGTTCTTATAGCTCTTTATGAGATCATTTTTACATCATTTAAGCCTATGACTTGATTAAAAATCAACTCACTCTCTCTGAACACTTGCAAGTTTTCTATACCTGTTTTTCTTAGCCTAATGAAGTCCATGGATTAGAGCTTCATACTCAGCTATGTTGTTTGAACAAGCAAACTAAAATTAGAAGGTTAAATAGTATTTTATGTTTTAAGGTGACACCATCATTACACCTTCTCTAGAACCTTTCATGCGAGATGTTCCTTGAACCATCAAAAATGGTTTCCATACTTTGTTATCATCCTTATTTTTGGCTTGGTGATGGAAATCGAGTACAGAGTTGATTCTCTTCATGCAAGAAATATATGTATGGTTAAGCTTCTTAAATATCCTTGTATGGATCAAAAGCATGCCTTTTGTTCGGACATTCATCCAATGTCAAATATGGAATGCCCTCAACTTTAGTGTCCATTTCTAGAATGTTTTAAAAAACTTCCCGATCGAAAACTTAGTAATTTTCTTTGATTATGTTTGGCACATCAGGCTCAATGTGGAAGTTTGTCATTTATTCAAACATTATTGTGGCTTTCACTCCATATCTCATTCGAAGAGCATATGTGACCAGGTCTCTAAAAATTGTTAGCCTTTGATTTTTTCCATGAAGTCCCTTGACAAGCACAATATGAAGAATGGTGGCAAGTGGATGATTTATAAATCTTGTAAGAATGTGATATTTGGGTAAACATGCAAAGTGTTAGACTTAATACTTTGATAACTATGACGGCTCCCACTTATGTCTCGTCCTTACACCACTCACTTAGAGACCGACTCATACTTTAGGCCCAATTGATTTACTATCTACTTTGACATTACTTGAGTTGTTTATCCCTCGATCGATCATGAAGTTATGCATCAAATTGTTCCAAACTATAATTGACACATAGAATGACAGAGGCTTCAAAATGTTTCGTAGTTAACCTCATTTTTTCAAAATGCATTTGCAAGAAATTTATTTTGATTTTTGACGAGCCATTCAAGGCAAACCAATTAGCCATTGGTGCTCGAAAAAAATCCCACTATCCTAGGATTAACAAAGTGACTCACACATATACATGCTTATATGTGTTTTCTTCATTTTATCAATGATGTTGAAAGTGGATGGATTATCCTTTTGTCACCCCTTACTTAAAACAATATTTTTCGAAGCTTGAATGGGAACATGTGCTCCTGTAATGGGTGCCTTGGGATGACTTTGGGGTTTGGTGCTATTATTTCATTGTTAACCCCTTGTGACATGCTAGAGGTTGAGAAATAATTGTACTAGATGATAGCCCTTCCTTTGTGTTCCACATCTTTCACCTTGTGTTGGCAGCTACACCTTGGAAAGGACATTAATTAACCCCGTAAAATTATTTTGTGTGCCAATTGACTAGTGTGGTTTCCATCGAGGAGCCTCTTATGGGATTGTTTGCTACTAATTTTCCTCTTCACTTAGCTCTTGGGGCACAACAATAGTCTCTACCATTTAGGCCTTATTTAGTGTACAGTTGAAACAAGTTTCTTGAGTGTGAGGTTGATTGCAGATAAAGCACCATTCCTACTCCTATGCAAGGTTATTTTCAGTCAAACAAAGAACCCGGATGTTGAAAATTCTTTTGGATTATATAGTTGAAATGACTAGGAAACTTGAGGTTGTTCTTAGTTATGATTTTAATTTACAACATTAGCCGGAAGTCTGTTTGAGTGATAAGGAGGCCTATTTGATTGAGCTTGAGGCTGATATGGTTTGAATTTTTGAGCCTATTTCTTTTTGATGGTCATTACCTCATTCCCTAAATCTTGGTTCCCCTTCAATACTTCTTATAGCTTATTCCTGACCTCCTACAGTTCTTTGGAAGTTCCATAAGAAGTGGAGGCTTCGTTATTGCTCTATTTCTAGGGGCTAGAATGGGATTCAACTTAGGTGCTTGACTAGTTGTAGTATTTCCCATTTCTAGATATACATGCATAGGTGGCCTAGGTGAAATATTATCTTCTTGAATCAAAAAATTCTCCACTATAATATCTATGTTGTAGGATTTTGGAAATTTCATTCCTCCCATACACTGTATCATCATAGTTATATCTAAATTTAGAGTCTTCAAGAAGTAGAGGAAAACACCTTAGGAAGCTGGTCTCATGGTCACTGGGCTCTGTCACACGTGTTTTAGAACTAAAAATTAAAATCTTCCATTTTCTCATTTAGATATCTCTTAAATGTTGTCCATTGTTCCAATAAATAAAAATTATCTGCCCTTTCTCCCAACTGATCACAAAGGGTTGTATAATTGATCCCGATGTTAAGCTCCTAAACCATTGCAAAGACTTTCCCTTGAAAGAGGAAGCTAACAATTTAACTGCAACATCCATTTCATTGATCTCATGAATTACATAGACATTTGCAATGTCTTGAATATGGTCAATAGGGGTTGTATGATTCTCTCTAGTGAAGTAGGGGATGTTTTCAATACTACATTTGGGATTGAATTTTTTGCATTAAGGGAAAGTGGGCTATTGCCCATGAAGTTGAAAAAGGGATTTTATGGCATTGCTTGAGCCATTCTAATAGGCCTAAGGACCCTAGTTGACTCAAGGAAATGTCTACAACGTAGAGGTGTAGACAAGGTCATGCTAGGTGGAGATGGTGATCTTTGTGGTCTTCTTCCTCTCCTTCCTCTACCTAGAGATAATTGTAAGTACACAAATATTCCTTCCTCTCTTATCTCATTATTGACAATTTTTGCACTTGTGTAAAAATGGGCAACTCGAAACTTTGTCGTTACGATGAAAGCCATGGGTGAAGTATACCTATGCTAAAGAAGTTCTAATGTTATTAGTTACTACTGAATTAATTAATGATTAAGTGAAATCTGTAGCTATGTGTGCTATTACAAAACGTAACAGATCACATAGTCTACAATTTCATGATACCTTCAGCAAAAGAACACAAAGGCCCCGAAAGGAAAGCTATGTTGTCTTGATGAAGACACCGAATTATAGAGTAGGTGAAGTGTAAAGTTTTGGAACAACAAACATAAGTGCAGATTACAGAAATCAGAGTTCATTATTGAATGTTACAGGTTCTCATTAATGTTCTTTCCTTCATGATTAAGGCATTCAATTATGTTACTGAGTTGTTTAGTTCATCATACACTCCATTCAAAATCTTGAAATGTAGAAGGAAATACACAACTCATTTTCAAAATTCAATGTTTTATTCACAAGGAAGGTCAAATGTTTCCCACACAAGTGGGATGTGACTGAAAAGTAAAGTACATCTACTGAAGTAAGAGGTACACATGCATGAAATAGAAAGCAAAGGAGTATGAGTGAACCCATCATTGCCTTTTATATTCTTCATTGTGTAGAGCATCTCCTTGCCAACTCCTTTCATCCTCAAGGCATGGTACCTGAAAAGAAAAAATAAGGAAATCATCAATAAAGAGCTCAGGGTTAATCCATATTCCTACACTATTCTAATTCGTGCATATGGATCTCTAAGAAACAGGAGATATAGCTTTCTCAAATATCAGATTGCATAGCTCACTCAGAAAGTAAAAATAGAAAAGAGAATAAAAAAATGCACATAAGAGAGGCCAAAAGGCCTAAAGTATTTTCTAACTATTTTCCTAAGTGTGCAGGTACAGGTTGTAGCCAAAAGAAATAAATCATGTATATGCTGGAGAGAAGGATTAATGTAACTCAAATTCAAATATCTTCTACAAAATGGAAGAAGTTATAGTACAAAATAGAGAAGATACTTGCAGGAAAAATACATGTTTCAGATTGTAGCTAAGGAAGAAAGAATTCTGGTAAAATTTTGACAGGGCTTCACCATGTAAAATGGATATTTACACCATTCCATCATGTTGTTTTCAACTAATACATGCTTCTACAGCTGTATGTAAATCAAATAAGTGATACAAAAAATAGAAGAGCCAACTATGATCAAATAACAGTTACCATTTTCAGTTTCCAACAACAAATCAGTTTCAAAAGGAAAGTTATACATTCTGTGATTTCAAATTTCAGAAAACACATCTATTACGGCTATCAGGCACAAGTATAAAGTAATAGAGCTTCAATCTAGATAATCATATGGAACTCTGACTACAAACTAGGTAGTAAACTTCTACAAGTTATGAGGTTATAGTGGTTGAAAAGATACATGGCTCAAAATTTCAGTAAGTTGTTAAAGGCTCAAGATCTGAATATCAGAATGTATATAGTACCAAAAATGATAAAACCAAGCCTATTACATCTAACTGGAGGATACTCAGTTTCCAAACAATCATACTTCCAGGGGTAGAATCAATCAAAGAAGAAATTTCACTACATATATCAGATATGATGATGATATTACCAAAGTCATAAGGTATGGTCAGAAAATCCTTGAATCAAATTATATGCACATTTAGGCTAAGGATTGTTTTAAAGTCTTCTTTCAGAAGTTTACATTCCCATTGAAAATCAGTTTCAAGTGGTGAATCCAAGAGAAAATTACAGTTTCAGGCTCCATTCGGAGAACCCATTAAGGGGTATCAAAATCAGAGTAAGAAACAAGGTCATCTAGTTCAGAACTAAAGAAACCAAACTCAGAAACAAGTTTCAACTTGAAATGGCCAAGGTCAAACCAAGGGGTCACATGAAATGCAAGAAAGAAATGAATATCAAATACTCCAAAATAGAGATAAGAATGAAAATTGATTACCATGCTCAAAGATCAAGAACTTACCAGACTTCGACACCATTTACACATTCAACTCAAAAACAAAAGTGGCTTCAATCAGAAGGATGGCACATAAAAGTTGTTGAGAGTTCAAAGAACTTCGAACAATGGCAGTTGAGGAAAAGGTAAAAATATCGAAAACCCAGAAGCTCACATAGCTCTGAAGAAGGTAGGAGCTATAAACCTAAGAGCACAAACCTTGCTCAAAATGAATCGAACTCAACAGAACCAAATGAAGTGAAACACTAGTACATCCCTTTATGAGGATTTGTAAAGCTGAAATAACATAGCTCAGAAAAGCTTGATAATGGCATCAAATATTTTTTTCTAGGCTTCACGTGCAAGATTGAAAATCTAAGTGGAATGATCATTAGGGTCAAATTGACTTTTTACCATATAGACTCAGTGATGAATTAGCATAATTCAACCACATTTAAAATATCAACGATTGAAAATGAAAAGTACACAATCAAAGGCCAAAGATCAAGCTCGATCAATGCAAACCATGGTTAAAATGCATTTATGTCAAGTCAGAAACCCTAAATCATGCTTTAAAGATCAATGATAAAAATCATGAAGTACAGAGATCAACACTCACAAATGGATCATCAGAATCAATGCAAAGTAGTCCAAGCGAAATGGCGGTTGTTGACCAACTTATAATTTTCAAATTCTATAAAGTGTCAAAATTTCTCCGCGGGCCCGAAAGTCCATAGAGGACACGTGTCGTCATTACAGCAGAAGTGGAAAAGTAGAGGCTAGAGTTACTTTAAGTTCAAAACTTTTCAAAAGGTTAAAATTTCCAAAATCTCCCGCAATCCCGACACCCCGCAAGATAAAAGTCAAAACAATCAAAAATTCAAAGTATCAAAGGCTTTCTCAAAGTTTTGAGACTTATTACAAATAGGGGACAAAAATTCAAAAGGATCCAAAAATCTGCAAAGAACATAAAGTTTTTGAAATTTTGCCCACATGCCCGTAAAAGTAAAGGAAAAAGAATCCACATGCCATCCAAGCTATTATTTTGAGTTTTGACTTTCAAAATTTGAATTATAGAATATGTTTCAAGTGATTCAAAGGGGCCGACTAAATTATGCCATCAATAATCACCAAAAAGGGTGAAATTTCAAACTATACACTCTCAAATGGAAAAACGATGAAGATTCAGATCTAAGAAAGCTCAGTCAAAGGTTATAACAGAGATGCCAACAAAAAGGAGAAGTCTCGAGCTCAAACATGAACAAAAAAAAAATGAGAAAGAACTTACTACTTTGAAGTGTTTTTTCAAACCTTTGAGTCACAGAGAATCAGATTACAGAAAAGCTCAAGAATGATCAAGTCCGAGCCACAAAAACCCAGAAAATGCAAAGAGAAACTAAGTATTAGTATGCATGGTCTAAATAAAAATGAAGTAATTTTCACGATTCGAGGACAAAGAAGCTCACCTTTTCTAAGCATTCATGGAAACCCTCAAAGTTGCAGAGAACTCGAAGCTTTCAAACCATGGCGGCCTTCAAAAATAAATAACACAGAACTGAGTTTCAGGGTTCAACAATGGTATTCAATACGAAGGTGAGCTCGAATCGTGCTCAGAAAGAATGAACCGAGCTCGGAAATGGCAAACAAGTCTTCTTCAGA
Source organism: Taxus wallichiana var. yunnanensis (assembly GCA_018340775.1). Taxonomy (NCBI): domain Eukaryota; kingdom Viridiplantae; phylum Streptophyta; class Pinopsida; order Cupressales; family Taxaceae; genus Taxus; species Taxus wallichiana. The sequence goes on from CM031240.1 coordinate 164,914,117, forward strand.
ACTCTTGCATAACTCCAATAGATCACGAGACCCAAAAGAGTGATGAAAATAGAGCTCAAAGTTTCAACCTTGGTGGAAACACCCCAAATCATATTGTTCAGGAGCTTGAAACAGAGCAAAAGAACCCAACACGAGAGATACGTGAGGTTCCATATTCACCCTCTCTGAACCACGGGACTAATATTCAAGAGGAAATCTGAGCTCGAAGAAATAATAATGGCAGCCACCTTCACAATCTCGCACAGAGAGCTCAAAAAGAGGAAGAATAACTACAAAATACATGTGTAACCGAAGCTCGAAAACTCAGAAAATGGCATCGAAAGAAAATTTTGCAGGGCTTCACCCACATATTGAAAACCAAATGAAATGTGCATGAGGGTCGAGCTATTCCTTATCATGCAAACTCGAGAGGTGAGTTTCACCTAACTCAACCACGGTCAGAAATCAATGGATCCAGATCAGAAGGACAAAGATCAAAGGCCAAGAATGATCCTCAAAGTTCGAAGCAAACTACCGTGATCAGGATGCCACCGGCCTTATTAATTATAGGGGTAAACCCTAACTCACAGTAAAGCATCAATGATCAAGCTTCAACCGAGTATGAATATCAAGGGCCAAGGATCAAGCTCCAGGATCAAAGAAATTAACCACAGTCAATCTCCACCGACCACCTTAAATGCATAGTTAGAAAACCCTAATCACATGTTCAAAATCGACAACAGGAAACGAAAAAGACACAAATCAACGATTTAAAAATGATCAACAATTTCAAAGCAAACTCAACATTGAATCGCATATGCCACCGACAAAAAACATGGAGGGTGAGTCACCATGGAGAAGGGGCCAACCCACCTCATCGATCAAATAAATAATCATTACAATGAAATTTCAAAAGTCCAACCATAGTGTATGCCTTCAAGTTCAAATGCTCGACAAAATTATACCCAATTATCACCAAAATGGTGAATTTCTAAATTATATACTATTCAGACATACAAAGCCGACAAGTATTATATGGTTGTGTATAATCAAAGGTAGCCGAGCACTATGTGGTGACTTTCACAAAGTTCCCCCATATGTATCTAAACCATGGTAATATGTTAAGTCCACAAAGGTGGCCAAACTCAAACGAAGACAAATCCATATATCAAAGGGTGGTCCCCACATGGAGCTAACACAGAACAAAGGAGTTATTTTTGCATGCCTTCACAATAGGACAGAATAGAGAAAAAGATAGAGTTGCATGTTCAAAAGAGAAAGACTTGCATATAAAGCAAGCTTATTATTAGCAAATTGTTTACCCTTGTTTTCTTAAAAATAGAATAGTCAACTTTAGTTTGACTGTATTGTAATTAAGGCTAATAATGCTTATTTGTATTTGCATGCTCGATTTCTATTCCTTTATCTATTATTAAGTAAAGGATAAAAATAGGATGCATGGGCGATTACAAGCCTTAGGCTATTTTTAGGAAGGGGTGAACTTTATTTTGCTATATATTGTGTGCCTTTACAAAGCACAAAAGGGAGAACGACTAGAGACTTTTGGATATAGAGTACTTGAAGCAATTTTAGCTAGTTTTTCCTTCTAGAGTGTGAAGTATTTCGCCTTTCCAAATTACTTGCAGTCTTGTGTATGTTTCTATTAGTCTTGTGAATGCAAATTCCATGATTAATTATCTTACCCCTTGCAAAATTTAGTAGTTTTTGTATGATATTAATGTGCATGTTTAGCTTAGCAGTATTGTTGTGATAATCTCCTCAATACCTCAAAGTGTTTTTCCCTTAATATTCTACAAAGAACTGTTGGTTCATGCACCCAAAATCCTTCACATATCAATTATGCATATACTTAGTCAAAGCCCTCATACAAATTTGGTGTATCACCTTAGTTTTAATTATTTTACAGTCATCTTTTACCCCTAAACCCCAGAATCAATTTTAGGATACATCAACAAGGAACCAACCTTGATACCAGAGACTCACCTCAAAATAGCTATACCACAAACTTGAGTTGTTTCCATTATATCTATGAAAGAGAGAGAAAATTGTGCAACCTTAGAAAACTGCGCAGCCATCTCTCTAGGGTGCACTTTCAAGAGATAACACTCATATTTGGTTCAAATTATTGTCATGTACATGAGGAACCTTTGCTACTACAATACTGGGTTTTAAACTGGGAGTCACAAGATGTGTTATAAAATGAGCCTCTAAGGGAAAGGGTTTTACCAAGACACACAGACTTCAAATCAACTTTGAAACGCCTCAATGTTAATTTTTAGATGTCAAACCTTGTCTTATAGCTAATAAAGATCTCGAAATTCCAAAAAGAAGAGATATCCAAAATTGAAAACCTCTCAATTACAAATAAGAACAAATTTGAAATCGAACACCAAAAACCTACGAATTCTAAATTATGAATTTTGAATTTTGAATTCTAAATTTTGAATTCCAAATTCTGAATTCTAAATTCCAATTCCAAATTTTGAATTCTCAATTCTGAATTCCAAATTTTGAATTCCAAATTCCAATTCCAAATTCCAAATTCCAAATTCCAAATTCCAAATTCCAAATTCCAAATTCCAAATTTGAAAAAATCTAAATTCCCAAACCCGAAAATCCAAAAACTCCGTAATGTCTAAAATTGGAAAATATTCTCTAGAATGTCCGAATTATGAAATCCTGAAATGTCTAAAATACCAATTTCTGAAATCCTCAAATTCTTAAAATCAGAAATTCAAAATTTTAAGAATACACTTTTGATCTTTAACCTCCAATCTATCCTTTGGTGAAATTTGGGCTTTTTTTTCTCATGAAAAATCTACAAAAACTGATTTTGGATCTCTGACCCTGCAGTGAAACTCTAAAATCTAAAATTTTATTCCTCTGGAGTTTGAATTCCTTGCAAATTCCTTCAAAGTTGTAGAAATGATCTCTTTTCCCACACAGAATGACAAAAATATTGTGGAGGTCACACAGTGGCTAAGATGTTGTAATGGGATAGCTGTGAAATGTATAGCTTTATCCTGCTTCTCACACCTACCATGCCAAAACTATTGTGATAAAATTAGAACCACCCCAAATGCCTCGCAAATGAATAGCTAGGAAGTCGAGTGTGATTTGAAAAACATGGAGCTATCCTAAAGTGTGGTACTTTATGAAATGGGATAGCTCTCCAAAGAAGGTCGACTTCCTTTCCTAACCTAGTGCCAACTAATCTAAAGTGTAGAGGATGGCTAATCTAACCCTACTCTAATGCTTCTTAAGGGGACAAGGATACAAGTATTGAAGGAAAATGAAACCTACTATAAGGGAAGGTAATGCAAAAAGAAGGAATTTGGAAAACATGCACTACATGAGAATGAGAAAAAGAAAATTGGGGAGGGTGACAAACCACCATAGATCCAAACTATTGCTACAAATTCATTTAGCAATAAACACAATTCCATTTTATACCCTAATATACGTATGATGGTGCACAAACATATATACAATGAAAATACCAGAAGATGAAATAAAACACAAACAAAGACTGAAAACATTAACAAATATGATTTTATTGCTCCAATAATTGATGCAATTCATTGCATTGAGGAACCAAAGGCACAAATTTGCATTACAATGTCAAATAGGAGGTGTTCTAATTCCACAGATTTTCATAGACAAGCAAGAAAGGAGGGACAATTATAAATTGTCCAACCCTTTGAATTGATCCCTTACTTATAATTTATGGAATAAGATTCAAGAGGGGAGAGAGAGAGGAAGTCTGAAATTTCTCCAAAACCCCCAAAAATCATAATTATTTTCCTGCAATGGATGTGGGAAGATCTTCAAACACGATGATTATACCATTCCTTGTGTTTGAAGAAATGGACTCCATGATTGCACCTTGGTATGGCCTCTACCTCATGTAATTTCATCGTGATTTTTTTCCTATCTAACTCATGAATTCCAAATCATTGATCATCTCATGCCTTAGATCTCTGAAATATATTTCAAACAACTATAAGTTTTCAAAATCGGATGAGTATTGAATAAGTTGTCATCATTTCTCTCCAGTGTTACTTCACTCATTCTCGTAGCTACCTTCTCATCTCAAAAATTTTACCCTTCCATTAAATTCCTCTCTTGAATTTCCTTTCCAATGAGTACAATTTTATTAAATTTGGGTAAGGAATTTTCAAGTTATTCAATTTTTTGTTCGAGACACCATTTGGGTTACTCTACCCACCTACCGAGCTCCTCTATGAATGAAAATCACTCCTTCATGCAAATGAGTTGGTTGTATGGCTAAGCATCCAACACGTTCACCTATCCCATCATAACTCCCCAAATAGATTGGTGGGATAAATTTGGGTTTTGGGGGTTTCGTTTGGCGTACTTGATTTTAACAACCCTTCGCTTCAAACATGTGGTGCTCTAAACTCCAAACTCGCACTCCGAAACCGACCCCCTAAACATCCACTTCAGATTTGGGGCTTTACCCACTTTGGAGTTCTCAACTCACCACCTTGAGAATCCTAACTTGTGGTGCTCTAAAATTTAAACTCCCTAATCTCCTAAATCATGCTTTGTTGACTCCAAAATTCCCAGAGCCATTCAAATTTTTGGGCTCACCGGATTTGGGGTTTTACTCACTCATTTTTCATTTGGACCAGAAATATCTCCAAATTTAAACACCTCTCGAAGTCAGAATTTTTAGACTTTGGACTTCCTCAATACCGAACTCACCTTCTGCAAGTTATTCACCTTGATATGTCTCCTTGCGCCTTCATTTGAGGTCGCGAGCCAAGATATCTTCCGGTGCCAGGAATCACTAACTCACCTTGGTGGGTTAGGTCCTTTACTTCATTACCCCTTTTTCATTTTCTAAATCACGAGCTTGGATTGATCATTCTCATCTGAATCATTGAATCACTTGATTTCTAAGCTACTTCATTGAATGTCACACATGATAGCATGTTTGCGCCTTCAAGCCTCTACCACACTACTCACTAAGTTCACAATGGATTAACCCATTAAAAATTTCTTCAGCCATCACTTTCCCCAAATTGAGTCACCTGACCATTCATGAGCTCATGACCGAGCTCCTGGATCCTCAACTAGCCATGTATCCTTGTATCATTAGCTTGACCTTGGACTCACCAAGTCGGGTTTACGTGACATCTCTATATACATCAAACCGATTACATAATCTTGGTCGAGCCAATATGAGCTTGCTCCAGCTCCCGAAATTTGGTCCCTTCAATATAATGCCTCGGTTTGCTGATTAGTTTGATGAGCTACTCGATGAGCTAGTTTGAACTCGATTCCTCAATATGGCCCCTTTTGAGAAATTTTTTGGCCCCTGAACTCTAAATTTTGATCTTTTTAATTTCTCCAAATCCAAGAGGCTAAGGGAGGGTAGTGAGTGGACTTGTTGAAGTTATTTTTTCATTTTTCAATCTTTCACCCGTTTTGGTTAAGTGTTGACCCACAAGGCCTGCATTTCCTAATTTTTTTAGTTCATCCTTAAGTGTCGAAATCCGAGAAGAGGAAACAACCTCGTTATTATCCCAACACTTTGGAAATCACTTGAATGTGTTCCCCGAAACCTTAGAACCCATCCGTTACCTCAATTTCATCCTTTGGTTTCTTGCTTGGTGCTTGGTCTCACCTACTCATGTTCTCCATTTTTCGTTGGGGGCGAAATGGATAACAATTTGGTGACTTACAAGGACATCTTCCTAGTAAATGTTTTATACCAAGAGCCTTAATATGTCCACCGGGAAAAGAGCCATAAGTAATAACCTAAAACTAATTTAGGCTTGCGAACTTTACCCCAAAGACCTCTTAGTGTTTTTGTACTTGAACTGACCCGCTACTTGCACTCCCAATCTTTATAACCAAATTTTTAATTTAAAATTGTGAGAGTGGAAAATTTTCAGAACTTTGAACTTTCACCCTTTTACTTATGTAATCTTGTTCAATGGGTTGATCATGAACTTAAGAACCCATCCCAATTATTTTTTCGGCATGAGCACACTAAATTTGATGATTCATTGGAAAGAATAGTGCATTGCTAAACATTGAGTAATACCTCTTTTGGTTTTAGAAATCATGGAAATCTATAAAAATTTGATTTTACTCCTCTTCTAAATGATTCTTAAAACATTATGACATGTTTCCTAGAACATAATTGAAGGTTGAGACATGAATTAATTTGTGGAGGTGTTATAAACTCAAACCATGACTAATTTGAAGGATCAAGAGGATACGAAATATAAAATCTTCCCTTTAATCTGATTTTAGTTGCTCTTGTGTTTGAAACTCCTTGAGATATGCAATTTTTTCCTCTAACTTTGAGCATCCTATTACATCATTCCTTCCCAAAACACGATTTTCTACAATGATACAAATTAGGTGTAAGAAACCCTTTTCCGAATGCACTTAGGGAAATTGAAACATAATATATAACAAGACAATATGCATAACACTTAGAGAAATTTAAATTTCTAAGCTAATATGTATAAGGATGAGATTCTTCCTTTCAGTAGTAGTGCTTGAGATAGATTCCATTAATTGGAATCAAAAGTTATTCTCCATCCAAAGTGGACTCTTAAATGGCATTGCTACTCTTACATGTTGTGGCCATGTAGGGCCACTCCAAATGGCATCAAACTTGGAATGCCTTCCTTTATTTTCCCGATCATCATCCCATTCCGTAACTAAGTTTCCTTCCTTAAAAGTTCTTGCTTTTACTTTCTTAGCAAATGACCTCTTGATTAGGGAATGATCCTTCTACATGGTTTGGATTGCATATTCTCTTATTTATTCAAATTCCATGAGCTCCGCTTACCTAGCATCCATAGGCTCAAACTCGAAAAACTCTAGCTACTTCATGAGATCCTATTTGGGAAGCTTCAATGATATGGGAAGCACTTGCTTCTTTCCTGTTGATGCAAAATCACAGCACCCCCAAATGGCCTCGGATTTTAGTGGGGCATTTGGTGTGATCTTTATAACATTGGAACATCTCTCAAAATATGGGACTTGTGAACTTGAGATGGTCCTCCGATAATTTGGTTCCTACTTCTAAACTACACCGTCATAAGCTACTTTAATGCAAGAAAACTATTTAATCCTAATATAACCTTCCAAGGGACCAGGAGAGACAGGTTCATGAAAATAAATCCTACACTAAAATGGTGATACACCGAGAGAAGTAGGTTACTAATCACAAATCCAAGTTCCTAAAATGAAGTAGGTTAGCAATGGAGAGGATGGACAGATGCATCACGGACCAATGATAGATTTCACAAGGAACACCACTTCAAACCCATCAAACATAGCTCTCAAAAACTTGTAATAGACATGAGAAGTATGCACAATATACCTTGTAATGGTGAGAGTCTATAAGAGACAATAAAATAAGGATGGAAAAATGCATCAAAAACATACTTTATTACTCCATGAATTCACACAAAACCATTAGTGGGAAAGAGGAAAGAAAATACATTACATGTGAAGAGAGGAGGCTTAAACTCCATGTTCAACCCCGGGGAAGAAAGAGAGAGGGGGGAGAGAAAAGATTACCTACCTTAGAAATATGACCCTCCTTTACAATATATAGAAGAATGAGAGAGAGAGAAAATTTGAACTCGATTCAACCACCCCTACAAGAGCATTGAAATTAACCTATAACTATGATGGGTTCCCCCGATAGATCCCATGCCTCCATGTGTTGTTTCTTACTAGGCAAGGAGGAGGTCTGTGTTTCATTATGGTGATGGGTGAGAGACTTGAGAGCCTCATAAATGGTGGACCAAATCATTAACGGTGGAAGGTGAGTAGCAGGTGTAGGGAGGTTTCCAAAATTTCCTCTCCCACTAAATTATAAGCTTCCAGATAAAAGATATGGCCCTTTGAATGTGTGTTGGGTTTTTGGTCTATTTGTGGAAGGTTAACATGGCGGCCTTGTGCATATTAAGACTCTTCCCCTCCTCTCACTCTTGTAGTTACACCAAACTCACAAGTTGCGGCTTTCATGGGCTTCGCTATGTTTCCTTTGTGTTCTGCCTTAGTCCCTCTTGTTGGCGGAGACACTCTTCCCTACCCAGGACACATGGAGGATCAGCGCACATTTGAGACTTGCCTCTAGATTTTTCCTTTGAAGTTGTGTAGATGAGGCACGTGGAGGCTTCTGCTGGCTCTTCTATACTGATCTGATTCAACAACCAACTCTGCCCCTCTTTACTCTCGACCATGTGGTGAGCCTACGCTTTTTGGGACTGCCTTTGGGTCGCACCTTTGAAATTGCACCGATGAGGCACGTGGCACCTTCCATGGCTCTGCTCTACCTTCCTCATGTTCTACCCAAGTCCTTTCTATTTGACAAAGGCTTTACATCGACCCAGGACACGTGGAGGCTTCATGCTCATTTGGAGATCCTATTTGGACTTTACCTTTGGAGATACACCAATGAGACATGTGGCCTCGTCTGCAGTCCCGTCCTACTTAGTCAATTCAATGGCCGTGTTGGTATAAAAATTTTTCTCCTTTTCAAGCCAAGCAAAACACAGATTCAACAGGAGCTTAAAAGCGGGTAGATCTTAAATATGTGTCAATTTTGTAGCCAGAAGAGGAGATCTAACTATCCCTTTGTTACTTGGATTTGTGGAGAAATGGATAACACCTTAAAAGGATGTGATCTTATCCTAACTATTTTAGGTCATGCCTTTCAGCCAAGGTAAGAGAACCTATTATGTAACCTCTTTTATTTGAAAGGAGATTCATGTACGTTTCTGTTGCATAAATTTTATAGAGAAACCTTGGAGAAAATATGATCAACACACCAAATCTGAATCTCAAGAGTTGTCACTTCCATATTATGGAGATATCTTCAACACAAGGCTAAGGTTACTAAAGACATTTTGAATCGTGATCTATTCTCAAAGCATACTTTAGCAAATGGATTTTGGTCTTGTGTGGGTATACGAGAGAAAAAAAATCAATGGTAGTAATATGGGTAGGATTAGATGTTTTTAAATAGATTTTTGGTGGGGGAGACAGATGAACTTGACTCACCAAATCCTTGAGAGCTTATGCAAAAATGGAAAGATTCAACCAACAAAATGCCACAAAGAGTTAAAATGTTTCTTCAATTAGAATATATGCTTCAATGGAGGCCCAGATTAGCACTCTTTCACACAACCTGTGGGATTCTATCACAAATGCTCGAGGTAGAGAACCCAATAAAGCACCAAGATTTAAACCAAATCATGCCTGAGGTACACCCAGAGGATTACAGATAATCTCTATCAACAAAATGAAAGAAAAGTGATTTTAAACCATTTATCTCACTCCCAGATGAAAGCTCTCCTGAGAAATGAAATTATAGATGCCACTAAAATATCACAAGGATCGAGACCTGTGTGATTGGACCAGATTTTGGTACAAGATTGCAACAAAAATGAGAAAATCTACTCGTATGCATTCAAAGATGAAATAAATATACTTTGCTCAAATATTTACATAGAATATCCCAAGTTTGATCAAATTATTAGCAAGGAAATTTTCCGAAGAACAATATCAAATCTTTTCAATGGTTGTACACTTGCAATGACCTTGACACAATTAAATTTGACACAAAGAGAAATATACATGCTTCTATAAATGACTTCTCAAAAAGGATGGGCTCACAAGCTTTTTCTACTAGGAAAACTCATTCGTGACCTCTCCAAAACTGCAACCATTTGCACGATGAATTTGTGCCATTTATAGCATTTACAACAAGCCCCTTTTCTCCCAAAAGATCCAGACATTGAGTGCTAGCATTGTGGCCATGATCATGATCATGATTCTCATAATCAGATCTACAAGAAGTTACTAGGTGCTCAAGGTCAAATCTCTTTTAATATTTACCGCATTCAATTCCTTTCTCGGAAAAATACACTTCCATCCATTTGCCAACCATTTCCACCCCTAATCTATCAAATCCGGCTCCTTGCGTGCTTCGGGAGAAGAAAAATAGAAAACTAGATCGAGCCTGATAGTAAGACCATTTTAATGTCAAAAGAAGTCTCTAGATTTCTCCCAAAGCAAACTCTAGATATAAAAATTAACTCGCCTCTCTTTTTGGCATGTAGAAAATAGAAAGAAACCAAGAATACTCGCACTTCTAGGAGCTTTACTTAAAAAATGGGGGGAAAATCAGATTTGGATGCATAGCCATCGTTGATCTTTGATTTGAATGTGGGTCTTCCACGTGGAAGACTAAAAATTGGGCTCGGGGCTTCCTTTTGACTTTTCCTTTGACCCTTTGAAAAAATGTAAAAATTTCACATTTTGCCATGAACCTCCACTTCTGAAAATGGGCCTGACACGTGTCCTAAGGTGGGTCCCATATGAACCGTAGAAATATTCTGTCATTTGACCCTGTTTGGAAAAAGGAAAATCTTCCAAGTTTCCTCGTAGCTCCACCCTTCCACTTCAGGTTTCTAATGTGGGTCCCAGTGGAACCCCGGGTCCTTTTATGCCTTTAACACTTTTTCCTCAAAGGGAAATTTTTTTCACTTTTCCTTCAAGGACCACACCTCTTTCCGTTTTTTTTTAATAATGGCAAATAGTTTTTGAAAGGGACTATACCCTTGAATATAAAATAAGGCCTTTAAGCCGGAATAAGAGTGAGAAACATAGCAGGGACTAACCAAGTCCGTAATAAAATGAAATTCCACGTAGCCCGTAAACTTGACTACTGGCGAGACTTAACAAAAAACAAAAGCAAAAAAAAGAACCATGAAACACGTTTAAGAATAACAAAAGAGAGTAGTAGAAGCATGCGGGACTACTTCTTGACGCTTGATCAACACCGATCTTGACTTTTTCCAAGCATGAAACATACCCAAAGCGGTCATGTGGGGCATCCGTCTTATCGAGCTCCTCGATGGTTCTTTTGCTCTCTTTTTCATTGCCCCAAAGTGCAGTGGGACACCGCGAGGTTGGAAACACTTTTGGCATGCCCCACGATGAATTCCTCAATGGCCCTAAAGGCGGAAATGTTGTAATCATGCCTAGTCTTAGCCTTCCCAAGGCGGGAGTCCAAGGAGGTCAGCTTTTTGTATATGTCTTCAATCTGACTATTGTCAATGCTCCCTTCCCCCTCCATGCTTTTCTTACCTTTTTGCTTAGCTAGGTTTTTGACCTCATCCTTCAGCATTTTTATCTCAGCCTCTAAGGCCTCCAGTCTCTTGGAAGGGTTATCCATCTGTGCTTCCCGGGGACTGGCACTACTTATGTTTAGCAGGTCACGTGCAATGTCAAGATCAAGAGGCTCTTTCCCTGCTGCAAGAGTCTCAAGGTTGAGTCTCCTAGAAGCCCTGGTGAGTGGACGTTTAGAGGTAGAGGCGAGGTGGGTGGCAGGAGGAGCAGTAGGAGGAATAGAAGGAGAAACATGTGCAGCCGGCATGGGGGTAGCAGCACCGGTGGCAGGGGCAGCAGCAAGGGCAGCAAAGGGAAGGAGAAGCAGGACTGGCAGCAGCGGAGCCCATCGGAGCCGGGCTAGGAGAGGAAGGAAGACCGGGGTACTTGAGAAGGCAGTATTTGTGAATTAGCAAAATAAGCCCTTGATGCAAGGGAACCGCCCGGTATATTTACGGAACTCCAAAATGGAGCGCTCAAGAGATTTTAAAAGATAATGAGGGAAGCAAACCAATCTATTCCTACGGAAGTGGTTTAAAAAGATGAGATGCTTAGCTGGGACAGTAACAAACCTACCTTCCAAGGAGATGAAACGAATCATCATGCGAGTGACTTCATCAAACGGTGATGGAATTGAGCTTACAAGCAGACCCGCTGTGCTAAAAATAAGCTTCTCATCTTCCTCCACAAATCTTCTTTCTTCAGTTTCTTTGATAACCCTTTTGTTGAAGAAGCGGTACCCATCCAGGCTGAGACCGGTCGCTTCAGCAATGAGCTCTTCATTGACAAGAATTTTCTGTCCCCCATAGTCGACAGTCCTCTCTTTCCACTCCTTAGCAAAGCGTACTGAAATACTTTGATCATGTCCTTGCACCCTTTCAACAAAGCTGGTGAAGCCGCCTATGCTGAGAATGTTCCAAAGCTCGGTGTTTTCCTTCCAATCAGGGTCCGCGCACGGCTCAATTTGACAGGGAGGTCCTCCCATCTTCTCAGTGGTGTGCAGGTTACAACAAATTCCAGAATGCCACTGAGCGTGAAGAATAGTTCGTTTCTTACTGTTGAAGATCGCATAAGACTGGGAACTGTAGCCGTTGGTCTTCTCACGAACGGCTGCGTAATTGCTGAACTGAGCCTGCGGGAAGTCGCGTGTGAAAACCCTTTCCCTGTCAACAATCACTTTGTAATTATCATCGGTTTTCGTGGAGTTTGGCATCCGGATATCAACAGTAGTTGTACCTCCCACGTGCGTGATTTTCAAATCTGGATGACTCCACTTGAAGTTTCTTAAATAGATCTTGCTATTATTTGAAAAAGATATTATTTGCCTCGCCATATAGAATAAAGCAGCACGTGTGAAAGAATTGATGATTTTGATTTTCCTCCAAAGATTAAGGCTTATCTCTAGAGATTGCTTGCTTGTGAAGATCCGCATGGATGCTGTTGTGAAGCTGATTAGGGATACTATCATTATCCCAGACAGTAAAATTTATATTAATGCCATAATTGGCCAGTGCATCCGCCAGATTGTTGCCTTCCCTGTAAGTATGTATGATTCTGATACTATTGAAGGTCCGCAGCAAATGCTTATGGATTCAGAGATAAAGTCTTTAATACTCCAACTGGGAGATGAGGACTGATTAAGAAGCTTAATGATATTAAGGGAGTCCCCTTCAACAATAAGGTTCTGAATATTTTGAGCCCGTGCAACTCTCAAGCCCCAGAGAGCAGATAATGCTTCGGCAAAATGATTGGTTTGAATTCCCATTTTTCCAGCATAAGCAGCAATCAAATTACCTTTGTGGTCTCGTATCTCGCTGCTCCTCCTCACCGGCTGTCCCGTGGTTTCCCTTAGAGGCGCCATCAAAGTTCAGCTTGTACCAATTAGAGTCAGGAGGATGCCATTTAATCAAAGATCTATCTACACTATTCCCAGGGTTGCTCCAATTTCCAATGTGCCAATTAGATAAAATGTGCTCTTCATTCTCAGGATAACACTTGTTCTTGGGGGTTTAAATCGCCATGTCCTCTTTGATACCTTGAGAAATTTTGCCAATCTTGATTTTATAATTCTCGCTTCTTATTTCGAAAATGATATTATTTCTGTCCTTCCAAATCCTCCAGTTTAATCAAGCAACCACACCTCTTCCGTTGGTGACAAGAACCTTTGACATTTTACTTTGTTGGGATTGCAGGCCATTTTTGATATTTTAACCCTTTTGAGATAAAGAGGCAAAAATTTTAAGTTGCCTCCGATGGTCCGCTTCCCGCCCTTTTTGACTTTTCAAACTGCCATGTGTCACGATGGCGCACCTTGAGATGGTTCCCAAAATTTGAGACCCTAAATGAGCGTGAGCTCGCCACGTGTCCTACTCCGACAAATTTTTTTTGAAGGCTTGAAGCTCGTTGAAGGCGTGACATGTCAAGATCCGAGGCAATCTCCTTGGGCATCATTGAAAATTCCAAGCAAAAATGTAAATTGAGCAGAGTGCCCCACATGTCCTCATGGTGCTTCCTCAAAATGGTGCCCATGTTTAAGATTCTAGATGAGCGCAAGCTCGCCACATGTCCCTGTTCCACCAAAATGTATCCAACTACATAAAAAAATTCTAAGTTCGTGGAAAGCAAATGAAGCCTCCAGTGTCTCTATCTGCCAAACCTCCACGTGTCTTCCGACACTACTTCTAAGTCAAACCAAAAGTAGATCTTCAAACGAGCATCGTTCCTCCACGTGGACATATTTTTAAGTTGAGGCTTTTTATAGAATTTTTAAAGTATCTAGCCGAGCCGCATCCAACCAAAGGATGCCATTTACCTTTTCATTAAATGATGTAAATTTCACCGGAGAAACACCCGTCAAACCGTAAAATATAAAAAAACGTCCATTTGAGCCATAAAATGAAATTTTCTTCAAGGACAAAGAGTTTAGAAATGTTCAGCAAGGCTCAAATACGTTACTCAAGGGCACATCAATTCGTTCTTCTTCAAGTACCTAGGGCATAAACGACAAGGAAGACAAACCACATTGTGGAAAATAGAGAGAATGGGAAAATGTGAATTTTGAAGGAACAGAGCATGGGAGACTCAAAATACAGCACCCTTTCCGGAGGAACAAAGAAATGAGGAGAAAAATATGGACCCATACATGATCTTGACCCAAGAGAAAATTAAAAATGGAAACAAAGACTCCACTCAAACACAATACGGTGAAGGAGATAATGACAGAGGCTATGAATCAATAGATTTTCAAAGGCATAAATGGGGTAAGACTATTTTGAGCACCAACAGCCGGATCTGCCCATTTTGATTTCTCACCACATGGCGAGTCTGCACTCGTTTGGGGACTCGCTCTATATTTTTCCTCCGAAGTTGTGCCAAGATGACGCGTGGAGGCTTCCACCAGTTCTTATACTTTTCAACGGCCGAATCTACTTTTTTTCGGGCCTAATTTTTTTCATTCCCGCCCATTAAGAGTAGTGTTGTGAGACCCTAGACACATGGAGAGTCCGTGAACATATGGGTACTTCCTTTTGGGTCACACTTTTGAAGTTACTGCTTGAGCCGACGCATGTCTCCTTTCACACGGCCTTGGAATTTTCAATGGCAAGCTCTATCTATTTTTTTACCTTGAGGACATAGAGGCTTCCCACTCATTTGGAGACCTTATTTGGACATGACCTTTGGAAGTGTGCCAATTGGACACTTGGAGGCTTCTGCTAACCCTGTTCCTTGGCTCTGAGTCGAATCATATGTGAAGTCTAAAAACTTCAGCCTTTTCTCCAATTTTCTCATGTCAAGCTTTCGATCTCCTTTAACATATTTTTCCTCATTGTCAATCCTACTCCTCCATTGTCTAGCTCACCTACCCGTTTCTTTGGGATCGATTGTGAGCTCGTAAGACTAATCTCGACCCCTTCATTTCCTATGCGGGGTCATGTTTGACCAATTTTACCTAGGGGGTAAAATTGGGATAATAGTCTTCAGTGACTCATGGGAACATCTACCTGCTAGATGAAGAGACAACTTGCCTCATTGCATCTATTGGGCATGGAGTCAAGAATGATAGCCTGATACTCATGTTTTTCTTGAAACTTCTCACCGATTTCCTACACCCTACTGACCCTAAACCTTCCCGTTGTCTACACTTTAATTTTTTCACAAAAATCATGGAGATGAGGTTTCGAGAGTAGAAAATTGTATTGATCTAGGGCCTTCACCCGTCCCTTGAAATGGACTCCTTCATAACCTGATTTTAGTTGCTATGTATTAATTTCATTTTGAAATAAAAAACTGCTATAGGTAAGTGTGCGTCTCCCTATCATAAATATTGAAAGGCCTCGCACACATTGTAACTCCTAGAGCAATACGAACAAGCTAATATACAAATATAAAATCATACATGCCTCAAATAAGACATGTAGAGTGTACAAAAGCACTTATTATACTAAAACAAATATAGTCCTCCTACACTAACCCTAACAAAGAAAAGATAAACAAAACCTGCTATAGGTAGGGAGAAATAGATTCCCTTTCTCAAAAAAGGTGGCCATGTATATGATTTAGAGTTGAACATGGCTCTTAGTATGAGTGAGAAACCAACAAGAGGCCAATCCTCCACCTAAATCATATAGGTATCAACATCAATAATAAACTCTTCCTCAAGTTGATTGACATTAGACTCCTGGAGGTGTTGATGGTTACCCTTGGTGCTTTGATACTCATCCTCATGGCTTGTAGTGGGCATGACCATTTTTGGCTTCTCTCTTGGCTCCAACAAAGCCAAGTACCTAATTGGGCACTTTGCCCGATGTGATGGATCTGTCTATTTTCTTGAAATTTAAATCCAAGAATGGAGTCTTCCTATGGACCTTCTTGGGTGGATGGTGTGGGAGAGATGGGATCCTCATCCTCTTTTCCTTCCTCCTCCTGAGAAGAGCATGGAAGATCACGATCCTTCGACCTTGGTTCCAGAGGGCCGTTGTGAGATGTAGGTTGTTTTCCATAGATGCTCTCCTCCATGGCAAGACGTTTATGTTCTTGGAAGGTAGATGATGGAGGAGAAAATGATGTAATCTCCTCGGGATCTTCCCAATAAAAAAATCCTACAAGTCAGATAATTTGTCTCCTCGTTTTCCTGCTATGTGTGCTCGACCTCCTCCATGGTGTCCTCCTGATCTATAAATTTATCACCATGGTTCCCCTAATCTTCAAACATGAAGTTTGAAAGATCAAACTCTTCTTCGACATTAGAGTTTGAAGGGGATGAAGTGGGAGGAAGAACTGTAGGTTCTTATGTGGCACTCGATCTATGCTTGTAGCATCGGAACTACATGGGTCTCCTCTGTTATGGGTGCATCAATCAAATCAGGCCCTTCAAATGAAAGAAAAAAATCTTTAATAATGTTTTCTTCATTAAGTGGCCTCAACTCTGATTTGATCTCCTCCAGTTGATCCTCTTTAATAGGACTTGGAGCTGGTTGTTCTTCCTCTCTCTTGACTGGTTGTGTAGCTTGGATTAGATCATAATCCTCTTTAGATAAACTACCATTATGGAAAATGCATTCAAAGAATATGGACCACCGATCTTCTTCCTTTTGTTATTTTTCTTCTTCTTTGCAAACTCAACTTCCACCACTTGTGGTCCGACCTCGACCTCCTCTATAGGCTTAACAAACAAGGGAATCTTTTCAATTCCAAATCTAAGAGACATTTGATCATTTCTTCTTTGGTTGGCTCTTCTTCTTGTCACTTCCCTTGGCTAGATTCTTGAGTCTCTTCCCAACATGGACTCGGGAGAGTAGGAGGAGTGATGAATGGGGTTTGCACTAGTTGTTTCCTTGTTTTGGAGGAGGGAAGGTATTGCCTTTAGATCTTGTGGAGGGGAATTGTATTTGGAAGAGAAAAAGGGAAGAGGAATTGAGATGAGATGGAAGACTAGGAGATGGAGAAGGGAAATCAACACTTGGTGCAGCAAGTGGGAAACTAGATTCATGATGTTGTTACGATGATACCTGATTGAGGAAGAGGAAAAGAAAATCTATGAGATGGTGAAATTATGCTTCGACAAGGTTGTCTTATTTCCAACTCATAGGCCTCACTCTCCTCGATCGATTACATAAGTTGGGGTAGAATTTTGACCATGAAGTTGAGCTTCTCCTGAAGCTATAGTGTCTTCGAAAAGGGCCGACCCATGGACAAGGTGCCTCTATGAACCAATCTTGAATGCCTTCATATGTGTTGTATCCCTTGAATGCACCATGCTAGCCTCAATTCTTTGGATCTTCTCCAAGCAAACCAGCATTCTCCACATAAACATCACCATCGAATGCACACGCTTTCTCTTAATAAGCTGCATGGTCAAAATGGTTTTCACACACTACCATATGGGTAAGATTTAATGGTTCTAGATCTGATCATAATGCTGATATGGAGGAGTTTGGAAATAAATTGGAGGTGGACTGCACTATGGTTGGTGTGAATTCTATTGTGGGAATGAAGTCATGATTGCACAACTTCATAGAATGGAAGAAAATGAAAGATATGGAAAGAATTTAATGAATGAAAATGGATGGGAGAAAATTCTACAACTCGGGAATGGGTTGTTGACCGGATGGAGTCGCCGGATGTGCTTGAAAGTTCCTCCAAAGGCTAAAATTTTTACCAAGAGCACATCAAAATTGATGACATGAAGTGGTAAGGTGCTTTATACCTGTCCCACCGGGAATATAAAAACTATTGATGTGGTCGCACGGTGGCTCAAGGTTTCTGTTTGATAATGAGACACCTCGAAAGATGATAAAATCTAACTTTAGTGTCCCACCATGCCAAAACTCTCCCACCGGGCATGCCAAAACCGTGGATGCAAAATCACAAAGCACCCGAAAATGGCCTCAGATTTGAGTGGGGCATCCGGTGCGATCTACATAAGATTAGACCATCTCTCAAGCTATGGGACTTGCGAACTTGAGATGGTCCTCCAAAGAAGGTTAGTTCCTGCTCCTAAACTACCTACCACAAGCTACTTTAACACGGGAAAACTATCTAAACCTAATCTAATCCTAATCTAACCTTCCAAGGGACCAGGTGAGAGAGAGTGCATGAAAAAATCCTACTCTAAAATGGTGATACACCGAGGAAGGAGGTTGATGATCACAAATCCAAGTGCTTGAAATGGAGAGAAGTGAGAAATGTAGAGAATGGACAGATGCATCACAAACCAAAGATAGAGTTCACACGAAACACCACTTCAAACCCATTAAAAATAGCTCTCGAAAACTTGCAATATATATCAAAGTATGCACAATATACCCCCTGAAAGGTGAGAGGCAAGAAGAGACAATAAAATAAGGAAGGATGGACAAAATGCATCGAAAAACATATTTTCTTACTCCACGAGTTCACACAAGTACACCATTAATGGGAAAGAGGAAAGAAAACACCATTACATAGTGAAGAGAGGAGGCTTAAACTCCACATTCCACCCTAGAGGAAGAAAGAGAGAGGGGGACAGGAGAGAAAAGATGACCAACCTTAGAAATATGCCCCTCATTTACAATATATAGAAGAATGAGAGAAGGAGAGAGGGAAAATTTGAACTTTGATTCAACCACCCCTACAAGAGAATTCAAATTCATCTGCTGCAAACTACGATGGGTTCTCTAACAGAGCCCATGCCTCTATGTGTTTTTTCTTACTGGGTAAGGAGGAGGTCTGTGTTTCATTATAGTGATGGGTGAGAGACTTGACAGCCTCAGAAATGACAGACTAAATCATTAATGGTGGCGGGTGAGTAGAAGGCGCAGGAGCTTTCCAAACGTCCTCTCCGCTCAATTTTGAGCTTCCAAGTACAATTATATGGCCTTCTGAATGTGTGTTGGGTTTGTGGTCTCTTTGCGCAAGGTCCACATGGCAGCCCTATGCATCTTAATATTTTTCCCCTCCTCTCGCTCTTGTATTTGCACCAAAATGACACGTTACGGTTTCGTGGGCCTGCTCTATTTCTTTTGTGTTACTGCTGAGTCCGTCTTGTTGGTGGAGACACTCTTCCCGACTTGGGACATGTGGAGGCTCAATGCACATTTGAGACTGCCTCCTCAAATTTTTCCTTTAAATTTAAATGGATGAGGCACATAGAGGCTTACGCCGGCTCTTCTATACTTAGCATATTCAACACCATGCTCTCTCCCCCTTTTTGACTCGACCACATGGTGAGCACGGGCTTGTTTGGGGACTACCTTTGGGTCACGCCTTTGAATTTGCACCAATGAGGCACGTGGCACATGTTATCCAAAATTCACCCCTCAAGGTAATTTTGATAACATGCATCAAATTCTTTAGTCCCAAGCAATTATATTGAGTCCGGACAAAAAGTCATGTTTCTAGGGTCCCCTCATATTTTTTCTAACTCCCCTGTCCAAGTAGAAGAGAGCAAGTTCTGAGAAAATGTAAAAATTTGCAAAAAACAAGCTCGGGCCAGAAAAATCACGAAAAATGGCTAAGTCCTAGTCCAGGCGGTCCTTGGGACAGTTGGGACATCAGGGCGCGAACCGGCCGAAAGGCCGCCAGGCGGTCTGCGCAGCATTTGGGACATCTGGGCCAAAGGGACGCGTGGGACGCGAAATCGAATCGCGAAAAAAAAAAAAAAATGAATGAAAAAATTGACTAACGCCAAAAAAGTCCGGGACGTGCGAGACGAAAAGTACGTGAAACCGGCCGGATCGGCGAAATGAGTCAAGGCAGCCCGAAACAATCCGGACATCCGGACGCAGTAAACGCGAACCGGCCGAAAGGCACTAACCAATTTGTCCCAGATGGTCCGAGAAAGCAAATGGGACATCTCGGGCCGCGAAATACGCGAACCGCCATTTCGGCCGAAACAAGGAATTTCAGCATTAGGAAAAATGGGACAAAGGGGACGCGTGGGGCGTGAAAATATGAAGCGGCCGAAGGAAGAGGAAGAAAAGTCTACGCTTTGGTCCGAAACTTCAAACGGACATAACTTTTGACTCCGAGCTCCGATTTTCACAAAATTGGACTTTCTGGAACGAGCACGACGTCCTCTACACCAATTTTAATGAGGGTAGATATATTTAAATAAAAGAAACATATTCGGCTCCAGTCAGTCAATGCTCATTCCCGTCAAATGACGTAGAAACGCACTCGCGAAACCCAAAATAGCTACCCGCTCGAAGGCCATAACTTTTGTATTTCTCAACGAAATCGCACAAAATTGGTACCGTTGGAATCATGGTTCCAAGCCTGATGTACAGCAATCAAAAATTTCAGATTTGATCAGAAATTGATTGAGATTTTTAAGAAAACGTGGCCGGGTTCAGAACAGTGTTTTATTTGGTAGCTGGGAGTGCAATTAAGAGGCATGGTCATCATTCTTTCTCTGCTGCAGCACATGGGACAGTATGGGGAGCCTTTTGCAAGTAATGTATAACCATTTCACTCAATTTAATGCCTCTTACAGGTGGTTGAAGGACAGATTTCGGGATTTCCATTTTCCCTTCTCTTCTCCTTCTCATTTTTCTATAAATTGGAGTGTTGGGCTCATTGTAAAGGAGAGAGTTTTTGGGTAGCAAAGCTCTACCAAAATTGCTTTGTGAAGCCAGTGTGTTGCAGGCCCTTGTAGTGGACTCCTTGCATGGTGATCCAGGCCCTTATCTTGTAATAGACTGAACTGTGCATACCAGGAAGCAATAAAATACAAGTTTGTGGATGTATCTTCCCTACTTGTGTTTTCTTGCATTCTTCTTGCCCCTTTGATCTTTCTATAAGAATATTGTGTCTATTTAGTATGTTCTTGCAGGGATTCATTATCATTGTGTATGCTTGGAATATTATTGTGAATGCATTTTGCTAGATTATGGTGAACTGTCATCACCTCTTCTAGTGTGCACTTTGCCTCTGTATTTCACACATTTGGAGACTACTCTCACACCCTCCTTTTCTGGTGTATCACCGCTTTAGTGTAGGATTTCATTTTATGCATTCTCTCTCCCTGGTCCCTTGGAAATTTAGATTAGAACAGTTAGCTTATCCTGCATTAGAGTAGATTGTGGCAGGTAGTTTAGGAGCAAGAACCAGCTTTCTCTGGAGGTCTATCTCAAGTAGCAAGTCCCACAACTTGGAGATAGTACCCATGTTATCCAATCACACTGGATGCTTAGAGTGATCAAACTAGAAATCTGATCAACATCCAGGGGTGCTGTGATTCGGTGATAACAGCACCTTCTATGGCTCTGCTCTACCCGCCTCGTGTTCTTCTCAAGTCCTTTATGTTTGAAGAAGGCTTTATGTTTGACCCGTGGACATGTCGAGGCTTCCCACTCATTTGGAGACCCTGTTTGGACCTGACCTTCAGAGGTGCAATGATGAGACACATAGCATCATCATCGTAGGCCTTTCCTTCTTAGATAATTAAATGGCTATCTTTTCCCCTTTTGACTTCCTCGACCACGTTGTGAGCCCGTGCTCATTTGGGGACTCGCTCTATATTTCTCCTCTAAACTTGTGCCGAGCCGACACACTGGAGGCTTCTACCGGTACTTAGACTTTTCATCAGCTAACTCTACTTTCTCGGCCTACTTTGTCTTTCCCACCCATTAAGAGCAGCGTTGTGGGACCCTGACACATGGAGAGTCTCGCGCACATTTGGGTATTACCTTTTGGGTCATGCCTTTGAAGTTACGTTGAGCTAACGCATGGCTCCTTTCACCACTTTGGGCTTTTCAACAGCCGACCACTGTCTCTTTTTTCAAACCTTGAGTACGTGGAGGCTTCATACTCATTTGGAGACCCCTGTTTGGACCTGATATTCGTAAGTGTGCTGATTGGACACATGGAGGCTTTCGCTGACCTCGTTGCTTGCGCTCGAGTCGACTTGTATGTGAAGTCTGAAAACTTCAAGCCTTTTCTCCAATTTTCTCCTATCGATATTCTGATCTCCTTTAACATATTTTTCCCCATCATTGATCCTACTTCTCCCTTTTTGAGCCCACCTGCCCTCGCTTTAGGATCGATTGTGAGCTCGGAGGGTGATTCGACCCCTTCATTTCCTGTGCAGGGTCGTGTTTGACCAATTTTGTCTTGGGGGTAAAATTGGGATAGCATTTCCCAGGATACTAACTTCTATGGAGAGATTCCCATTGACATTTTTAGGTGTGATTATATTAGCCAAGAAAGCTTATTTGAGATTCGTATACTTTTTCATTTGGTTTTAATCTAGAGTCCTCATGATGATCCTTACAAAATTCTTGTTCGTGGATTCGCATGCCTATTACCCTAGGGGTAATAGTTTGATGAGGTGATTAGATAAATTCCACTCCTAATATCCCATTCATTGATCTTGGTACCTAAAAATGCCAAATCATTGTGTTATATGATGGTGGTCGGGACTTCAAACCTTGTCGGTATCCCCTTGTAGAATTCCCAAAGTATGCTAGACTCATTTGCCTCCTTGAGTGCTACTACCTCGATCAACTTCATGAAATAGGCTATTGTCATACCTATCCACTTGTGACCTTGGATCAAATTTGGATTGATAACCCCAATCAAGTCAAATCCCCCTACATGAATGGTTGTTCAACCAAGATTGGATGTAGTGTAAGTTCTAATAGCCTATCCTTTCCTATGAATGATGCACATATTTTACACTTCTTGATCCAAGTGTAACATTCACTAAACATTGTGGGCCAATAATAATCTTCCTTCATTATTTTGAGATTTGTTACCCATGGATAAAATGACCTCTTGAATCTTCATCATAAAACTAATGTAGCACCTTTTCAATTTGAATTGTTCTAATACACCTCAATAGGACTCCATTCTTGTCTTTTTGAACAAAATAACGTCAATAAGCACATACGGAATGGCCCGGAGTCTAAAATATCTCCACTTTGTTTTGCTCATCTCTGAAGATCAAAGACCTATTTTAGGAAATTCATTATATCCCGAGACCAATAAGGAGTAAAAAATTTATCATCTATTGTTTCTAGATATCCTGTGAACACCATAACAACTTCTTGTTCATTGTTTGTGTCAACATTGTGACTTGAAGCTAGTTACTTACACAATCCCTACCTCAAATGAGCTTGGTTACCTTAATATTTATGTCATATTCCATTACTCAGGTGATCTAACCTACCTTTTTCTCATTCAAGTCTTTGTTAAAGAGGAAATCCTTAATACCATCATGAGACACCAACAACTTAATTTTATTATTTGAGACCAAATGTTTGAACGTTTTCAAGCTTCTAATGACAACGAGAAAATGTTTTTCAGGAAGGTGTACCTCACTTCATAGTCCTCTAGGCTCTAACTAAATAAGGAAACCGGTTGCCCATATTTTAACTCTATTTTTGTTGTATTAGAATGACATAAAGAGTGTCCAAACCAGTGAAGGCATAGAGCATGAAGTATTTGGACAAGTCTGGATTGATGAGATTCGAAGCTTGAGATATAACATTATTGATAGCTTTGAAACTCTACTTTCCCTCCATTGTCCATTTTAATTCCATACTATTCTTCACCATTGTGCTTATCGGCTTGACAAGAGCACCAAAATTCGCACAAACCTTTGAAAAAAATTGATCCTTCCTATGAAAATTCAGAGGGCATTCTTATGACATGGAAATAGAATTATACGAAGGCTTTTACCCTTTCCGATCAATTTTCAACCTCTCCTTAGACACAATGTGGCCTAAGAGCTTTCCTTCGTGAACTAGGATAATACACTTCTTTGAGTTTAAGGACACGTCAAACCTCATGCATCTTTGGAACACTTTCCTAGGTGTGAAAATTGTCACATGCCGCATTCTTGGAAAACACAATGATGTCATCTAAGTACATGAGAACTAGTTTGTTTATTAACCCCTTAAAGGCCATATCCATATCCCTTTGGGATGTAGCTCCAACATTCGACAACCCAAATGAAAATTTCCTATAGGTGTAAGTGCCCCATTTGGTGGTGAAGGTTGTTTTGAATTGATCCTCTTCCTTCACCATAATCTAATTATAGCCCAAGTATCCATCTAAGAGAGAGAATATTTTCAAACCCATTACCCCCTATAAGATTTGACCCATAGAAGGAATCAAATAGTGGCCTTTAAGAGAGGCCTTGTTTAAGTCCCAAATGTCCACGCATAACCTATTTCTCCATTTCTTTTCCTAACCAGCACCATATTTGCAACCCAACTTGAGTGCTTGATTGGAAAAATAATTCTTGCCTCAATGATTTTGTTTAACTCCTTCTTCATGAGAGGCTCAATATGAGGGTTGAATGGTCTTTGTTTCTACTTGATGGGCTTACATTCGGATCCATTTCAATAGTATGTTGTGATAACTTTGGATTAAATCCCTTCAAGTCTTCATAGCTCCATCTAAAGACATCTAGGAACTCTTGGAAAATTTTTATGAAATTAGATCTTTCTTGTTGAGTACTCACTTTTCTAATTTTGAATATTTTACACTCTCCAATTGAAATGGGTTCTGAATTCTCCTCTTTGACTTGAATATTTTATTTTTCCTTCAAGAATTCATCACTAGGGTTGAAAATTGACTCCAATGTCACCAAGCCTTTTGGAAGCTTGTTCGTTCTCAATTGAACCACTTTTTCCCCATATTGTTTCTCTAAATTATCCTAGTTCTTGCGGAGAATTCAACTTCTTCAAATAGGAAATTGATGATCTATTGATCATTCTCGAACACCTACAAGATTGTGTTTTTATGGAATTGCTGGTCTCATAATTATCATTTTATGGGGTTACATTTTATCCCTTTTGAAACTATCAAACACATCCAAACCTTCCCAAATTTCTGCATGTTTGTTTGTAGCCTCATTCTTCTTCATTGCTATGGAATCGATGTTAAAGGCCTCAAAGTATTCAATGAGATCTAATACCCGGTTCTTGTATATCTTTATGATATCATTTTTGGCATCATTTAATCCTCTTGACTTGATTAACAATCAGCTCACTATCTCCAAACACTTGCAAGTTTTTATACCTATTTTCCTATCCTAATGAAGTCCATAGATTAGAGCTTTATACTCACCCATGTTATTTGAACAAGCATAATGAAATCGAAAGGATGAAAAATATTTTATGTTTTGTGGTGACAACATCATTGCACCTCCTCTAACACCTTTCCTTCTCCTTGAACCATCAAAAAATAGTTTCCATACTTTGTTATCATCCTTATTTTCTAGCTTGTTGATGCTAGGGAGAGGTGGATTCTCTTCATGCAAGAAATATATGCCTATTTCATCTTCTTCCATCTCGTTGGATGGATAAAAGTATGTATTTTGTATTTTCATTCATCTAATGTCAAATCTGAAATGCCCTTAACTTAAGTTTCCATTTCTAGAACATTTGAACAATCTTCCTGATCGAAAGCTAAGCAATTTGCATTAATCATACTTAGCACATGAGGCTCAATGTGAAATTTTGCGTATTGGTTCTAACCTGATTATGGATTTGGATCCATATATCATTTGAAGAGAATTTGTGACCACTCTATAGACAAGTAACATCTAACTTGGGCCGTGAAGTCCTTGACAAGAATAATGTGAAGAGTGGTTGCAGTAAGTCAACGATGATATACATCTTCCAAGATTGTGACATTTGGGAAATCATGTAATGTCGAAATAATACTTTGATAACTTTGATGGTTCTCACTAATGTCTTGTCTAATTACACCACTCCCTTAAAGACTAGCTCATACTTAAGGCCCAATTTATCTATTATCCGCTTCGACATTACTAGATGACTTCCCCCAAGTCAATGATGCGGTTGTGCACCAATTTTTTCCCAAATATCAATGACACATAGAATGGTGGAGGCTTCAAATTTTTACTTAGGTGACCTCCTTCTTGCTGATCAAAAACCATAATATCTTTCTTCTAATATGTGAATGAACCATTTGATGTAGAGCAATTATACATTGCTGCTTACTTGCAACAAATCCCGTTGTCCTGTAATTTCTAATGACTCCCAAATAGAAATGTTTACAAAAATTTTCTTCATTTGAACAATGATGTGGAAAGGGGATGGATTATCCTTTTGCTGCCCCTTACTTGGCACAATATTTTCTAGAGCTTGAATGGGCACATGTGTTGCGAAAATAGGTACCTTGGCTAAATTTGTGGATTTAGGGTTGTTCTTGAATTGCTAACACCATGTGACATGGTAAGAGGTTGAGAAACAATCAAACTAGGTGGTTTCCCTTCCTCTACATTCCTCTTCTTTGACCTAGTGTTGGAAGTGACACCTTGTAATGGATGATTATTAATCCCAAAAAGTCTTCTATTTGCCAATTGACTAGTGTGGTTTCCATCACGAGAGCCTCTTGTGGGCTTGTTTGTTGTTGATTTTCCTCCTCACTTGGATATTGGGACACACTTTGAGAGTCTCTACCATTAAGGCCTTATTCGGTGCACCATTAAAACACATTTCTTGATTATGAGGTTGATTACATGGGAAACACCATTCATACTCCTATGCAAGGTTATTTTTAAGTTGGAACTAAGGCCTGGATTTTTAAATTGCATTCGGATTATACGGTTGAAATGGCCTGATAGCTTGATGTTGTCTTTGGTTTTTGTTTTGAGTTGTAGATTGAGCCGGAATTCTGGTTCACTAATAAGGAGGCCTATTTGATTGATCTTGAAGCCGATACAATTTGAAGTTTTGAGCTTGTTTCTTTTTTATGGTCACTACCTCATTCCCTAAAGCTTTTGCCCCTTAAATGCTTCTTCTAGATTTTTCATGACCTCTTGAAGTTCTTTTTAAGTGATAAAAAAAGTGGAGGTCTATCTATTGGTCTGATTTCTAGGGGATGGAAAAGGATTCAACTCAAGTGTTTTTCTAGTTGTAGGATTTCCCATTTCTAGATATAGAGGTAGAGGTAGCATAGGTGAAAGCTTTCCTGCTTGAATCAAATAATTCTCCGCTCGATGGCCATCTTACAAGCCCTTAGAAACTTCATTCATCCCATAGACTATATCATCATAGCTATGTCTAAATTTAGATCCTTCAAGAAGTAGAGGAATGCACATTTGGAAGCTGGTCTCATGGTTAGTGGGATTCTGTCCCATGTATTTTTGAGCCGAAAATTAAAATCTTCCATTTACTCATTTGGAGATCTCTTGATAGTTGTTAATTGTTCCAATAAAGACAACTTATATGCCCTTTCTCCAAACCCGATCACATATGGTTGTACACAACTGATACCAATTTGTAATTGATCCCATTGTCAAGATTATAAACCATTGCAAATCCTTTCCCTTAAAAGAGGAAGCTAACAATTTGACTACAACATCTATTTCATTGATCTCATGAATTGCACAGACATTTGCAATGTCTTGAATATGGTCAATAGGGGTTGCATCATTATTTCCGGTGAATTAGGGATGTTTTTCAATTTTGTAACTGGGATTGGATTATGTACATTAAGGGAAAGTGGGCTACTACCCATGAATCTAATAAAGGTATTTGGTGGTGGTGGCTGAGACATTCGATAGGTCGAGGAACCTTGTTGACTGAAGGAAAGGTCTACTAGTTAGAGGTGTAGAAAGGTCCTGTTAGGTGGAGATAGTGATCTTTTTGTCTTCTTCCAATATTCCTTCCTCTCTTGTCTTAGATATGGTTCAAATTCTTCTCATGTACTTGATAAACTTGTGTTGCTACACCACTGAGTTTTATATTGGGAGTGGTCAGATGTGTTAGAAAAGGAGCCTCTAAGGGTAAAGGTTTTTCCAAGACACACACATGATCTTGATAAACTAGAGAAAACAATTTCAAAAGGCTTGAATGTTAATTTTTGGAAGTTAAACGTTGTCTTTCAACTTGTCATCTCTTAAATTCCAAAAATTAAAGAATTGTGAAATTGAAAATATCTGAATTCCAAAATAAGAAAACCATTGAAATATGAATAGCAAGTAGCCTCCAAAGTCTGGATTCTAAAAAGTCCAAAATCCGAAACTTGAAATTTCTAAAAAACCGAAATGTTTGAAATCGTAAAATATCTTAAAACTGGAATGTTTGAATTCTTAAATCATGAAATCTCTGAAATCCCAAAATGTAAAAAATTCTGAAATTCTGAAAATAAAAAATTTGGAATTTTAAGAATACCCTTTTGATATTTAAGCTCCTATCTATCCTTTGGTGAAATTTTGGGTTGATTTTCTCATGATAAACCTCCAAAATTGATTTCAGAACTATGACCCTATAGTGAAACTATGAAATCCAAAATTTGCTTCCTCTAAAGTCCAAATTAATTGCAAATGCCTTCAAAGTTGTAGAAATGACCTCTTTTCCCACCGGGCATGCCAAAATTATTTTGGTAGTCGTGCGATGTCTAACATGTTGTTATGGGATACTTGTGAAATGTAAATATTTCACATGCTTCTCCCACCCGACGTGACAAAAATGTTGTGGAAAAATCACAGGACTCCCGAAATCTTGCAAGTGAATAGCTAGCCGATCGGTGTGATTTATCAAACATCGATCTATCTCGAAAGTGTGCAACATTTTGAAATGGGATATATTTTCAGAGAAGGTTGGATTCCTTTCCTAACCTAGTTCCAACTACTCCAGATTGCAGAAGATGGTTAATCAAACCCTACTCTAATGCTTTCCAAGCGTACAAGGAAAGAATTATGGCAGGAAAATTAAACCGACTCTAAGGGAAGGTGATGCATGAAGAAGGAAGCTAAAAAAATTGTACTCTATGAGAACGAGAACAAGAAAATTTGGTAGGGTGATCAAGCACATAGATTCAAAGTAATGCTACAAACTCATTTATCAATAAACAAAACTCCATTTGAAACCATGTAATACAAGTATGATGGTGCATAATAAACTTAAATACAATGAAAAGGCTAGAAGATGCAATAAAACACAAAGAAGGGTTGCAAACATCCACAATTTTGATTTTATTTCTCCAATAATTGATAAAATTCATTACATTGAGGGGCCAAAGGCACAAATTTGCATTACAATGTCAAATAGGGAGATTTTGCAACTCGATGATTTCTCATAAACAAGAAAGAAGAGAAGGGAAATTACAAAGTGTCCAAACTTTTGAATTGATTCCCTCCTTACAATTTATGGAATAATATTAAAGAGAGTAGAGAGAGAGAGGATGTCCGAAAATTCTCCAAAACCGATAAAAAGCATCATTATTTTCCGAGAAATGGTTGTGGGAAGATTTGAAAACACCATGATTCTACCCCCGCATTGTGCTTTAAGAAATGGACTACATGATTGCATGGGTATCACCTCTAGCTCCTTTAATTTCAACATGATTTTTCCCACGTAACTCAATTATTCCCAATATCTAGTATCTCATGCCTTAGATCTCTGAAATACCTTTCCATCAATTGTAAATTTTCAAAAATGGATGAGTATGGATGACATTGTCATCATTTCTCTACAAGTTACTTCCTGAGCTCATTTTCACCTACCCTCATGATCTCCTTAATTTGACCCTTTCATTAAATTTATCTCTGAATTTCCTTTCCAATGAGTACAATTTTATTAAATTTGTATAAGGAATGGTCAATTTATTCATTTTTTTGTTCGGGATGCCATTTGGGTTACTTTCCCCCTACCAAGCTCCTCCATGAATGAAACTCACTCTTTCATGCCACCAATCCGGTTGCATGGATTAGCACCCAACACATTCACCTACCCCAATGGAACTCCCCAAATGGATCGGTGGGGTAAATTTGGGATTTGGGTGTTTAATTTAGTGGACTTCAGATTTTGACAACCCTCTGCTTTGGAAATGTGCCACCCCAAACTCTGAAATCGCACTCCAAAATTAATCCCTGAGCATCGACTTCATATTGAAGGATTTTTCCGCTTCAGAATTCTCAACTCATAGAATTTGGAATCCTAACCTACCAAGCTTAAAAATTTAAACTCCCCGATCTCTAAAAATATGCTCCGTTGACTTCGAAATTCCCTTATGCCTTTCTGATTTTGGGCTCGCAGGGTTTCAGGTTTTACTCACTCATTTTGCATTTAGACTGGTGAAATATTAGAAGCTAAACACCTTCGAAGTCTGAATTTTTAGGATTTCAGAATTCCTCAATCCCGAACTCGCCTTCCCATGAGTTATTCACCTCCCCATGTCTCGTTGGGCCTTAGTTTGAGCTCGTAAGCCAAACTATCTCCCAGTTCCACGATCAACTAGCTCTCCTTTCATGGGTTAGATCTTTGACCTCGTGCCCCCTTTTGTATTGTCTAAACTACGATCTCAGTTCTCTTATTCTCCTCTGATTCGGTAACTCCCTCAAATCCCAAGCTACTTTGCCGACCTCCATAGATGAGCTCTTACTTGTTCCTTCAAGCCTCTCTCGCACTAATCGCTAAGTTCATACGAGATCGACCCATTGCAAAGTACTTCAGCCTTCACTGTCCCCGAGTCGAGTCACCCAAAGAATTCATGAGCTCACCCTTGGTCCTCAACTCTCCACGTATCCTTGTGCCATTAGGTCGACCTCACACTCGTTGAGTTGGCATTGTTTGTTCTTTTTGTGCCATCTCCATATGCGTTGAGCTGATTGCATAGCTCGACCGAGCCAATATAGGCTCACCCAATCTCCCTGAAACTTGGTCCCTTTAATGTGATGCCTCAGCTTGCCGAGCTACTTGGTGATCTAGTGATAGTTCCAAATAACATACTTTCCTGTATCCATGCTCAGCTACATTACAAGTTTAATAACATAGATGAAGTAATCATATTTGATGTGAAGATGGGAAAAATGGCAAGGGTTTCGTGATGGGTAAAGGCATAGTATCCATTATCACTAAGCAAGGAGACAAGAAGCATATTCATAATGTTTTCTATGTCCCAGGATTGAAGTATAATCTTCTCAGTATTGGGTAGCTTGTCCAAAATTGATATAAGGAGAGGTTTTAAAATGGAGAATGCACTATATATTATAAAGGTTGAATAAACGAGTTGATTGCAGTTGTGTAGATGACACAAAATAGATTGTTTCCCTCGAGGATGCGAGAATACAAGCACAACAACATTAAAAAAATAGTCATTAATCAATATATTGTATGGCATCTTAGGTATGGGAACTTGAGTTTTGGTGGATTGAATGTTCTTTATAAAAATAAAATGGTTAAAGGATTACCTCCTATTGAACAACCATATAAGGTTTTGAGGCATGCATATTAGAGAAGAAACATAGAAATTCTTTTCCCTAAGAAAAAATCTTGGAGAGCAAGCTCACCACTTGAGCTAATACATTCAGATTTGTGTGGTCCCATGAAGACTCCCTCCTTGTCCAAGAAAGAGTATTTTATGACTTTCATAGATGAATTCAACAAAAGGACATGGGTTTATTTCTTAAAAAATAAATCAGAGGCATTTGAATTATTCAAACAATTTAAGGCCTTGGTTGAAAAACATAGTGGCCATTATATAAAGACATTGAGAACAAATAGAGGGGGAGAGTATATATCAAATGAGTTTTTAAACTTTTGTAAAGAGCACAGGATCAAGAAATAATTCATAGAAAGGTATACACCACAGCAAAATGGTGTAGCAGAGAGGAAGAATAGAACCATTCAAGAAATTGCAAGGAGCATGATAAAAAAAGAGGATTTCCATATGAATATTTGGTGAAGTAGTTACAACAACAATATATCTGCTAAATAGATTTCCTAAAAGAGTGTGAGGAACAAAATACCTCAAGAAGCATGGAGTGGAAGAAAACCAAGTGTTGAGCACTTGAGAGTTTTTGAATATGTAGCATATGCACATGTGGCCAAATAAAAGAGAATAAAACAGGGTGATAGAGGAGAGAAGTGTATTTTCATTGGATATAGTGAGAAATCAAAAGCTTACAAATTATATAATCCAATTACCACAAACAAATGTAAACGAAACTATCATTATGCATGAACCAACAGAACGAAGAGAAAACAATTTACCTAGTTGGACACCCATATCACAAAGGGATGAATATTCAAATAACAGCAACTAACAAAACATGCAAGGACAACCAAATGAAGCATCTTCATCATCATCAGACTCATTCCACCAACGAGGAAGAATGAGGAGATTTCAAGAGATCTATGAACAATCAAGGTATGAAGATGAAATGATTAATTTTGCTTTATTTTCAGCGAGTTGATCCTATTTATTATGAAGAAGAAATTAAAGAAAAGAAATGGATGAAGAAATACCTGTAATAGAAAAGAATCATGGGAGTTAGTAGATCTTCTAGTAGGAAAATAAGTTAATTGAGTCAAGTGGGATTATGAAACAAAAACTACTCCCGAAAGAAAAATTGAAAGACATAAGGCAAGATTAGTTGTCAAAGGATACAAACAAAATCCTGGACATGATTATAATGAGACATTTTCTCTAGTAGCAAGGCTAGAAACTGTGAGAAAAATTATTTCCATAGTTTCTCATCACAAATGGAAGGTCCATCAAATGGATGTCAAATCATCTTTTCTTAATGGAGTGTTAGAAGAAGAAGTGTATGTGGGACAACCACCTGGTTATGAAATTCTAGGGCATGAAAGAAAAGTATACAAGCTCAAGAAAGATTTGTATGGACTCAAACAAGCACCAAGAGCTTGGTATAGTAGGATAGATTCCTATTTTATTAGTAATGGCATTAGCAAAAGCAAGTGAGAAAATAGTCTACATCAAAGCAAACAACGGTGAGATTTAAATTTTTGTTTTATATGTAGATGATTTAATTTTTATTAGAAATGCAAGTAAAGCAATAGATGATTAAATAAAAGAAACATATTCGGCTCCAAATCGAGCTTAATGCTCATTCCCGTCAAATGACAGAAAACGCCTGCCAGCCCAAAAAAGCTGCCCGCACTCACAAGGCCATAACTTTTGCATTTCTCAACGAAATCGCACAAAATTGGTACCATTGGAATCGTGGTTCCGAGCCCGATGTATAGAAATCAAGAGATTCCAGATTTTATCAGAAATTTATTTAGTGTTTTAAGGAAACGTGGGCGGGTTCGAATGTGTTTTATTTGGTAGTTGGGAGTGCAATTAAGAGGCATGGTCATCATTATTTCTCTGCTGCAGCACATGGGACAGTATGGGGAGCCTTTTGCAAGTAATATATAATCATTTCACTCAATTTAATGCCTCTTACAGGTGGTTGAAGGACAGATTTCGGGATTTCCATTTTCCCTTCTCTTCTCCTTCTCATTTTTCTATAAATTGGAGTGTTGGGCTCATCAGAAGAGAGAGAGTTTTGGGTAAAGCAAAGCTCTGCCAAAATTACTTTGTGAAGCTAGTGTGTTGTAGGCCCTTGTAGTGGACTCCTTGCATGGTGATCCAGGCCCTTATCTTGTAATAGATTGAACTGTGCATATCATGAAGCAATAAAATACCAGTTTGTGGATGTATCTTCCCATGTTGTGTTTTCTTGCATTCTTCTTGCCCCTTTAATCTTCCTATTAGAATATTGTGTCTATTTATTATGTTCTTGCAGGGATTCATTAACATTGTGTATGCTTGGAGTATTGTTGTGAATGCGTTTTGCTAGACTATGGTGAATTGTCATCACCTCTTCTAGTGTGCACTTTGCCTCTGTATTTCACACATTTGGAGATTACTCTCACACCCTCCTTTTCTGGTGTATCACCGCTTTAGTGTAGGCTTTCATTTTATGTATTCTCTCTCCCTGGTCCCTTGGAAATTTAGATTAGAACAGTTAGCTTATCCTACATTAGAGTAGATTGTGGCAGGTAGTTTAGGAGCAAGAACCAGCTTTCTCTGGAGGTCTATCTCAAGTAGCAAGTCCCACAACTTGGAGATAGTACCCATGTTATCCAATCACACTGTGAGTTCAAGTATATGCACAGGGGTGCTGTGATTCGGTGATAACAAAGAACTTGCATGACATTGAAAAAGATGAAAATGTTGATTCAAAGGTGCAAGATTGAGGAGCTATTAGTGATACAATATTATTAAGAAATCTCTATGCATGGTGTGAGATGTCACTAGGTGCAATTCAAGAATGAGAATTAACAAGCTCTTAAGGAAATGTGAAATTGAACTCAAGTTGAGAGGTGTGGTAGTTACATTGTACAAAATTGCAAGAAGTAGTAAATGTTGTGAGACAATGTAAGACCTTGCGAAATTTACAAATAATGAGTTGATGCAATACTATGTGAGTTTTGAGTGATGCAAGATTATTAAGGCAAGCCTTTCATAAGGCGTGAGATATCAATAGAATCTAGGAGGCTCAAGAGGATGTACAAAAAAAGAAATGTGTGGTGGTGTGTAAATGTTCCACAATATTTATGCACACTTTGTAAGATGCTCATTGCAAATGAACTCCAAGTGAGTAGTGTTTTCATGTTGGAATCCCTCTACTTATGAATTTTGTCCTTCTATATCTCATAAAGAGACACAATAGTGGTTTAAGATATTGAACATCTATTTCTTAGTGTTTCTCAACATTTTTCTCTTATATCTATTAGGATCTTGATCCTCCTACCATGATTGATAATTTTCCATGTTGGCCAAAAACCTCTCTTCAAATGCTACCTAGATGAAGGTGGGGTCCTTTGTTACAAATATAAAATATGTGTAGAGCTGCATAATCACACATCTTACCATCATTGAAAATGTTATTATTGGAGGAATGTCATGTTTCTTTAGAAGGAGAAACTATAATATTACCCTCATTCTCAAAAAATATGGAAAAACTCTCTATCAACCAACCAATATATAAATTCCATTCAAAAATCAATTGTAAAAATAGAGCATATTTGCTAATGATTCAAGAAATGAGATCTCAATTTTTCAATATAAGAGCTAAAAAAATTAAAATTGAACTTTCCACAAACTAATTGAGCCCCTTTACTAAAATGAAGTGGACCTTTGTTAAAAAAGTATTGTTATCATCGAATCACAAGCACCCCTATGTTCATACAAGTGCATATACTTGAACTCACAGTGTGATTGGATAACATGGGTACTATCTCCAAGTTGTGGGACTTTCTACTTGAGATAGACCTCCAGAGAAAGCTGGTTCTTGCTCTAAACTACCTACCAGAATCTACTCTAATGCGGGTACACTAACTATTCTAATCTAACTTTCCAAGGGACCAGGGAGAGAGAATACATAAAATGAAATCCTACACTAAAGCAAAGTGATACACCGAGAAAGGATGGTGTGAGAGTAGTCTTCCAATGCGTGAGATACGAAGCAAAGTGGACACTAGAAGGGGTGATGACATTTCTCCACAATCTAGCAAAATTCATTCACAACAACATTTCAAACATACACAATGATAATGGATCCTGCAAGAACATAAAAACAAAGACACAATATTCTTGTAATCAAGGTTGAAGGGGAAAAAATAATGCAAGAAAACATAGCGGGGAAGATGCATCCACAAACTTATATTTTATTGATTCCTAATATGCACGCATTCAATCGGTTATAAGATAAGGGCCTCGATCACCATGCAAGGAGTCCACAACAAGGGCCTGTAGCACATTGGATTCACTAATCAATTTTGGTAGAGCTTTGCTACTGAAAACTACTCTCCCCTTTACAATGAGCCCAACACTCCAATTTATAAGAACATGAGAAGAGAGAGAGGGGGAAAATAGAAATCCCAAAATTTGTCTTTCAACCACTTTTAAGAGGCATTAAATGGAGTGAAATGATTTTATATTACTTGAAAAAGGCTCCCATACTATCCCAGTGCTGCTGCAATGAGAGAAGAATGATGACCATGCCTCTTAATTGCACTCCCAACTACCAAATAAAACATTGTTATGAACCCGGCCACGTTTTATGAAAAATCCCCATTGATTTCTCATCAAATCTAGAATTTATTGATTTTTGTGCATCGAGCTCGGATCCATGATTCCAACGGTACCAATTTTGTGTGATTTCGTTGAGAAATACAAAAGTTATGGCCTTAAGTGCGGCGACCATTTTGGGTCTGGCGGTGTTTTCGTTCATTTGACGGGAATGAGCATTAAGCGACGGAGCTGAAAATGTTTCTTTTATTTTGGGTCATGCTCATTCTAGAAAGTCTAATTTTGTGAAAATCGGAGCTCGAGTCAATATTTATGGCCGTTTGAAGTTTCGTGAGTCAAACGTTGAATTTTCCTTTGAGTTGCGGATATTGCATGGCAAAATCAGAGTGCGCGTGTCCCTCGCTGTCCGGACACATTCTTCCACATTGGCCGATTTAGGATTCCTTGTCCCCCTTTCTGACCTTTTCACCTCTACGCATCTCACGCGTCTCGCGCGTACTTTTGTCCCGGCTGTCCCGGATGAAAATCTCTGCACTACCCGCAATTGGCTGACTTGCGGAAAATTGGCCGATTCGCGTCCCGTGCGTACTGACGTCCCAACTGTCCCATGGACTGCCTGGGACAAAAATTTCTGACTTAGCTGATTTTCTTTGTATTTTGGCCACGAACTTGGTACGACGAACCTTGGTACGACCCCGCACTGGTACGACCCGCACCCTTCAGACCCGCAATGCCTTAAAACAATCCTGTGACCTTATTTTTTGCATTTTTTCCATTTTTTCTAACTCTTTGGGATTTTTTCTTGGATGGGAGAGTTAGAGAGAAGCCGAAGGGGCCCCAAAAACATGATTTCAGGCCTTGAATCAATCTACTTTCTGGACTGAAGAATTTGATGTAGGTTATCAAAATTACCTTGAGGGGTGAATTTTTGATAACAAGTATGTTACAAGATCCTCATTTAAATGGTTGGTGGAGTGAGGTTAAATTTTAATTTGAGATCATCAATTCCATTTTTCTTCCAAAAATTATTCCTCTAGCTACCATAGTGAGAAGTTGGATCAAAAGAGTCCTTAATCAAAAGACATTGACGGATTTGCAATGGATCTTCATTACTGGTACACACTTTCCTTGAAGCACCCACATATTTGTCATAGGCTAGCCATGGTGTCAAGACATTGAGAATTTACCAAACTTATAAACAATTTTAGGTGACATCAATAATGGCTTGGTTTGACATTTGGGTGGATAACATGTTATACTTTTCACTCATTGTCATTGAAGTTTGCCAATGGTTCAAGTGTAAAATTGATTAGGAAAGGCATGTGTTATGATCAACATTGAAGAAATTACCCCTCAGGGATTTTTGGGAATCCAAAGGAATCTAATGCTCTATGATGTAGAAACTATTAACAAAAAACAAGAGTAGATAAACTATGAGAATAATTTTGACTCTATTTTTTGAACTATTTCTCTTATTAACTGATTGTGATGATGTGATTGCATATTTACAAGTTTCTTGTGTGCATGATCATGATATTTCAAATTAAAGGAGTATCGTTGTTATGATAGGGTGAATGAGGGAGTAGAAACAAAGTTATAGATAAAAAGGCTTGAAAACAAAAATAATAGAGTTATAGGTCAACACATAAATTTGACAGTGGGGATTGTTCTGTTATAAGTAAAAGTAAAAATTTGGTTACTTAAATGCATTTATTTCAATGGAAAATGAACAATCTGTTCAACTATTAATTTATCCCACTCAGAACCCTCTAAACATATAAAAGTCTACCCAATTTCTTTTTGAAGGGTGATGTGCCAAAGTTAGCAAGAACTTGACAAGGTCATAACTTGAGCTTCGGGTGTCCGTTTGAGTCCGTTTTTAATTTAACCACATGTTTCAATGATACAAACGCAGCGGAAACCTACCCTACCAATTGGGAAAGTTGCGGCACATTTACAGCCCTAAATCCGCCATCTTGAGGCCAAAAATTAGGATTTAAGTTGTAGTTCGGTTTTTTTCCTATGTTGGGCATTAGTTATTTCTAGTCTATTAGTTGCATTATGATTTAGAAAGTTAGCAATTCCTATAATTTAGGAATTTATAAGATTTGTGGCAATTTTGTGCCCGTACGAATAAAAATGCAAACTTATTAAGAATAGTAGGTTCTAATAAACTCGCTAAAAATAGTAATTTCCGCCACCTAGAGTAGATTTAGTCAGAGTTAGTTAGAGTTTACTTGGAAACTTGAGTTGGGAGTTGTTTTCCTATTTAGGAAACATTGTAATTCATTATTCAATAACAAAGAAGGAGATCTATTTTCTTTTGGAGTTCATATTATTTGTAGTATATCAAGTTTGTTCAGAATTTGGCTACATTAAAGGGGAAAAATTGGCTTTTGGACATTTTGTTCCAAGAGGAATATTTTCATCAAAACTAAATCAATCCATTTCCGATACTAGTAGTACTACAATCTTATGTTGTTTCCTATTGTAATTTTATAAGGTTCCACAAGAAAAATAGGTGGATCAAATGACATCAAGTAAGATTGTGTTGATAAAAAAATTCTGCATTGACGAAGAGCATTGTGTGTAGTTCGGACCAAGATAAACTTGATTGTAGATATAAATACAAATAAATGACATGGGTGTGGGTATATGTATTAACTTGAATCAATATTTTTTGTTCCATCCAATAGTCAACACTTTTTTACTTAATTGTGTTTCTTTCAATGCAAAATGAACACTTTGTTCAACTATAATAGGTAGAACTTCTCTACTAGGTTCCTAAAAATAGTAATTTCCATGTTAATAAGCACATTGAAAGAAGACCACAACATACTCATGATGCCCAATGAACAACGAAATTTGTGAAGCCTAGTCATGATACAAGAGATTTACTGGGGTAATTTTTTTTTGTTGGTAACTTTTAAGGAAAAAAATGATTTCATTTGGCTATTCAACTAGGGTTTCTTTTTTTTTCCCAATTTTTTTACAAAAATAAAAAAAAAATGTACATACCTAATAAAAGGATGATTATCAGTCTTGATGTGGGATCCTTGAGGGCTAGAACTCACTCGGATGCTCGCTAGTCGGTTGTGGGATTTAAAATTTTGTGGGCTATGTGGGATCAAAAATGCTAGTCGGCTCTATGCTTCACGCGAAGGAGGTGGGTGGAGGAAAAGTGAAATCCTTCGCGCCACCTAAAATGTATAAACTAGGGGTTTGCATAAAGATGGTTTTCTGAAGAGGTGTTCGCATAAACACCCCCTTCGTGTGAACCCCTTTCGTGCCATACATGGCAAAAACATACACTACGTAGCACTTCACACGAATGGGGCTTGCAGAAAGGGAATGTTCATGCGAACACCGATAATTTCCCACCCCACCACATTTCCCACTTGAATTTTTAGGACAATGAGTGGGACATAACACCATGCATTGACCGGTTTGAATTCTAGGATGAATTCTTTTTTGTCTTCTATAATTTGATAAGGCTAAAGGTGAAGGTAATTTTCAAACAACTTGTACACTATGGATTTCTAGTTGGAGGCATGAATTTCTTATGTTTGTTCTAATGTCCAATTTTGGAAGTTATTGAAGTGAATGAAGATGTGGTTTTAATGTTGGGTTCAATGATTTTTTGGTAACTTCAAGGTTGTTGGGTGTGAGAGTCTCTTTATTGATGGTGCCATAACATGGATTCCGAGGTGAATTTTATGTGCAATTCTCTATTTGTATTGATTTTATTTCCAATTTTTGTAATATAAAAGGTGAGGGACCTTCCAAACGTCCATTTTTATCGATAAAAAGAGAGCTCAATTAGCCCGTTTGAACCAATTGAGCCTAATACATGTTAAAATATTGTATTATGTGTATTAGGGTTTTATTGGCCCCATTTCCGCTAATCAAGTCCAATTACATTTTAAATTTTTGTATTATGTGTATTAGAGATTTATTGACATCACTAACACTCATGAAGTCCCAAGAGATGCTAAATTATTGCACTTTGAGAATCATGGCTCAATTAGCCACAATTTTATCAATACACCTTAAATTATTACATTATGTATATTTGGGATGAATTGGCCTTGTTTACATCAAATAAAATGTAGTACAAGTTAAATTGAATCACTCTATGTGTACTAGGCCTCAAGTGGCCTCATTTGTATGAATTAATTCCTTGTGCACTGATAGAGGTATAAAATTGGATAATGATCCAAAGGTGTTTTTAGTATGAAGAAAGTAGTTTTAGATGTATGAAAATAAGGATTAATCATGATTTTTTCCCAATACCTAAGCCCGTAAAATATGTGTAAAATAAAGGAATAAATTCCATGTGGAACTAAAGAGATCTTAAGGGAGTTTCAAGAGATAATTTTTTCCCATCTATAACATAAGCCACCAAATAAAATCATTCTTGTATGAAAATCCTAATCATGCAATACCAATAGTGCATAAAAGAGGAGAATGGAGGATGTGCAATAATTTAGAATCCATCAATAAGATAAATATCATGTGCATATCTCCATTTCTGATAGATAGAGGATAATGAAAAATAATATTATAATTATGTGATAGACTTTTAGAGACATTATAATATAATTAGTATGATATGAAAATAAGATGAACTCATAGTTGAATTATAATTCAGTACGAAATCACATAAAATGATAACGAAATGTTCAATTTTTTGCAGCTGTATGAGAATTTTTAAAATAATTTTTTTACATAAAATGATAACCAATAATTTTTAAAATATTATAAGACAAGTAAAGAAATTTATTAAAATGATATTCCACATATACAAACATGATTATTTGACCTTAACATCATTAATTTTAATAATTTTAAGTGTAGCAAATTTAGTGATGTGCTAATTGAATGAAGATATAATTTTATAGATCTAATTTAGTTATTAAATTATTTGTAATTTAAAATTTATGAACTATAAAGAGATATGTTATATGGAATTAAAGTAATATTTTAAAATAATGAAATGTTAGAAATGTATATTCTCAAAAATGTATTATCCCCTCTAAAACACATAGAATGTTTCTAGAAAATTAATAAAATTCAGAAATTAGATGTGTCTGTAAATATGGATAAATTTTAAAATTTTATTAAAAGACATGTTGGTTGGTTTAGTGCAAATACAATACTTAGGTTAATATCCTCCAAGATATAAAAAACCCGAGAAGTGAGTAGATGAAAAATTTAATAAAAAATATAGAGCACGTGTCATTTATGAAGAAGTAAGTGCATTAATAGTTTTCCTTGTGTAGACATGTAAATTTTGCAAATAATCACTTAATAATTTTAATATTTGATTAAACCTTAAATTATGACTTGCACATTTATTCGAATCCTAATTATTATATCCCTAGTCCTTATGTAGGACTATCTCTCCATTCTCTACGCATTCGCTCGAGAGAATATATTACATCAGGATAATTTTGTCCATGAATCACAACTAGCATGTACCTAAATTTTCAGCATCGCATTAACGCTTCTCAAAGTGAACAACCTAATAGTTTGGTCCTAATAATTCTAATGGTCATTTTATCAATTTTATATATTTTATGGGTCATTACTTTCCCCATAAAATATAATATAAGAAATTAAAATAAGAATATTTAATCACTAAGTACATTCAATAGCACTATTAGAAAAAATCATTCAAAAGGAATTCAAATCTCTCATAAATTTCACTAAACTAGAAACGCACATTAAGAGAAACCACCACATAAGCTTTAAATATTCCAAAATAGGTTATAGAGGTAATATTCCCAAGTTAAAGTTCCTTAAATCCAAGTGAAAACACTAAGTAAGAAAGCCAACAAAAACATTATATAGTTGTCAAATTATCAAATATACTTGGACCCATGCACATATCACATCTCTAGATGGATAAATATGAGTATTAGGATGCATTTTCAATGTAGTTCCAAAATAAGTGGTCTATAGATTGTAGTTCAACCTAATCATTTTATAGGGGTTTCACCCATTGTTAGGGTTTTGGGTAATTTTAATTGACTACAAATGTTTTCACATACTTATGAGACATAATATCTTCTAACGAAACACATCATATACATTTAAAATGGAACATAAAGTTGTAGAGAAAAATCATCTTTTCGGATGGAACCATAAGACTCTAAAGGAACCTCCTAGTGGTATAAGGTTAAGCACAAGGCGTTTGAGGGCCAAAAAGTGGACAAAAATCCATGTTGTGTCTATTTTGAGCATAACACACTCACGTTATGGCTTAGTCGCATTATAACACGACAGAGCTAAATGACGCTTGTGTTATGCCTTGTATTTTCAAATCCATAATGAGATCTCATTATAATGAGAGAACATTATAACATGTGTGTATTCCAATGCACTCACATTATAACTATTATAAAAATCATACACAGTCGTGGTCGAGAGCTCATTTAGATGTCTTCTAACACAAGAAAATTCTATTGTGCAACAAGTAAGAGGGTAAAAATTTGTAATGGGGTTTCTTAAGGTCAAATCCACCATGGTGGAGAGTCTCAAAGGTGAGTTTTAATTTAGGTTAACGTATTTTTTCATTAAACTAATTTTTTTGTTGCACTGTTCCTTATTTTTATTTTTTTAAAATTTTAAGTGGATCCAATCTCTTCACTTGAATACCATCTTTCACAAGTAGATTAGGGTAAATAAAAATACATGAAATGCCTCCTTTTATTCCTAAACATCCTCCTAATACCCAATAAAAACTTTTAGGGAGATTCAAAATAACAAATCTCAAATTCAAGACTTAATAGATACCCTAATAAAACACAATGCCATGAGTACCCATCGCCAAAATAGTGTATCATCATTAGAGTATTCAAAATCTAATAGTGATTATGTTGGGGGCCAAATAACCACATAGAAGGGTTGCAAAGAAATTTTTCTTAATTTTTATGTAGACAAATTGTCTTATAATGCATGAAGAAAAAATAACCAAAGACAACTTATGTTCATTTTTCATTAACCCTAA
Source organism: Taxus wallichiana var. yunnanensis (assembly GCA_018340775.1). NCBI lineage: Eukaryota > Viridiplantae > Streptophyta > Pinopsida > Cupressales > Taxaceae > Taxus > Taxus wallichiana. The sequence goes on from CM031240.1 coordinate 164,957,090, forward strand.
ACCTAATGCACTTTTACTATTGATTTGCAAAATATTCTTGATCCATTGGTGTAACCATGAGGGGATTAAAAATAAAAATTTTAACCAATCATCTTGCAATAATTTTGAGGTACCACAATATTTCTTGAGGAAACTCTATTGTGAGTTCATCCTCGATGAAATACCAAACTATTTGTATATTTGAGATTTCCAAGACAAAGCAAAAGGATTTTCATATGATAGACTAGGGAATAATGTTTGTATAATTGACCATTTAGACCTATTGATTTCAATTTTTTCAACATGTTTCATTTCCTTTAGTTTTAAAGGATACCATGGAGGTTAAGACACTTGATTCTATTATTTATTTAACATATTTATTTCTTTAGCATGACCATCCCTCCCGGGTTGACAAGGTTCCTCATTCAAGGAATTATACATTGTATAACATAACATATTGTGCTCGTGGGAGTACTAGAACCTATGTGGTTGATAATGCTACTCCACATCCTAGTGAGGCTTCTCCATAACCTAGTTAGGATTTTTCTCATCCTAGTGAGGTGACTCCACAACCTATTCGGGATTCTCAATAGGCGGAGCGGGTGTTCAATCGATGAGACATGTTGTGATTTTGTGTTGGATAGTATAATCTTCACAAATGATCTACTATATTTGACATTTGACATTGAATTCTAGGTTATTTTACATTATGTAAAATGAAATTTAGTATATTTTCCACATATTTTCATACTAAAATGTATAATTGAAAATATTAGTTCTTATGAATAATAATTAATGAGTCATGTGTTTTCTATAAACTTTCCACTTCAAACTACACATCTAATATCACATTCGAATTCATCTTTTTATTAGCAAGAACAATAACCCCTTTAGATATAAATTTTTAATAAATTACTAAACTTTTCTGTGTTAATTTTTTTCCATAGAAATAAGTTATTTTAAAATGAAAATTTTATGTTGAACATGCAACCTATGAACCTTCGACATTAGGGATGTCCTTATTATTGTGCATATCGGTGAATTTACTAATGTGAGTTTTAATATTTTTAATTGAATCATTTATGAAGATAATGAACTATATTCAATGTATGCAGATGATGTCATGTTATTTATATGTGTGTAACCTTCTTCTACTTTTTAGTTGATGAAATCATTAGTCTCCTACCGAAATTCAATAATGATTAGATGTTGGAGTTTTGGGAATAATGTATATTCTACATATCACATAGGTATACGTTAGTAATGCAATTATCATACTGAATTTCTTGTATTAAATAAAATCATTTAGTTTAAATAAATGACATTTATACATATTCTAAATTCCTTCATCATGGTTTCCACATGAGTAGGTGAAAAATCTAGTTCGTGTACATGGTACTAAGGTTTTCACCCCCAATGTCAGTCTTGAGATGTAGAGGATGATTCAAAGTGATTGTATAGATTTGGAAATATATATACCCATGTATATATACTCAACGGAATGAAATAAAATAAAAATAACTAAATAATAAGATTATTAATTGTAAAAAAAATAATGAATAACAACATAGATCTATTGGGAAAATGTCCTCCTACCCAAATGGGTATTTTCATTAAAATAGATTTACTACACATAGATTTTTTTTCTATAAAATCCTAGAACATGGTAGAGAATAGATGTGGAAAAATAAAATAAAATGTAGTTGGGGTTGTGTATTTTCATCCCAAAGTTGATCTTCCTCATCCATGGCTTCCTTCTCTTCATCCTCCCCTTAAACCTGAAAAACAAAGAATGACCAAATAAACCAAATGAAAAGAATAAAAGAAACTCTCCTTTGGGATTAGGGTTAGTTTGGAATCTAGTTAATCCAATGGCCTAGATTGGATTCATCCTATTGGTGCTCATTTTGATCTCACACCATTTTCCCTAAATTTTCCCTTTGATTTGCGTATTCTGAAACATTTATCTCTCGAAATGGATGATCTGAAAGATTTTACCTTCATTTGAGTGCCTTGAACTATTTTCCAAATCCTTTATCATGCCCCATTTTAAAGATATCACCAAGTTTTCCCTAAGTTTTGCCCTAAATTCTTCAAATCTGCGGGATTTGTCATTTTTTCCTTTTTCCCGATCATGGATGCTCGAAAAATGTTGAAGTTACTTGTAAATGCCTTTGAAAATCCTTCTCCATGGTCGAAAAATGCTTGGAATCATGATTCACCTAGTTTTGTTTAAATTTTTCCATCCTTAGCAAAAAAATCAGATTCTGGGCATGATCGGAAAATTTCTTTGTTTTTGACGGTTTGACGGGTGTCTTTTACCCGTCAAATTATTCCTCAGCATTCGGCAGATACATGGCTTATTCTAATTGGATGAAGCATGATGAGTTTGCTTTATGAAATTTTTATTTCGGCTACTTTGGCAAAAAGTTGATCTCACCCCGTGACCTCGCCTGTGTGCTTTGATTAAAGAAAGATTTAAGTGGCAAGGAAAATTTCTTAATTTTTCCCGAAGGTGTATATGTGTTCATTTTTAATTGGTTGCAGACCGGTGGGACTTTTTGGTGAAATTTACCACTTTGGTCATGTTTGTAAAAAAACCCAAATTGGCCCCAGTGACCTCGCTACTCTTGATTGGCTATTCAGCAAATATGAAGCAGCAAGGAAAAGTCTTACTTTGACCTCAAAGAAGGACACGTGGCATTTTTTCAAGTTACAAGTGGGAAACGGGTCGGTGGAACATTTTGAATTTTTTTCCTTTTTGTGAAAAAGGAGCAAAGTTATGAAATAACCTACAACTCCGCTAGGGCCCACATCAAAAGTTACAAGTGAGAAAGCGGTACGTGGAGAAAAAATGAAGATTTTTCCTTTTTGCAAAATAAGTTAAAATCATGAAAGAGAGTCATGGTCCCATAGCGAATCATAGAAGAACACGTGGCAAGGTCAGAGGTGAAAGTGCGGGCCTGTGGAGAAATTATGGAAATTTTTCCTTTTTGGAAAAATAGGTATAAAGTGAAGAAATGAGGCGTGGGTCTGCTGGGACCCACATCAGGAGCTAAAGGTGGAAAGGCGGAGCTATGGGGAAAATTTGGAAAATTTTCCTTTTCCAAAAAAGAGGTAAAATAGCAGAATCAAGCCGCAATTCCTTTGGGACCCACATTGGGACACGTGTCAAGCTCATTTTCAAAGGGCGGGGAGCGGAGAAAAATGTCAAAATTTTACATTTTTCTAAAATTTATAAAATGTTAAAAAGTGCTCCTAGGCCCATTTCCAATAAAAGTTTTCCATGTGGCCAGCTCTAATTAAAATTTGTAAAAGGTGGCCTAGGTTAATTTCGAATTAGCTTGTTCAATGTGGATAGCTTAGGTTAAAAGTTGAAGGTCAAGTTCCATGGTAGTTGTGCATTTCATTTGATTTTGCTGGCATTGGAGCTCTAGGATGATTGGAGATGTGATTTTTACATCATTCTTCATCAATTTTTGGTAATTTCATCTCTTTTTGTTTGCAAAGATCAATGGAATTGATTTGATGGTTCAATTTGTAAATATGAGGTACTTTTGAAGTGGATTTTTTTTAGGCTCGTGCAAAAATGTGAAATGCCAGATCCATAAGTTGCAGAGGCAAAATTCAAAAGGGAAAAGATGAAATGATGAAGGAAAAGGGGTCTGCATGCGTAGAGGATGAAAAACGTGCTCCCAGTTGAAGAAATGATGGAAGTATTTGCAATGATTCTCCTTTTTGAGGCACCTGGCAACTTTTGGACATGTTTCTGTTAAACGTCCCTTTTCTGTAAATCATGATGGAATTTTGTAACAAACTTGATGCTTGGCATATTCTTTTCTTGGGAGAGAAGGCTTGGATGTAAAAAAATGATATATAATGCATGTTTTAGACTTGCAAATGGTCGGGAGTTCATTTTCACGAGAATTTTTTTGAGAAAAGCTCATCTTCTGAGAAAACCTTATGAGAAACCAGGTTAACTTCCTCTTTGTTATATTTTCATTCATGTTGAGTTAGTTACAAGTGTATATCCATCAACAAGATCTGAGATTGTTTAAAATAAATCTCCCTATTGATGAATCTGATAAATTTTGAGTTAATTTGTGTTAAATCTATGGTAATTTTGTGTTTATTTCACTTTCATAATGTTTACAAGTAGTTTTTTTGTTCCTATTGAAATCTTGTATCAAAATCTCTCTTAAACACATAGATCTCAATCCTTGTGATAGTTTAGTGGCATCTACAATTTCATTTTTCATAATACCTTTCATCTAGGAATGAAATAAACGATCTAAAATCATTTTTCTTTCATCTGTTGAAGGAGATTGTCTGTAAGCCTCTGGGTGTACCTCGGGTATGATTGATCTTATATTTTGATGTTTTATTGAGTCTTCTAATTTGATCCTTTATGCTGGAATCTCAAAGATTGTTTGAAAAAGTGTAAATCTAGGCCTCCATTGATGTAAACCTTCTAGTTGAAGGAATGTTTGAACTATTTTGAATCTTTCTATTATTGAGTTCTCCATTTGTTGTGAATTTTCTCGTGGGATTTGGAAAATTCCAATCTATCTTGTTGATATCCAAACCAAAAATTATTCAAATAACTAATCCTACCCTATACTACCACTTTTTTGCTCTTTGTATATCCACAAAGGAATAAAACCATTTGCTAAAGTATTGCATAATAGATCAAGATTCTAAATGTCTTCAGAACCTTAGTAGCATTGTGTTGAAAATATTGCCTTATTTTGGAAGTGACAACACGTGAGATTCAGATTTGGGGTGTTGATCATATTTTCCCAAGGTCTTCTTTACAAAATTTGCGCAAAAGAAAGGTATATGCATCTCCTTCAATAACAAAGATTACAAAATAGGTTTTCTTACCTTGGTTGAAAGGCACAACCTAAAATAGTTAGTATAATATCACATCCTTCAAGCTGCTATACATCTCTTCACAAATATGAGTAACAAAGGGCCAGCTTAGATCCCATCCTGGCTATAAAATGACACACACTATGATATATTCGTCCCTATGCTCCATGTCCAATCTGTGTTGCTTCTCGGCTTGAAAGGGAGAAAAAAATTGGATACCAACACATCCAATGGCCTAGGTTGTCCCCTACAAATGTTAGGTGAAAGTAGGTTAGATCATCATTTCATGACATGGGTCATGTTTTGAATGGGGCCATTTTTGTGTTGTGGAAGTTATTACAATTTTGGATTTATTTTTTATTTATATTTAGTAAATTTCAAAGTTAAAGAGGCCATGTCCTTGTGGTATTTAAGTAAACCCATGCCCTTAATAATTTAGACAACATTTTTATTGGAGAATTAAAAGTAATAGTTTTGTGTAAGTGGAAGGGCAATTTAGACCTCGACTTTTATTATAAATGATTGAGTGACTTTAGGAACCACTTTGATAAATTAATTTAATATTATAAGAATGAAAATTTTAAACCTAATGAAGGATTAATCTTATTAATTATTTAATTTGTTTGTGACGATTGCTTGTTAACAAAGTTTTAGCTTATCGTCGCTTCGTTCTTTAACAAAAAACAATTATTCCATAATTTTTCTAAATTAACCTTCATTTTGTCTTGGGTTTTGTGGGAATTATTTTTTTGGGTGTTACAATAATATTTTCATAAGTATTTATTTATAAGTAATATCATTTTATATGTCATTAGTTGTATATTAATGACTATGTGGTTTATTTATATTAATAGGTGGAGCTATAATCATCCATTGATTGTAGGATCTCTAATCGATAGAATATACCTTTCACTTATGAGACTGGCTCATATTCTCGGTGGGAAAGAAGAACCATATTATTTGATGATACCCTTAATTTTAATATATACATATTTTGTTGTATCCCTTCGTGGCATGCGAGTGTAGATTTGTATTTTTCTTATGTATATAATTGTATGCCTATATGAATTTCTTAATATATTAATTTTTTTCAAATTTTGTATGCCATCATGGATTTCAAAAATCAATATAATGTATGAGACAACTAAATTTTTATTTTCAAACTTGTATAGTGGATGAAACACTCTTTGTATGTATCTAAATGGATTTATATGATTCCATATGTATGATTCCATTACTAGATTTATTTTTTTATGTGTTTAACATGGGTATTAAATTATATACAACTAACATACAATTTAGCCACTTTTATAATCTTTCAATGCCATCAATTATAATCATATAATGTTTATTCCAATTCCATCAACTTCCTAAAATCTTAATAATCATATAATGTCAAATCCAGAGAGAGAGAGAGAGACCATGTAGTAAAATGATAAGGGAATACCTGCGGTATGATGGAAAATGTCATTTAAATAAACACACATTTCTTTTGAAACATGTTGTAAGCCTAAGATGTTGGGGGAATAGGGCTGAAGAGTAATATGGTACAAGGATAAGATATTTCGTAAAAATGTAACTGTAAGATCTAAAACAAATAGAGATGATGCGGAAAATGAAGTGGTTTGCAATATACTCAATGATAATGAATATGTTGTGCAAATTTGAGGATGTATAATAATTTAAGTGAAACATTTTTAGGTAGAATATTATTTTTAATTTATTTCTAACGATTTTTTCTATTAATATAACAATAATAATAGTGAATAAGATGATATTCTTAAAAATACCTATTTCTTCGCATTCCATTATCATGGATTCTATGTAGGGTGAATATATATCTTAATTGTGGATGAAAGATATTTGATAGCTGAGAGAAAAGTTTATTTGGGTCACTACATAGTTAGAAAATAATGTATGATAGAGAATACATATAATTCCTAAGAGAATTGTATTCTCATAACAATTCACTTTCTAACCTCTTACAACAAAAATATTATATGTAAAATGTGGAAGCATGCACAAGGTATGTGTATTTGAAATAAAAGGACTAAGAGGGGGCGAATCATCGCTAAGAAAACATTTAGGACAATTACAATTCTCAAAGCTTCTTAATGAGAATTACAAATCAAATCATGAACACAAACTGAAATTTAGGAAATAAATCAAATGCTTAGGACACAAGAATTATTGTGGGAAACCCATAAAGGGGGAAAAGCCACTTGAAACTAGACCTTTTATTAGTAAAACCTATTCCCAAGAATAAATTGATTTCTAATTGATTGATCACCCACACAATATATGAAGCACAAAATTCAAAAACTTCAAGCACCCACTTAAATATGGCCAAACACCCACTTAGCTAGTTTATCAAGCTACAAATTGCAAAGAGAACCTACCCCTATGATCTAAGAACCTACTTAGATATATATAACAAGGAATTTGATCATCTAGATCTTATAAGTTTCTCATTCAACATATTATGATCAATTTTATCTTGCAATTTTTAACTCATTCATATATAATCAAACTCAGTACTTCATTAATCACCTTTCCCTTTATTCAATTCTTCTTAAAGAATTCATTGAGACTTAGTTCACACTCCACTTCATACCTCTATCATGTCCTATATATTCTCACTTTGTTCTTCAATTATCTTATCTTAAAATCACTTCATTCATTATTCGAACTCTACCTAAATTTGACATTTCTCAAGTAATCACTTACCTATCTACATAAACCCCTATCATTGTCTTCATATAGTCATCTTTGTTTCCATATCTCTACTCGATTTTTTCCTATGCATCATTTATATTCAAATCTCTCTTCCATAGTTTTCCACTATATTGTCGATGTATTCTTATAGTTCTTAACCAAAAATATACGTCATTTCTCATCATCTTCACTTTTAGTACTTCCTCATTTTTCATTCTTACCCTCATACATGAGCTTCTTTGTCTCCAACATATAATCGCCTTGCAAGATATCTTTCATCTCTCCTTCTAACTGTCAAAGAAGTTTTGGATCACACCTATTTGCCAGCCTTAAGTTTCGAGGTTTGTACCTTTTTGAAAGTTTTATCATCTCTTGCATCTTTGTATTAGTTACTCCCTAAGCCCCCTTCAATAATGACAATGTTGATATTCCTAAGAGGTAGTTACAAAGATTGTCTCTTAATATTCTTTAGTGATCATGTTTAGTCATTTGGGACAAGTGTTATGAGAAATTCAATAGTTACACAACTTTGTTAGATGCTCGACTTTAAAATTACTTTGATACTTCCTTTGATCATCACAAAATCAACTCAATTGTCATCACCACCACGGTTTTGGTAGAGCTAAGACTTATCTCGGACTGTGAGAGATTTTAGTAATTTATGGACTGATCCTAAAGCCTTTTCATTTTATATTTATTACCATGATATCTACACATGATTAAAACAATTTCTTAAACTTAACAACTTGCTAGGTGATAGAGAGTCTAGTACACACACTTAGTTCTTTCATGATTTTTCATCACTTTGTAAATATTATTCAACACCAAACCTTGTTATTTTTAGTCATATTTTAGTATTGTACATTGCATGGAGTCCTAGATCTTCAATTCGAAGTACAAAAAATAATTTCATTTACTTATAAGAATACATAAGCCTTAAAACTCTATCAAAAATCTTGTCATGAGAATTTCATTGAAACTTTTATGAAAATATTTGATACTTGGAAAAAAATGATGGAGACCAACATACAGAGGTAAGATTAAATTTTCATGCCTTTCCACTTGATGGAGTTTAAGAACAATGTAAAATATTAGTTGAAACCCTAGATACCCTAGAGAGGTTTGGGTCATCTCTACGGCTCGAGATGGATCAAGAGAGATATTTTTGGTCATTTCTTGATAAATTTTAAAATTTCATAGGGTCTATATAATGAATTTCCACCCATTCCAACCTTTTTTTGTCTTGAGAAACAAAATCATCTCTAGTAGCTCGATTTGGCAATGAATAGAGAATATATTCTTGACTTTGTACACTAATTTTCAAACTAGAAAAATCTTTTGTATCTTGGAAAGAATTCCAAGGTGATTGAGAGGACTTATGAAGCATAATATGTATTATTGCAATGCTCAAAGGGAATATACAACCAAAAATACTTCATTTGATTGTATTCATTTCAAGGCGAAAGATTGAAGTTGGCAAGCTCCATCGAGAGATATTAACCTATTCCAACACATTTTTGGAATTGGATAAATCATTAATAGACCATTACAAGATTTAATATTGATCAAACAATAAATTTGAGGAGAAACAAAGCTTTTTACTTCTATCTATCGATTGAGGTGGTGTTTGGTAGAGAAAAGAATAGGCTTAGAAAAATTGTTAGAACTTATTTAAACCTAAATAAATTTACAAACCAAAATTTTCACCTCGTTTTTATGTGAACTTAATAAAAATTATTATATGATTTATCTAAGCAATGTCTTTGGATAATTTTTTTAGCACCTAAGAAGTTCATAAGGTATGAATAGAGTTTCCTCAATTCCAATCCTTGGTAAATTTTTAATTACTTACCCAAATGATCTACTTAAGTCCTAAAATATTGCATGTACCTCAAGGAAAAATACCTCCACCATATAAATTTATTTATTTTTCAAGAGAACCCTTGCAATTATTAGACCCATTTCAATTAGCTATAAGTACAACTCAATTTTTCAAATGTAATTTTTGCTAAGACTTGCATTTTGTTTCGAGGCATGTTTTATGACCTTCTAAGAATTGATTTGAGATTCTCCACATTAAATACACCTATTTTCACTTTTTTTCCTCATTTTATCTCCTTCACTACTTCAGTTTTCTAGAACCTTAAAATATTAGGCATGTGCGCTAGAGCCAAGTTTGCTAGATTCCCTGTTTGAGTAAGAAGTTCACATGAATTTCTTGAGAGATGTATTCTTCCATTTCTGACCATCATTATGTCCAAGAAAGACAAGCTTTTCTTCTTTGTGCTCTTTTGTAAGTGTTACATTCATTCAAACTTGAATAATTAGTTTAGTGCTTCTTAACTAACCACTACAATGAACCCTAAAATCTCCTAAAAAGCTTGAGAACATATTAAACATAGCATGAGGACTTGACATAGACACAAATTCCACTTTTAATGACTCACATTACACCTATGTGATGTATAAACATCATAAAATTTATTTGACATCCTTTAGAACCATGAACACACCAACACCATGTTAAGGACATACTTGGATCACTTTGAAAATACATCAATGAAAACATAACAAAATGATGAGAAACAAACTCCTTGTTTATTATTTATGTCAACAATCACACACACCAAGACACATTGAATACAATGCCTAAATGATGATAATGCACATGACAAATTAACATTTCATGTACTAAGCACATACTCTTCCCCTTTGACATCTATGAAAAAGATAGGGTAAACATCGAAATGATAAGAATTAGTGATAGTTATGAGATACCTTTCATACTACTTCCCTTGGGCTTTAGGCATACTTGACCACACCAACACCATTTATGATCCATGACCACTTTGCACAAGCCTAATTTGAAGCCATACCTGAAATGAACATAGAACCATAGGCAAAAACTTGTGTGGAATAATAATGTGAACAACACTAGACATAATGCTAGAAAAGTACAACACCATGAGGTATTAGTCAAGCTCCCCTCACTTGAAGACCTCTTTACACTTTTTATGAGATAATATTGCATGAATATTCTACCTTGATATCTCTCATTACTCCTAGCTACTTGTGGGGTCAAGAATAACCCCGAATTTATCTATTAAGTGCTCAAATTTTTCTTTAGGTAGTGGTTTAGTCATTATATCAATAATCTCATCTTTTGTACTTACATATTTAAGGTTGATCTTCTTATCATTTACTTGCTCCCTCAAAAAGTGAAATCTGATTGGAATGTGTTTGGTCTTTGAGTGGAACACATGGTTCTTGGAGACACTAATGACACTAGTGCTATCACAAAGCAAAGGATTTGGGACATCAAACTTTACCTTGTAGTCCTCCAACGTTTGCCTCGTCTAAAGAACACTAGTACAAAATGTGACAACTACTATGTACTCAATTTCACAGGTTGACAAGGCTATTGAAGATTGTTTCTTTCTTGACCAGGATACAATAAACTTGCCAAAAAGAAGGCACCACCACTTGTACTCTTCATATCATCAATATTCTAGCCCAATCAACCTAAATATATGTTATTATGTTGAAATTATTCTTACAAAGTACCAAAGGCCATATTATACTATTTTTGTGAGATATCTCAATATCATTTTGACTTGCATGAGTTGTGTTTTCCTTGTATATTCTTGAAATATCCCAACAAGAGCCAAAACTTACATAATATTAGGTCTTTATGTAGTGGATTAGAGAAGGCTTCCTATCATAGATATGTATAAGGAGTTGTCCATCTTTGGTGAGTTGTCCTCTTTTCTCAATTTGCATCCCACCTCCATTTGTGTGCCTATAGGTTTTCATTCTTCCATCTTGAATATTTTGAGAATTTCATTGATGTATTTAGCTTGAGATAGGAATAGGCCTTGATCTGATTGAGTTATTTATAAGCCTAGAAAGAATGAGAGATCACTAAGCATAAATATTTCAAAATCTTCTCTCAAAGACATCGTAAAATTCATGAGTAATATTTTCATGATCCCCTTAAAATATGATGTCATCCACATATAATATGACAATTAATAGGTGGTATCCTTCTTGTTTAGTGTAAATATTACTATTAGCCACTCCCTTTATAAAACCTTACTCAATGAGGTTTATATCTAGTATGTTATACCAAGCTCTATGAGCTTGTTTGAGTCCATATAAATCCCTTTTCAAATTATATACTTTTTTTTTAGTTACCTTCAGCTTATAGAGAATCCATCTGAGATTCTCAATATATACCTCCTCATTTAGGTGGCCATTCAAAAATTAGACTTGATAAACATTTTGGAAAATTTTCATTTTCTTCTCGAGAAATCATATCACTGAATCACAGACCACATATAGATGTTGATCGATTTCTAGTTTGATCACTCTAAGCATCCAGTGTGATTGGATAACATGGGTACTATCTCCAAGTTGTGGGACTTGCTATTTGAGATAGACCTCCAGAGAAAGCTGGTTCTTGCTCCTAAACTACCTGCCACAATCTACTCTAATGCAGGAGAAACTGGCTATTCTAACCTAAAATTCCAAGGGACCAGAGAGAGAGAATACATAAAATGAAAGCCTACACTAAAGCGGTGATACACCAGAAAAGGAGGGTGGGAGAGTAATCTCCAAATGTGTGAAATACAGAGGCAAAATGCACACTAGAAGAGGTGATGACAGTTCACCATAATCTAGCAAAATGCATTCACAAAAATATTCCAAACGTGCACAATGTTAATGAATTCCTGCAAGAACATAAAAATAGACACAATATTCTTGTAGAAAGATAAAAGGGCAAGAAGAATGCAAGAAAAATACAGTAGGGGAAGATACATCCACAAACTGATATTTTATTGCTTCATGGTATGCACAGTTCAATCTATTACAAGATAAGGGCCTGGATCACCATGCAAGGAGTCCACTACAAGGGCCTGCAACACACTGGCTTCACAAAGCAATTTTGGCAGAGCTTTGCTACCCAAAAAACTCTCCCCTCTACAATGAGCCCAACACTTCATTTTATAAAAAAAAAAATGAGAAGGAGAAGAGAAGGGAAAGTGGAAATCCCGAAATCTGTCCTTCAACCACCTGTAAGAGGCATTAAATTGAGTGGAATGGGTATACATTACTTGCAAAAGGCTCCCCATACTGTCCCATGTGCTGCAGCAGAGAAGGAATGATGACCATGCCTCTTAATTGCACTCCCAATACCAAATAAAACACTGCTGCATCGAACCCGGCCACGTTTTCTTAAAAAATCAATCAATTTTTTTATCAAATCTATAATTTCTTGATTTCTGTGCATCGGGCTCGGAACCACGATTCCAACGGGTACCAATTTTGTGCGATTTCGTTGAGAAATGCAAAAGTTATGGCCTTCGAAAGCGGCAATGCTTTGGGCCCTGTGCGTTTTTCATATCATTTGACGGGAAAGAGCATTTACTGACTGGAGCCGCACACATTTCCTTTATTTAAATATATCTATCCTCATTAAAATTAAGAAAGTCCAATTTTATCAAAATCGGAGCTCGGAGTCAAAAGTTATGGCCGTTTGAAGTTTCCACCAAACGTTGACTTTTCCTTCTTGTGACACGTGTCATGATTTGATTGGTCCTCGGCTCCTTCGGGTTTTCGCGTCCCGGATGTCCCTTTGTCCCATTTGGCATAGTGCTCTTTGTGCTGATTTCGGGCGAACCGGCCGGTTCGCGCCCATTTGGCCCAAATGTCCTGGGCTTGTTTCGAATGCTTGTTCCCATTTCGCCTTCTTAGGACTTTCTTTCTGTCCCATTTGTCCCATAAAGCGCAAAGTGCATTCTCTCCGGCCGGTTCGGGCATTTCGCGTACTTTTTGGCCCGCGCATCCCAAATCAAGCTTTCGGGCTTTTGACTCTCATTTCGCCTGGTTCATTTCGCCTTTTTTGTCCCGTCAAGTATTTCTTCAGTCCCAAAGGCGACCCTCTCAAAATAGCTTAGTCGATTTTTTCCTGTCGAACCGGAATTTCGCGCCCGCCGTGTAATTTTGTCCCATTTGTCCCCGCATGCTTTGACCAGTTTGTGCTGATTTCACCCGGTTCGGCCTCAGTTCGCAAGTCCCGTATTTAGCTTGAGGCAGAATAGGCGACCTTGAAAGACTTAGCTAATTTTCACGATTTTTCCTTGGATCAACCTATTTGCCTTCTCGCAACCCTATTATGACAATTATTTTTTGCATTTTCTCGTAACTTACTCTCTTCCTCTTGGACAGGGAGTTAGACAAATATGAGGGGGACCCTAGAAACATGACCTTTCACTCGAATCAACATAATTGCTTTAGGGATTAAAGAATTTGATGTTATCAAAATTACCTTGAGGGGTGAATTTTGGATAACGAAAACATATGTAAAGAATAATCTTGCTTCTATCCTCAGAATGGTGCAAATGTTTAATCAAATTCAATACCTTACATTTGTGCATAAGCCTTATATATAGGCCCTTCCTTGTTTCTTGTCACTCATCCTTTCTCATTCAATTTGTTTCTAAAACCCATTTTGTTCCTATCACATTCTTTTATATTGGCCAAGGTAAAGTTCCCAAGTTTCATTCTTCTCATTTTGGTAAATATATTCATTCATGGCATCCATCGAATGCTATTATTTTCTTGCTTCCTTTACATTCTTGGGTTCTAACAAGGATAAGATGGTTGTTGCTTCATTATTTTGTTGACTTCTTCACTTTCTTCTTAGAGAACACCTCCTTCTTTGATTTCTATGATTTGATATGCTAGATGACCCCTTTTAACTTTTCTTGAAGGTGTCTTTGAATTTTTCCTATCTTCCACTTCTTCACTTCTTCATGTGTACTTTATACTTCATGATTGTAGACACTAAATCATGTGCTTTGGGTAATATTTAGACTTGGTCTCATAATAGTATTTAGAGGTTTTGACTAAAGAAAGTACTAATTAACCCCATCTCTCTACCATTTTTATTTGATATTTATCATCATTCCTAATCTTCACTACACACATTCCTAGTCATATTTTGTCATCTCACATTATTTTAGCCTTCACTAGGGTGCCTGTGCTAGTATAAGGGCTCCCATGGGTGCCTTTGTCCCACCAAGGGCACCCGATCCTTTTGAACTTTCTCACCACTTTTTGGGCACTTTTAGCTGTTTGAGGTATTTATATTTTTAGTGGTAGGCCATTTAAAGTTTAATTAACAAATTAGATCAAGATATCCATATAAATGTAAAGTTATGAGACCATAATAAGGGACCAAGCACTAGTCACTATTTTTATCCATCTAGAGTTACATCCATCTATATCTTTGGAAATCATTTGCATTCACTTAGCTCCAGCACAAAGGGCTGTAAGGATAGGAAATATGCATCACACAAGCATAGGAAGGAATTAAATTCTATTCCATCCACCATTTTATTACTTTTTCTATACACAATTAACTCACTACACCACAAAGTGCATTAGCCGTAAAAAAATAACCTAGATCATGTTTCACACACACATATAAAGAACCACATTTGGGTTTAGAATGTAGTGTAGTGCTCAGTTATTAATTCCTCTATTGTGTCAATTGAGGTCAGTCCGACCCTATCATATGCATTTTTTTTTTTAGGTGCTTGATGCTCGTTTAGGGTTTTATACGTTTTTATTTCATAGTTGATTATCGGTGACATCTAGACTAGCAATATAGAAAACTTGATGAGATAGATAGTAAGGGTTTTGCACTACACCTATCAAACTAGTGAAACTTAGTTCTAGAGCTTTTAGACATACCAGGGCACCCATTCTACGAGAAAAACACCATTTTGTAGACCAAATCACCCATAGATGTCTAATTACTTGTCTAGCTTCACCAGTCCAGAGAATCAGTCCAGATCTATCCTTTTTAGGACCTCTACACTATTCCTTTTATTTTCTCAAGTCATCCCTATGACACGGTCCAATGATCTCATCTACTCAATGCTAAGTCACTTACTTACTCTTCTTGTATAATAGGGTTTTTTTATTTCCATTATTTGAGTTGCTTGGGTCACTTTCTATAGTTGTTTATTACATTTATTTACTATATTTAAATATCTTTCTAGATCATATAAACTATCATCATCCCATGCATTTTAATTATTTTTAGTTAATCAATCATCATATTCTTGCTCATCAATGCATGGAGCATCATCTTCATTTTTGTCCTTAGGCTGAGTTCTGATATTTGAAGGATGAGACTCATCAATATTCAAATTGGTTGTTTCAACCGCCTATAAAAACCTCTTATTGTAGCATCTATAGGCAAAACTAACTAATGAGTACCCAAGAAATATGCCCTCATCATATCTGGAATCAATTTTTCCTAAATTGTCTTCATCCTCTTAATATAAAATTTTCTTTCAATGACTCTTATGTGCTTCACATTGGCTGGAATCCCATTCCAAATAT
This sequence comes from Taxus wallichiana var. yunnanensis, assembly GCA_018340775.1. Classification (NCBI taxonomy): domain Eukaryota; kingdom Viridiplantae; phylum Streptophyta; class Pinopsida; order Cupressales; family Taxaceae; genus Taxus; species Taxus wallichiana. The sequence continues at coordinate 164,973,071 of CM031240.1, forward strand.
CATAACGTGTCTTTTTGGTTTTTCTCTCAATTGAGCTCTATTTAAAATCTAAACAACTATATAAACTTCCTCACTCCAATAACTATCGGAAGTCTTGATTCATTCAACATAGTTCTAGTCATTTCTTACACATTTTTGTTCTTTTTTTAATCACCCCATTTCGTTGAGGTGTCATAGTAGATGAGAATTGTATTTGTATTTCATGTTCTTTACAATAGTCATCAAATTCATTAGAAAAATATTCTCCACCCCTATTTGATCTTAAACATTTAATTTTGGTATTATTTTCATTCTCCACAAGTGCTTTGAAGGCTTTGAACCTATCCAAGGCTTCTTATTTGTGCTTTAAGAAAGATACCCATGTCATCCTAATAAATTAATCTATTAGGAGCATGAAATACTCATCTCCTTGCATACTTGTAGTCCTTTTAGGTACAAAATATCTATATGAATCAGCTCCAAAGGTTGAGTAGTAGAATACTCCTTGGACTTGAATGATCTTCTTATTTTTTTACCATGTAGGCAAGCATTGCACAGAGGGTTTGTTGGTTTTACAAATTTTGGAATGTTTCTAACACCATCTTTAGCACTTAATTTCACAAGATTTTCAAATCTTATATGTCCCAATCTTCTATGCCACAACTAGCTATCATCAAGTTTACTTGTAAAGCATTTTTCTTTATTTACTTCCTTGAGCACATACATGTTATTATTTGTCCTTTTGGATCTTCCTACTTTCTTTCCCAATTTACCATCATACATAAAATATGACCTTTCACACATCCTTTTTCATGAAAGGTCATATTTTATTCCTATTTACACATTTGAGTTACACTTACAAGATTGTGCTTGATTCCTTAAACGTATAGGAAATTTTAAGTAATTGTTTTCCTATTATCAAGGCTATGAGTTCCCTTTCCCAAAAAGGTTTATTAATTATTGTCACAAAAATTAAAAACACTTGAATTGTTTAATAAATAGATAAATTTTCTTTTGTTGCCTGTCATATGACCAGAGAAGATAATATCCAATTATCAAATCATTCCTTCATCTTGCACACTAAAAAGAGTTTGTGTTATCAAACCAAGTTCTCCCTTATTTGTTATATCCTTCCTTCACCACATAAATCTATTGGTTTTTTTAGGTGGTTATTGATTACACATGATAGTTATGTGACCATCCTTTTGGAATTTGTAGCAAACAATATTATGATTCATTTTTGTACTTTGTAAATTTAAGTTTCTCCTATTGCCTCTAGTATTTCTTCTACATTTTGCAGCTTTGTGTCCAAACATGTTACATGAAAAGAAATAACCATAGAAGGAATGTGAATACCTCATAGCATAGGTGATTCTAGGAGAATTTTCCCCCTCTTTAAATATTTAGTCAGCCTCCTTTTTGTGGTATGAGAGGTGTTCGGTGTAGACTTTTCCTTCTAATTCTTTGTTAGTTCAACTTCTTTGATTTATTCGTTGACACCTATTCCTAATTTTTCATTTGTATCCCTTTTTATGATTAATATATATCACCGTAGACATTTGAGCTCTTTTCTAACATCTCATACACCTCAATTTTTCTAGTTATTTTCTCCAATTTAGCCTTTAGAATTTCTAGATTAGACCTTAGGATTAAGCCATCATCCTCCTTATCTTTGTAGGATTGAGAGATATTTTCAAGTTGAGATTCAAGTTATTTGAGCTCATTTGTTTCTTCCTCTTCCTTTTGACTTTTCCTCCTTTCAAAAATATGAATTTTTTCTTCATAATATTTCAAGGTGCATCTCAATTTTTAGTTCCTTCTTCTACACAATTGTAGCTCTTCAAGGGCACTTACAAGTTTAGCTTCTAGGTTCACTCTTTCCTCTTCTTCATCATAATCTTCATAATTAACTAAGTTCTAACCTTAGAAACTACATTCATGAATGGTCTCCAAATCCATAAATAGGATTTTACACTGAGTTCCATTATCCTCACTTTCTCGAGCTACTTGAGTCACTTGATTTAGAACCACTTGACTTCTCCTTTGAGTATAAGTTTCTCTTATTCTTGAAAAATTCTTCTTGCCATCCTTCTTCTTGAAATTCATATTTTTCTTGTCATGCCTATGACCTTCTTCACCATGCTCAAACTGAGTTTCCTTGTTTTTTCTTGGGCATTTGGTAACAAAGTGGCCTATTTTTCCACAATTAAAGAACTTGAATGGGATTTTACCTTTATATTTTCCTAAGCCTCTTCCTAACCTTTTCACAAACATTACTTCAATCTTCTCATCATCTTCTTCATCCTCCAAATTTGATTTTTATTTTTATTTCTTGGATTGAGTCTCTTTATTGGCTTTGAATGCTACTTCCTTCTTGGAAGATTTAGCTCCAATTGTCCTCATTTCATATGTTGATAAGATGCTTTGTAGTTCATCCAATGTCAAGGTTTTCATGTCTTTTGCTTCCTCAATAGTTGATACCTTTGCATCATACTTAGGGGTTAGGGATCTTAGGACTTTTTTTACTATGATAGTCTCTTCTTGCTTCTCACCTAGGCCTCTAATCATATTGATCACTTCATCCACCCTCTGCATGTAGGATGTAGTTGATCTCATCCTCTCATCATATTTAAGCTTTGAAATTGAGATCTATAGGTTTGTAACTTAGCAAGATTACATTTTTCATCTCCTTCATAAATTATTTGAAGCTTAGTCAAATATCCTTGGATGTGGTATAGTGCATTAACTTCACAAATTCAGTTCCAGTAAGCCCACATAGGATGGTATTCATGGTTGTTAAATTTCTTTCATATGTTGCCTTTTCTATTGTAGAAATAATTGCAGTGGTTGGTAGAGTGTATCCTTTGTCCACACTTCACCATATGTCAAAACCAAGTGACATGAGATAATTCTTCATTCTTATCCTCCAGAATGTATAGTTTGTTTCATTGAAGAGAGGTGATCTTGATATTGATAATCCACCTTGTGTTTGAGTGTTTTCCATTCTTGTGAAGATGGGATCACCTTGAATATTTTAAGCATGCACTAAAAGGACCTTCTCGATACAATTTTTGGAAATCAAAGGTAATGAGAGGGGAGAGGGGGTGATTAATTGGGGATAATTTTTAGCCCAATTCAAATTCTCAAAGCCTCTTAACTAGAATAAGCAATCAAAACATGAACACAAACTGAAATTTATGTAAGAAATCAAATGCTCAAGACACAAGAATTATGGTGGGAAACCCATAAAGGGAGAAAACCCACTTGGAACTATAGCTTTTATTAGGAACACTTATTCCCAAACGAACATTGATTTCCACTTGATTGAGCACCCACTTAATCTACAAACACCAACTGAAAAAACCTTCAAGCACCCACTTCGCTAGTTTAGGAAGTTGCAACTTGTAAGGAGTGCCTATCCCTATGATCTAAAAATCTTCTTAGAGATACAATAAGGAATATTATCATCTAGCTCCTATATTGCTCATTTAAATGATTATGATCACTTCTCTCTTGCAAATTTTCACTCAGTCATCTACAATTAAACAAAAAAAATTCATCACTCACCTTCCCCTTTTTGTTAATTCTTATTCAAACATTAATGAGACTTAGTTCATGCTCCACTTCCTACCTCTATAATTTCTTGTATATTCTCACTTTAACCTTCAATTATCTTCTCTGAAAATCACTTCATTCATTACTCAAAATCTATCTTCATTTGAAATTTATCAAGTAATTAATCAACTATCTACATAAACCCCTATCACTTTCTTCATACAGTCATCTTATTTTTCATATCTCTATTCAAGATTTTTCCTATTCATCATCAATATTAAAATATCTTTCACCTTTTCCCACTATATTCTCGTTGCATTCTTTTTGTTCTTCACTAAAAAAATTTACATCATCTTCACTTTTTCTTACTTCCTCCTTTTTCATACTTATCCTCATAGTGAGCTTCTCTCTCTCCAACATATAATTACCTTACAAGAGATATTTCATCTCACCTTCTAACTCACAAGACGCTACTGATCACACCTTACAAGCCATCAATTTATGAGGTTCATTCCTTTTTGGAAAGTGTCAACATATCGTGCATCTTGGTATCGGTTACTTTTAAGAATGCCCTGTCCAAGCTGAAAATTTTGATATTCCTAAGAGGTAGTTACAAATCTTGTCTCTTCATCTTCCTTAGAGAACATATTTAGTCATCCTAGGACAAGTTTCAAGAGATATTCAATAGTTTCACAACTTTATGATATTATTTACACTCAAGATGACTTTGTAACTTCCCTTTGAGCATCAAATGAGCCTTATAAAAATGACCTCAACTATCACCACCATGGTTTTTAGTAGAGATGATGTTTTTCTGGACTATTAAAGCTTGTTTTAGTTAATGGAATAATCCTCAATCCTTTTTAGTTTATATTTATCACCATTAAATCTATAGAGGCTTCTTTAAGTAAATTAAAATAAACTTAACAACTTGTAGGTGACAAAGAGATTGGTGCACACACTCACTTCTATAATGGTATTTCCTCACCGTCAAGCTTATTAAAGACAAAACCTCATTAATTTGAGTCATATTTTAGAGTTGTACAATATTGGATGGAGTCCTAGATGTTTAGTTGTGTACAAAAAGGAATTTCATTTACTTACAAGACTATATACACATTGAAAATCTATCACAAACTTATTATCATGAGAATATCATTGATACTTTCATGAAAATATTTGACACTTGGAAATACTTGATGGAGACCACCATACAAAGGTAACATTTAATTTCCATGCCTTTCCACTAGTTGGAATTCAAGAAAAATGCAAAACATCACTTGATACCATAGGCAGGGGGTTTGGTCATTTGTGTAGGACCGAGAGGGATCAAAAGATATTTGTTATTATGTAATCACAATGCCCTAAATTTTTGCAACTTAATAGATTGAAATTTTTAACTGATTGCATAACATGGAGCTTTTCCCAAAGTGTGGGACTTTAAAATTGGGAAATCTCCCAGGATGAAGGCTCGTTCTCATGTCTTGTATTCTGATGCACATATCCAAATTATAGAGGATCCACCTTGTTGGGTTTTAAATGGTACTTTACCAAAACCACGCTTAGGGGACAATAAGTCTCTCCTCTTCATGGAAGAGGTAACCTTATTAAATCAAGTTGCAAAGCTTATGTACAAATGTAAAACTTTCATCATAAGGATATATTTATGACATCTTGAAATGTTCTTTTACCAAAACAACTTATCAATAAAAATGAATGAAAGAAATGAAGAAAGGAAAGAGAAGAATATAACAAAGTAGTTTCAGGAATTATAGATAGTAGAGTATAACCATATACATACCAAGAAAAGGTGATACAAACAAAATATTTCTCATCCACAACATAAAATATCATTCCATAGACACAAATTTCTAGAAATACTATCAATAAGAACAAATTTTCTTATTACGTAAGATAAATGATCCACATATATCGGGAAAGCAAGAAGACACAATATATGTGAGATAGAGAAAAAGGAAATTCTTTTTATTAATTTATCTCTATTCTAGTTACACTTCAAAAGTATCGAGTCCAACATTTGCAATGAGCCAAGATCTTACATTTATAGATGAAGAGAAAAGAGGAAAAGAAGAGAAGGAATAAAATATGATTTGGAAGCTCAACCACCAATCATCAATGCCCCTACAAATCCACCTACAATCACAAATCTGGTCTACATGTCTTTGGCGTGCTGGAGAAGGAAGGATGGAAGATCAGATCAAATTTGATCTAGTTGAAGCAATTTGATCACATATTAATGGCATGAAAATGATTTCCAAATTTTCACCCAAATCAAGATATCCATTCAGGTTCTATGTTTTTATGGGGTGTTAGAGAAGGAAGGATGGAAGATCGGATCAAATCTTATCTATTTGAAACAATCGATCACATATTAATGACGTGAAATATGTTTTCTAGATTTCACCCATCAAATCCTCACCGAAAATAATATTTTATGCTTCCATGGAAAAGAGGATGTCGAGATATTTCCAAAAGTATAAAATTTGTTGAATTTCTTGCACTAGAGTGAAATTTATTCTCATTTGAACATTTGAATCGAATCCATACAAAAATGGCAAAATTCAATTTTTGCAAAAATGGATCTACGGGCTGAAATTAAAATTACATATTTAGCACAAATGATGAAAAGTGAAAACATCCCCCTCAAACCCCGTAGAGCCTATAAATTCACTTTTGATGTACATATGACACGTGGCTTTACTTGAGAGGTAACGAGAGTTGTGGGTCACTTTATAACTTTATGCCATTTTGGAAACAAGGCTCAAAATCTCAAATTGCTCTCCGACGACCCACCTTCCCGCTTTGACTTTCAATGCGGGCTCAACATTTTAATTTATCCCTTGGTATGAGTGGGGCCTCAGGTCACTTTATAACTTTAATCCTTTTTGAAAACAAGGCTCAAAATCTCAAATTTCTCCGATGGCCCGCCTTCCTGCTTTGACTTTTCAATGCATCAAAACACAAAAAGGATTGTCTCTCTCCTTCCGCATTTAAACATGGACACATGTTGAATTTTTTAGTGAATGCTTATTGTCTAACTAGAGACATGTGGAGGCTTCCCGCTCATTTGGAGACTCTATTTGGTCTTGAGCTTCAGAGGTGCACCGATTGGACAAGTGGAGAGCTAGCGCTTGTTTGGGGAGCCGCCTTTGGATTCACCCCTTTAAGAGTTCAGAAGGGACATGTGGGGATTTTTTCTGGTTCTCATTTCCTTAGCTTATTCAATGACCGATTCTACCCCTTTTTACTTCTGTGGGAACTTAGACACATGGAGAGTTGGTGCTTCTTTGGGGGAACCGGCTTTGCTTCGACTCCTTGAAGGTGTGCCAATGAGGTAGGTGGCATCATCCGCTAGCCTTAGAATTTTCAATGGCCACTTTAACTTTTTGAGGCTCTAACCACATGGAGGGTTGGTGCTCATTTGGGGTTTTTCCCTTGGGTCTCACTTCTAAAGTTGCATCGATGAGGCACGTGGAGGCTTTGCCGATACTCTTATTCTTAGTCAATTAATCAGGCGACTTTGTCCCTTTCGGACCTTTGAAACATGGAGGGATAGCACAAGTTTTGGGTCTCTCTTTGGGCCATGCCTTTTGAATTTGTGTTGTTGGGATGTGTGGAGGCTTCCGCAAATCTTTGTAATTAGCCGATTCAACGATTCGTTTTGTCTTTTCAGATTCTAACACGTAGAATGCCCACACATGTAAGGGGTCTCCACTTTTGTGCACCATACCAAAGGTGTGCCAAAGAGAGACACGGGCACCTTTTTGGTCCTTTTATTCTTAGCCAGTTTGGGCCAATCAAGATCCTTTGGGGCCAAGGAGCCAATTTGACACTTTTGCAAAAATAACAAAAATGATAAGTTCACAAAATAATTCACCACACTGTGTCAAATTAAAGATGACCACGTACTCGTGGATGCCAAAAATAAATTGAAAGGGAAGATATTTCTATCATTCACAAATGTGAAAAAATACTGAGAAAGAAAACTCACCATTTACCCCCAATAAAAATTACTCCTCGTGGAAAGAAGAACTATAATAAATACCAGGCTCGATGTGATCCACGAACATAGAGAAAGGATTTGACAATTTCATTCGGAATGGAGGAAATAGTTTTAAACATCCGAAGGGAAGACAAAAATTTTATCAAACCATGTGGACTACAAGATTTTAAATTAGCAGGGCGAGATTATAAATGAGCACCAATTTCTTCAAAGCATGAATTTTTTTATCTCTCCAAACTTCTCAAACATCTCTCAAATGACTAACTCAAAAATTTTGAAAGTTTGACTTGAAAAAATGAGGGGAATTTTGATGGTGACAATAGTAGCTCTTTTTGGGGATGACTTGGCTTGGACAAAGGAATGAGGAAAATCAAGAACCATAGAAAACTTTGGGAAATCGAGAAGTGCCTTATCCATTGGGCAATAGAGTCAAAGTCAAGTAATACAATCTGAAAACACACATGGAAGGGAAGCAAACCAAAAGGAAAAACCAAAAACAAAACACCACACACAAGTACATACAAAAGGACTACCTAATCACTTAGGACTTGAACAACTTCAAATATTGCCCACTATAAGGAAGTGGGAGAGAGGACACATCCATATAATCCAAGTAGAAATAATTTTCTCTTAAAAGTGCCTAATTTTGAAAGGACCAAGAAAAAGAGAATCAAACTTACCATGGCTTCCTCAAGGTTCATGTCTTTTTTCCCACAACAGAACAATGTCTCCCACTTGAAAATATTTGGGTCTAGCTTTCTTGTCAAACAAAGATTTCACCTTTAGTGATGGGCCAGATCCTATCAAAAATCTTGTATCCTATCTTCATCCAAACTTCTAGAGATACATTATCCTCTTGTCCAAGGAACTGATGAAACTTGAATCCTCAATAGCCTTCATTAAGTGTAAGGTCGATAATTCCAATTACTATAATTTGAGATTCAACACCATACACCACCTAAAATGGAGACATCCCAATTTATCTTTTGGGTGTAATTTTATCCTGCCTAGAGAGCATCATAAAGTTTCTTGTGTCAATTCCTCTGGGATTCATTAACAAGCTTCCAAAAACTGGTTACTGATTCTTATTTTTGATTCTACTTGTCCATTCCCTTGGGGCTAGTAGTCTAAAGAATGAGAAGGGAAATTCCATAGCCATAGTAGAAATCCATCATCTCGGAAGATGAAAAATATTTGAAGCCTTATCGTAACAATTTTGTTTGGTACCCCAAACCTTATCAAGATGTTCTCCTTGATGAAATTACACACCACCTAAGAGGTAGTGATTTTGACTGGAATAGCCTCTAACCACTTTGTGAAGTAATATGTGGTAGTTAGCATGTGAGTATTCCCAGCACTAGAAGGTGAATTAAGAGTTCTAATGAAATCCAATCCCCACTATTGAAAAGGCTCATCAATCACTATTGGTTTTCATGGCAAATCAGCCAACTTAGGTCTCCCAACAAAATTCTGATAGGATTCAAACTTACCTATCCATTTTGATGAATCTTTGAACAATTTAGGCCAATAGTACCCAGCATGAAGGATTTTATGGGCAGTGATAATAGAAGAAAAATTCCCTCCACAAGCTTGATCATGAAAAGATGAGAACAACTTCGTTGATCTTTTTCTACACACTTTACTGAATCTTCCATCTATGCCTCACTTAAACAAAGCATTCTCCCAGGGTTCATTTTAAGAGACCTCTCTGGAAATCGGAGGTGGAGAATACTCGAATATCCACAGAACTGCTTTCACAGAAGGCGAATTTTTTTTCTGATTATCAAGCAACTGCGCGAAGGCTGATGCCTCGATGCGGCGACATTTTTGTCACGCGTTGCGATTGACGCATCGCCAAAAGACCTTAGTGACACGCGTCATAGACCTTAGTGATGCGCGTCAATAGACCTATTGACGCGCGTCACTAAGGTGGATTGTCTCTTTTTTTACGCACGGCGGCAAAATCTCCGCACGCGTCTGCAGCCTTCCAACTCTGCTTTCTCATCAAAAATCTCCGTGTCGCGCATCAACAAACTCTTTTGTCATGCGCAGCTCATGCATCGATATCTTTGTACCTCCTCGTCGCGCTACTAAGGCCTGTTGATGCACGTCAATCGGCAATAGACACGCGTCAACGTCAGCCTTAGTGACAGCGGCGTCAATAGGCCTTAGTGATGCGCGTCAATAGGCCTTGGCTGACGCCGCGTCACTAAGGTCTATTGAAATGCATCACTAAGGCCCTATTGATGCGCTGCAATACTAAGGCTGTTGATGCGAGTCTACAACCTCTGCCCTCTTCTTGCTCATCGAAAAAAACTCCATGTCGCACGTCAACCAAATCTTTGTCATGCGTCTACTATGCGTCAATATCTACATAATCTCCTTGTCTGCAAACCCTCCTTCATCACGCATCTATCTATATCATATTGTTGAAAAATGTGAAGTAGAAGTGTTCTACTATAATCTAGGTTTATATAGGGGATATTTTTCTAGGTGAAGCCCCCCTAAAAAAATTAAAGTGTAATTTTTAGGCGAATGAGATCAGCGGCCCGTAAAAAATTCTCCTTTTCAAAATTTTCAAAAATGGAATATTCCCATATTACGAATATTCGCCACTAAAAATATCCTCGGCATTCTCCCATAATACATATTGGGTAGACCTTAACTTAATGGATATCTTTTCCTTGGCACTCAAGTGGGATGGACACTCTCCATAAGTAAGAAAATGTGTAATATCGGCATACCATTTATCATTGAACTTCAGGAAGAGAACAACAGGAACCTCAACCGCTTCTTTGAAAAATTCTGCATCAACTCCTTGATAATAAGGTCACATAATCCTTTACCCCGACTAGCTTATTTGACTTGATATCAAGGTCATATTCTTCAAATTTTCCTACCCAATTGCCTCTCTTAATTCCAAACTCATGTTGTGTAAGAATAGACTTGATGATTTATATTAATGAGCATTGAGAATAAGGATATAAAAATGAAACTACTGACACCTTTGACTACTACAAAAGTGAGTTTCTCCATCATAGTATATTTTAATTCATGAGATTTAAGAATATATGTCATGAATAAATTGGAATTTCATGATCCTCGAGATTCCTTTGAGTTAAAGCACAAGTAAGGTACTCTTTGAACATAGATAGGTGATAAAATCCTTCTTGAAATCAGGAATGTTAAGATGTGAGTCTTAGAAATGGCTTTCTTGATATCTTCAAATGTTTCTTTTCCTTCAGAATTCCAACCAATTTTTTTCTTTCCTTTCATCATGTGAGCCACACTCATAGTCAATTATGCAAAATCAGGAATGAACCTCCTAAGGAAATTTATCTTGCCAAAGAAAGAGTGAACACCCCATTTTCTTAAGGGAAGAGGAATCTACTGGATTGCTTTAACTCTTTCTAGATCTATCTTGATTCCTTATTTGGAGACAATATGCCCTAACAACTTTCCTTTAGTAACAAAAAGACATACTTCTTAGGATTGAGAGAAACTCCATGTTCTCTACATTTCTGGAGGACTACTTCAAGATGTTGAAAGTGATATGCCCTTATTTTGGAGAAAACATTCAAATCATCAAGGTACACAACAATACACTTTCCCTTTAGAATTTTAAAAGTCAATTCCATTTCCCTCCGAAAGGTGGCCCTAGCATTGATGAGACCAAAAGGCATCGTGTTGTAGGTAAAGGTGCCCCAAGGAGTAGTAAAAAGTATTTTGTGTTGATGCTGGGGTACTGACTTGCACTTGATTGTATCCAAAGAATCCATCAAGCATAGACAACATCTCAGAGCCTATGAAAGCTTGAAAATTTGATCCACATGGGGAGAGGATATTTTCTTTCGAAGAGGCCCGATTCAAAGTCTGAAATCTACACGATGTAGAATCTTTCCATTCTTCTTTCTGACAGGCACAATGTTGGTAATCCATGTTGAATGATGTATGTGGAAAATAATCTTGGCTTTAGTAACTTTTGATCTCTTGAAAAATAGTATCAACAAACTTAGGATTGTATTACCTTTGCTTCTTCTTGAAAGGTTTGATCCCGTGTTTCGAAGGGATAAAGTGTCAGCATCTCCTTTGGTTGAAATCCTTGAGATCATCATATGAATAGGCAAGAACATCAACATACCTTTTTAGTAGATTTACTAGTTTCTTCTTCTCTTCTTGAGTGCATCATTTTCTAATGTTCACCATCTTGGGTTCCTCAAGATCCCAATATTAATATTTTCACATTCATTAGACTACGAGATAATTAGGAAGATTTATACTTAATGTCTCACCTCCTTAAAATATAATTGGTAAAATTTGTCCTTACACTCCAAGAATGAGAGAAAGTGTTCATCATCATTGAAAACCTACCAATTTCTTTCATTATCTAGTACATTGGGCCTATGAATCATTTTAATGGTAAATTTCTTTTCAGAGAAATTTGGATGAGGAATCAACAAAGATCCTAAGATGGCTAGAGAATTAGTAGTAGTATTATTTTCTCTTGGCACAACTTCAATTGAGAAAGCATCAAGGAATTAAATGGAATCCAAACAAGATTTCTATAATGTTTCAATCTCCTATTCTTGACTTGGTAAAGATCCCTTACTTATTTCACAATCAACTTTGCATCACCACGAGCAAAAATATTCTTGATTCCTATTTCTTTTTCCATGCTTAACTTAAGGATGAGAGCCTCATACTCAGATGTATTATTTGTGTTTTTCAAAATGAAGTTTGAAAGAAAATGGATGAATCTTTCCTTCACGAGAGATCAACACCACTCTAGCTCCGAACCAACTAAGAACAAGTTCCATCATTGAACTCCAAATTCCAAATGCCATTGGGATCATGAATCACTCCCTTAGGAAGACTTTCCTCATCCTCTAACATGATCATATATTTTACATGCCCTATATCTTCATAAGAGTATTTTGCTTTTGTATCATCATTATTTTGCACAATATAATCCATTTTTTTTTCTCGTAACAACTTTCTTATTTTTCCATTGACCAGGATCAAAGCATGTGACTAGTCTATTTGAATTTCAACTCCTACCTTTTTACATAAATTCCTACTTAACACCATACCATATGAGGGAGTAATATCAACAACTAAAATAGTGGCTAAGGCCTTTTTCTCTGAAAAGTATCGAAGGCTATTTGTGCATCTTTAATTCTCCCAACCAAAGGAACTTCTCTACTCTCCATGGAATAACATGAACCAAAGGTACATGTTAGAGTCAAGCCCAAATCATGAGCTACTTTTATAGGCATTACATTTTCTGAGGCTTGAGAGTCTATAACACAATTATTGAGTTTATGGCCGGCTATGAGAAAAGTCACATATAATGGTTCAATTTTATCATTAGGGGAAGTGACTGTAGCCACAAGGCTTGGTTGAGGTGAGGATGAGGGAGTGGGAAAAATACCTTTAGAAGTACTGGATGAGGATTTGGATTTGGAATTGAAAAATCTTACCATTTTAGCAAATGATTTTGGATGGGTTTGGTAAAAATCTACCTTTGAAATGTGGATTTTGGTCTTTTTGAGGTGATTAATAATATCAAAAGACTCGAGAGGTGGATGGGGCATCACTACTAGGAAAAGGAGAAAATTTTGATTTATCAACTATAGGAATTGAAGGATAATAAGTTTTGGAAACAAAGGTAGAAGGAGGAGGGTTAGCACTACTCACCTTTTATGTGGAGGTAGTGGGAATATGATCTTCTCTTCTTGTAATGACTGGAATAGTTATAGGAAAATCCTTGGATTTCTTAGTAGGATGCACCACTTTTTCTCTTCTTTTCATTTTTTCCAAGTCATAACAACATATTACTCACTATTCATATCTACCACTCTTTCATCATATTGATTTTCTTCATCCATACCTTCAAAGTGGTGAGGAAATGAGCTTGAGATCCATCAAGTTCCTCATGTTCTTCATCAACCTCTTCTCGGGTCTTCAAAGTCTTCATTAAACTCCTCATCATCGGGATCTTGAACGTCACAAGTTACATTGACTTGAAACCTTGATAGGTGGGCCTTTAATAGCTAATTTATTCTGAGAAGGAGGTAAGCGATTCCTAGGTTGAAAATTCCTTCTTGGGAATATCCGATAAGGAGTATGTTGATCAAATTACTTTTTGATGGAAATGAGATCATTTGCCAACTTCTACACTAACTAATTTGAATTAGCGCCAAGAGGGGAAGAGGAGGATGCTTTAGAATTGGAGGGTTCTCTTTTCAATTTACCAGACATGATTAAATCATCCTCAACATTGATAACCAAACACTGATCAACATCCAGAGTTGCAAGGTTAGCTCTCCTTAGTGCATAAGCTTACTTCGAACTTGAGCATCGAGGAAGAAGAAATTTTAGATTTGATCTACATGACGAGTGTTTTGTGGAATTTTATGAATGATCTTGTTAAATTTGGCCACAAATTCTCTCATGGGCTCATGTGGTTCCTTCTTGATATGAGAAATTTGAGCCAAAAGAGCATGCACATCTTTAGCAGGTTTGAAATGTTGCTCAAACTAAGTTGTCAAGGTGGTCCAATCAATAATTGACCCAATAGGAAGATGATAGAACCAATCAACAACATTATCCTACAATGTTTCTACAAAGATCCTGATAGAAACATCTTCATGCTCAATCCCAAGAATCCCACATGCAACGCTTTGAAGGATGCAATGTGTTCATCTGGGTGTACCTTCCCATCACCTTAGAATTTAGGAAAACCTTTCCTATTACTCCTAGGTAACTCATGCAATGGTTGAGGAAGATCAAGGGGCCCAATCCATTTGTCCCCAAGGTAGAGGTGTTTCCATCTATGGGAAGATTGTCTGAAGGGGAACTGAAACACCAACAAGTATCAGAGCAAGAAGATTAGGGCTGAGTTGTTCTGGAGGAATGCTATTCTTGGAATTTATGTCTTTAATAGGAGGTGTGCTTATAGAATGAGTTCCTCTGTTCCTTCTTCTGGAAAGAAGAGAGAAGTTTTGTTGCTCCAAAAGTTGAAAATGAGAATCTTCAACCCCGAGAGATTTCTTCCCATGTGTATATCATAGAGTTTAGACCAAAAAAATGATCTTGAAGTTGTTTTAGAAAGGGATACATTGAAATGAAATCCCCAACGGAGTCACCAAAAACTGTTGGGTTTTAAAATGGTACTTTAACAAAACCATAGTTAGGGGATAACAAGTCCCTCCTCTTTATGGGAGAGGTTCCCTTATTGAAAGCAATAAGTGAAGCTTATGTAAAATGTAAAATTTCATCTTAAGGATGGATTTATGACATCTTGAAATGATTTTTTACCAAAACAACTTATCAATATAAATGAATGGAAGAACTAAAGAAATAAAAGAGCATAATATAACAAGATTTTTAGGAAATATAGATAGCAAAGTATAACCTTATACATACTGAGAAAAGGTGATACAGAAATAGAATCATTCTCATCTACAACATAAAATATCATTCCATAGACACAAAGTTCTAGAAATCATATCAATAAGAACACAAAGTTTCTTATTACAAAAGATAAATGATCCACATATTTAAGGAAAGTAACAAGAGACAATAGATGAGATAGAGAGAAAGGGTAAATTTTTTGTATTGATTATTGCGATTCTATTTACACTTCAAAAGTATTAGATTCAAAATTTGCAATGAGCCAAGCTCTTACATTTATAGATGAAGTGAAAAGAGGAGAAGAAGAGAAGGAAGAAAATCTGATTTGGAATCTCAACCACCAACCATCAATGCCCTTGTAAATCCGCCTACAATCTATCAAATCTGGTTTTGCATGTCTTTGGCATGTTGAAGAAGGAAGGATGGAAGATCGATCAAATTTGATCTAGTTGAAGCAATCCGATCACATATTAATGACACAAAATATGTTTTCCATATTTTCACCCAAATCAAGATATCTAGTCAGTTCTCCATGTCTGTTTGGCGTGTTGGAGAAGGAAGGATGAAGATCAATCAAATCTGATTTATTTGAAGCAATCGATCATGTATTAATGAACTAAAATATGTTTTCTAGATTTCCACCATCAAAGACTACTAAAAATAATATTTTATGCTTCCATGGCATAGAGGATGTCGAGATCTTTCCAATAGTATAAAATTTATCGAATTTCAAGCACTTGGAAAAAGTTATGTTATTTGAATATTTGAATCAAATCCATACAAAAATGTCGAAAATGTAATTTTTGTAAAAATGGATCCGTAGGCCCAAAATTGAAATTGCATCTTTAGCGTAAAAGATGAAAAGTGAAAAGTCTCCTCAAACCCCACAGCCCACAAATTCACTTTTGATGTAGGTCTGACATGTGGCTTTACCTTAGTGGTAACGGAGTTGCAGGTCACTTTATAACTTTAAGCCCTTTTGGAAACAAGGCTCAAAATCTCAAATTGCTCTCGAAGACCTGCGTTCCCACTTTGAATTTTGATGTGAGATCAACATTTGACTTTATCCCTTAGCATGAGCGGGCAAGGGTCACTTTATAACTTTAAGCCCTTTTGGAAAAAGGTTCAAAATCTCAAATTGTTCCGATGGCCCACCTTCCCGCTTTGAATTTTCAACGCATCAAAACACAAAAAGGGGTCACCTATTCACTTCCACATTGAAAAATTACCATGTGTTGAATTTTTTTGGAAAGGCTTTATGTCTAACCCGGGACACGTGGAGGCTTCCGCTCATTCGGAGACTCTATTTGGTCCCGACCTTCGAGGTGCATTGATTGGACACATGGAGAGATGGCACTTATTTGGGGAACCCCCTTTGGTTTCACCCCTAAAAGTGCCAAAGGGACACGTGGGGCTTTCCACTGGTTCTCCTTTCCTTATCCAATTCAAAGTTGGTTCTACCCTTTTTACTTTTGTAGGAACCTAAAATGTGGAGATTTAGCGCTTGTTTGGGAACCACATTTGGCTTCAACCTCATAAGGTGCACCCAATGAGGCACATGGCGCCTTCTAATGGCCTTATAATTTTCAATAGATTCTTTAACTTTTTCGGCTCGAACCACGTGGAGGGCTGGGCTCATTTGGGTCTGTCCCTTGGGTCTCACTTCTAAAGTTGCACCGATGAGGCATTGAGGCTTCCACTAACCCTCTTATACTTAGTCAATTAATCGACGACTCTATCCCTTTTCAGACCTTGGACACGTGGAGGGATAACACTAGTTTGGGGTCTCTCTTTGGGCCGTGCCTCTTCAATTTATGCCATTGGGATGATGGAGGCTTCGGTGACTCTTTGCACTTAATCCGATTCAATGGTTGGTTTTGTCTTTTCAAATTTTGACATATAGAAAGCCCGCACACATTTGGGGTCTCCACTTTTGTGCACCATACCAAAAGTGCACTAAAGATACATGTGGCACCTTCCGTGGTCATTCTATACTTAGCCAATTTGGGCCAATCAAGATCCTTCGAGGTCAGGGAGCCAATTTGACACTTTTGTAAAAATAACAAAAATGATAAGTTCATAAAATAATCCACCATGACATGTCCAATTAAATATGTCCAAAACTTTTGGATTCTCGAAACTAAATTGACAGGGAAGATACACCCGTCATTCATGACTGTGGAAAAATACAAAGAGGGAAAACTCCACCATTTACGCCTGAATAACAAATTTCTCCTCACGAAAGAAGAACTATAATCAATATCGGATCGATACAATCCATGACCATAGAGAAAGGATTTGATAATTTAATTCTAATGGAGGAAACAATTTTTAAGCATCTAGATGGGAAGACAGAAAGTTTATCAAACCATGCGGACTACAAGATTTTAAATTAATAGGGCGAGATTACAAATGAGCACCAACTTCTTCAAAGCACACATTTTTTTATCTCTCTAGACTTCTCAATCTACTCAAACATCTCTCAAAGTCACCAACTCAAAATTTCAAAATCTTGACTTGAAAAATGAGGGATATTTTTAGGTGACAACACACTTTAAAATCTAATCTAATTTTCCAAGGAGACAAGGTTAAGAATATTACAGAAATAAAACCTAAACTAATAGAGGTGATGCACCAAAAGGAATGTTGAACACCTAGTTTTCAAGGAGATGGAAACCAAAAATCAAATTAATAATGGTGATAATACACTACAGATCAATCTACTAATGAGAATCTACTAACCATTAAACATGTAATAAAATAACCATGCACAGATAACCAATATTGCAATGAGAGATCATATGAAAGTAATGAACACAAGAGAGGGTTTAAATTCATCCACAAAATTATATTATTGCTCCATGATAAAATGCATTACAATGGCCAAGAGGCAAAAATTGCATTACAGCTTGAATGGGAGGTTTTAACTCCACAAATTCATTTACAGATAAGAGAAGAAGGCGGGGTATAAAGAAAATTATCCAACCTTAGAAAATGTCCCCTCCTTACAATATATAGGAAGAATGATAGAAGGGGGAGAGGTAAGAAACTCGAAATATTTCTTCAACCACCCTAAAATGCATTGAATTAAACTACAACAATGATGGGTGCCATTGTAAAACCATACCTCCATGTACTATGCCTTGTTGGAGAAGAAAGGAAGCCATACCTCATCATTTGTGTAGGTGAGAAATTTGGAAACATCCATCTAAATGAAAGACTATATTTCTTCATTTTGATGGACTTAATCTAGCTTAAATGTATAGGACACCGAGTGCTTTCTTCCAAAATTCATTTCTTGTGAAAATCTTAGCTCTTAGCCAAACATTATGGAAATTTTAAGATTGGGGTGCCATACTACATTATATGCGAGTTGTTGGCTCTATTTCTTTGGACTTTGAAATGCATCGCGACCTCTAAAGTATAAAATTTTAGACTTTGAGGCATTTTGACTTTGGAGGTTGATCCTATTGTTCATTACTCTAGAGTTCATGAAACTTTTGAAACCCCAAAATCTAAAATCTAGACTTCAGGTTTCAGACTCTGAGTTATGCTTTTATGTTGTGGGGTTAAAGGTTCCAAGATTCAAACCCCGAAGTCTAAATTTTAGACTTCGGGTTTCAGACCTTTTCATTTTTGGGGGTCACTATCACTATTCATCTAGCTAAATTCCAAGACCTTTGAACCTCTAAAACCTTATAGTCTAAAATTTGGACTTTGGGTTTTGGACCTTGCGCCTTTTAGACCCATGACATTGTTCATCCCGCCGACCCACCGAAACCCTAAACCTTCGAAACCCCAAGTTCGAAATTTAGACTTCGAGTTCGGACTTTGACATCCCCGATCCATGATGCCATTGTGATCTCGAAAGAGGAGTTGACCTCAAAAAGCCCCAAGTGTTTTAAGAATTTAGAGTTTTGGGTTTTTAGGGCCTTTTTATGATTTTTTATATGCTCATTTGACCTTCCACATCCAAAGTCAAGTCCCCGAACCCTTTCAAACTTCAAGGATTCGTGGATTTCAGGCCATTTTCTTCACCATTCCATTTTCCCACCACTTTGTTTATGAAATTCCAAATACCCAAAGGTCCAAATTTTTTGATTTGTCCTCTATTCTTTCATGTGACTCACTAAGTGAGTTACTTGTCTCGCACGCAACCCAAATTCCTTCCGAGCTTGGTTAAGTTGATCTAATCCTTTTTTTTTGAACTCGATCTCCTTTGATGTTCCTTTGGCCATTCATTTTTGACCTTCATTTCCATTTCCGAGTCCGCCTACAACAACCTATTTTGGAATCGAAATGTTATCTCCCATGGCCAATGATCCCTTCAATTTCTCACTATGTGTAAGGTCTTTTTGTTCAATTTTTCCTAAGTTGTAAAGTAGGATAATAATATTTTCTTATTAGTTTCTTGATAAATTTTAAAAAATTAATTTTAAAAGGTCTAGAAATGACTTTCCACCCATTCCAGCCTTTTTTCATACAACAACAAAATCATCTCCAACAACTTTATTTGCGATGAACATAGACAAGATTTATGACTCAGTGCACTTATTTCCAAACAAGAGGAATATTTTACATCATGGAAATAATTCCAATGAGCTTGAGAGGACCTATGAAGTGTAATATGTCTTTTTGAAATTCTCTAAGGACGTCTAGAACCAAAAATACTTCATTTGATTACTAAATTACTAAATTTTTCTTATACATGGAGAATAATTCATTTCAAGGCCAAAGACTAAACTTGACAAGATTCATGAAATATGTTAATTTATTCCAACACATTTTCAGACATGGATAAATAATTAATATAATATTAGGGGTTTGAGATTTATCACAAAACAAATTTGAGGAAAAACAATTTTTCTACTTGTATCGATTTAAGGTGTTTGGTAGAGAGAAGAATAGGCTTAGAAAAGTGGTAAGAACTTCTTTAAAACTCAACCAATTTACAAACCAAAATTTGGACCGTATTTTTTGTCAATTACTACAAAAAAATTATTATATGATTTATCTAAGAAATTATGGATAATTTTGTTTGACACTTAAGAGGTCCAAGATGTCTAAATGAAGTTTCCTCAAAGCCCAATCATGGTAAAATTTGAATTACTTACCCAAATAACCTCCTTGAGTCCTAAAATTTTGCATGCACATCAAGGACACATACCCACACCATATCTAATGAATTATTTTTAAATATCGCTATTGAAATTTTCTTTCCCATCTCATTTGGGTACAAGTACAAATTAATTTCTCAAGGGTAATTTTGGCTACGACTTGCATTTTTCTTCCAAGGTATGCTTTCTAACCTTCTAAACATTTTTTTGAGATTTTCCACATTAAATAAACCTATTTCCACAATTTAGCCTAATTTTTTCTCCTTCATGACTTAATTTTTCTAGACCCCCTAAGGATTAGGCCTTTGACTAGAGCCAATTTTGCTAGATTCCATGTTTGAGCAAGAATTTGACTTGAATTTCTTAAGAGAATACTTCTTCCATATTTGATCATCCTTTTGACCAATTAGGATAACCTCTATCTTAATTCTTCTCTTTAAGATGTGCTACATGCATTTAACCTTATAGAATTAGTGTGAGCTTCTCAACTAACCAAGACAATGAACCTTGAAATATCTCTTGACAAGGCTGATAGCATACTATAAATAACATTAGGACTTTTAAAATACACAAATACCACCTTTCATGAATCAAATGATGCCTTTTTGATATATAAACATCTTCTATTTGGCTCAACATCCTCTCGGCACCATGAACATACTAACGCCATGACAAGGACACACTAGCACCAACTTTGACAAGAAATCAATGAAAACATGACACAAGGTGGGAAACAATGTGATCTATTCAAAATGGAACTTGAATGAGGTATCACAAACTAAAATGATTTCAATATATAGATAATGTACTTTTTTTATAAGCTTTTAAAAACCTTTGCAAAAATACAATTGGGAGTGATACACCTCAAGTCCAAAAATTTCCAACATGCTCAAAGCCTATACAAAATTTGGAGCTTTAGATAATAATATATAAATTTTTAAATGTGTATATAAAAAAAATTCTATGCAATTCAAGTTCCCTAGTAGAGACATGCATGTAAAATGTGGAAGCATACAATGTTCATGTGAAATGTTAGAAAACATCACAAAGAGATGTGGCCTAATGGGATATAATAATCAATTACAATTTAAAAATTGTTTTTCTAAATTATTTTTATTTCATTTTTATATCTTTCAATCTATTTTCCCCTTCATATCTAACTACTCATGATTGAACACATTTCTTAGCATAAAAATAATTTTTTTATCGCTTAAAAATTTGTATTTGAAAAGCCAATAGGTTAAAATCAATCATGCAACACCTCAAGATTTTAATGTGAAAGGATAGAGGGGGATAGATATATAGAGAGAGATATATACATTTGATGTACGTGAATTTTTATTCATCTCTAGCTTTAGGTTGTTTAGAGTCCTTATGGTCTTGAGAGTCTTTATATAGCAAGCAAAATCCAATCAGAATTAGTCAATAATACAACTCAAATTCCAAAGTATGGTAGGCTTGTAGCTCATATTCCCAAGAATTTTGAATGAGAATATATGATTTTGTATGTTTAGTAGTTGTAATTAAATATGTGTTTGTTTTTGAAAACCTTGTTCATTTTGCAAAGCTTATTTCATGTTACAAACTCTAAAAATCCTAAAAATAGAATTCTTATAACTCATTTTCATGCAAAGCTTAAGGTTTATAAATTTTTATATATGATCACAACTTAACCCTTGAAAATGAAATTCAGAGAATGATAAGATATAATTGAGGAATTTTGAATGAAATGTTCAAACACATTTTTCTCCATATATCAAAATTTCACTCCTCTCCCTTAAGAGCTAGTATAACAAAAAGGATGTAACTTTGACAGTGTGATTTCTCAAGCTCTGTGGAATTTTAAAATCTCTTGTTTAGACCTAAATCTCCATATTAAAACCCTATAGAAAATAATCCCATGGTTTTCCCATGGTCAATTTGGTTTCATATCTATCATATCGAATGCAAAGGTGTTGAACTCTTAAATTTGAGTCAATGATAAGCCCCCAATGTATCATTTTACAATTGGAATCTCATAGTACCAAACAAACATTACCAAAAAAACTTAGTGGGATGGTATAGACTAGGGATGAACCATTGGGTGCCCAACCATCTCAATTTTGCCTAGCTATTTGAGTCAGTGTGTAATCCTTAAGAGCCTTGAGTGCAAAAAATCTATAACTTTGATCTTTGGTTTTTTAGGCTCCGTGGCACTTTGAAATGTTTTTTTCAGACCTTTAGCTATGCATTGATATTCTCTATAAAATAATATTTCATTTTTCCTAAGTCAATGTGGTCTTCATGTTGTCCTAATGAATGTAATTGTGTTGAACTCTTCAAATTGAGTCAATCTAGGCACCAAATGTGATATTTTACAAATAGAATATTGTGAAACTAGATGGAAAATTTCAACATGTTTAGGTGGGATGGTATATGATATGGGATGCATATGTTTAGTTCCTAACTATATTTATCATTCACAACTTCTTCAGTCGTATATAGTCCTTTAGAATCAAAGAGAAAAAGATATAAATTTGACGTGTGGTTTCTCAGGATCCGAGGCACTTTCAAAGGTATCATCTAGACCTATATTTGGATTTTGAGATATTATATGAAATTAACTCATGGTTTTCCCATAGTGAATTTAGTTTTCTTGTTGTCCTATCAAATGCATCGGAGTTGAACTCTTCAATTTGATTCAATGTTATGCCACCAAATGCAATATTTTCCAACCAAAAATCCCGACACAAAAATAAAGCTCCCACATGTATTGGTGGGATGGTAGAAACTAGGGTGTTATTTTTTTTCCAACCATCCCATTCATTTTAGCTACTTCATTTAAACATGGTCTCTTAAGAGTCTTAAGAAAAAAGGTTATGACTTTAGCGTGTGATTTATCGAGATCTCGTGGCACTTTCAAAGGTATGTTATAGATCTAAACCTCTAGATTAAGACCCTCTATGAAATCCTCTCTTGGTTTACCTCAGGGTCAATTTGGTTATCTTACTTTCTTTTGAATGTAAAGGTGTCAAACTATTCAATTTGATTCATTTTTAGGAAACCAAACGTGACATTTTACATCCCCAATGTTGTGGCACTAAATTGACAAAAAACACACATACACATGGAATGGTATATCTCAGAAACATTTCCATTCACTTATTAACCATCTTGATCATTCCTAGTTAGCTTGGTCAAGCGTAGTCCTTGACATCCTTTAGAGGAAAAAAAGGATATAAATTTGGCAAGTGAGTGTTATCCATATTTCACCCCCACGTAAATTATTGGATCAGCCATGACCTCGTAGAGAAAGAACCCAAGAAATCACATTCGGATCTTACGAACAGTAGCGAAAGAATCAAAAAGGAGTGGCAGGAGGATGAGAAAGAAGAGATGACCCCTATCTAGAAAAAAGACTTTTTCAAGCCGTTCCATGCCTTAAATATATTTTTCAAGCTATAGTAGGCTCAACAATGAAAGTACGGGTCAAAGAGAAAGTAATGGTGGCCGAGAGGCAAAGTGAGAAAGGAAAAATGGCAAGGACTCAAACATTTCTGGCTCGAAATAGTTCAGAGAAAGGTCCAAAATCAACTAAGTATGGAGGAGCCAGTGGAGAGAGCCACGTGTCCTAATGGCACTTCTCCAAAGATGAATCCAAAAATAGAGGCTCAAACAAGCACCGCATCTCCACGTGTCCAAGGGCGTAACAAAGACAAAGTCAAAATGGTCATAAAGAGTCAAATACCGATGTAGGCGGGCCTAAAAATTGGATTAAGTATGAATGTGTAAGTGGAGAGTGCCAAGTGTCAGCTTAGCGCATTTTCAAGAGTTGTTCCAAACGCGAGACCCAAATGAACGTGAGCTTGCCACATAGCCTAGAGTCCAAAAAGATAAGATTAACCATTGAAAAGTCCACGGACCTATGGAGGTTTCCAAGTGTCAAATCTAAGCTCTTCCAAATACAAAGTTTGAATTGGGATTTCAAGTAAGTGCGGGGCCACCATGTGTCCATATAAAAAAAGGGGTAGATTCGATTGGCCAAGCCTACAAAGGTTTCCAAGTGTCTAAATGGCGCTAATTCAAAGTTAAAACCAGAAAATAGTTTCTAAGAAAGTGTGGTGCCACCACGTGTCCCAAGACAGAGTGGGCCATAGGGGAAAAAAATTATTTTATTTTTCCTTTACCCCCTAAAGGTGTAAAAGTTACAAATGGGCCGCGACTCCGCCTCTTTGGAAAAATTCAGCGTCTTACCTTTAGAGTCAAACCAAAGTGGGGAGTCAGAAAAAGGTGGAAATTTTCCTTTTGCTTTCATCAAAAAATTTGGTACAAAGGAAATATTGAAGAACATTTACCTAGCCAACCAAATGGGGCCACGTGTCCTTTGGTGCAAAAGCTTGAAGCAATGGGAATTTTCATGATTTTGTGATTCTTGCAATAAAGGGGAAAAGATAAGTTCTTCAAGCCCGCATAACCCGATTTTTTCCTAAGTTTCTACCACATGTCCCATATTAAAGAAGGGGCCCATTTTTCAAACTAGTTTTCCCACCCATTTATATGAACCCAATGTAAACTTCGAAGGGGAATATATTTCGACTCAAGGCTCGAAATATTTCAAATTTGACACCGTTGGAAAGATCTCAACATTTCCTAAGCCATGGAGGTCTAAAACTTTAATTTTTAGGAGGTTAGGTAGGAGAAAATGGAAAAATAAATTTAGGCATTCAATGGAGGATCTTTTTCTTCCAACTACCAAATTGGATTTGATCTGCTCTGTTGTTTCTTCCTCTTTCGAGGTGTCAAATCATGGTTTGATGCAGTCAAGATAGATTGGAGATAGATTTCATGGGAGTCATTAAAATGGTGGTTGAGCTTGGAGTAATTTTTTCCCACTTCTCTCTCTCTCCCCCGTATAGTATGGGAACTATAAATAAAAACAGGGGACTCATTGTAAAGGGTTGGATATTCTTTGTTGTGCAAGCTTCCACTTTTGGAAAAGAAACTCATGGGGTTTCAAACCTTCCACTAAATTGTAATAAGTTTCTGCCTCTTGGCATCTTTATAATACATTGTATAAATATGTAGAGCAGAAACACACAATCAAAATCCGGATCAATTTTAGATCCTCTCTTGTCTCTTTTTCTTTCATCTGATCTTTCATTATAAATCTGGTTATCTATGTTTAGTTATCATATGCATTTGATTGGTTTGTGTCTATTGGCAAAACAAGTGTCCATCATTCCTTTGGTGCATCACCTCGTAGTGTAGCTTTGTTTTAATTTTTTTAATTCTTCTATCTTTTAGCTCTCCTTGGTAAGGTTTAGATAATTTTCAAGAATAGACCCTCTATAAGATTCCATGTATGCACCTAAATAGAGGACAAGGAACTAGCCTTGAATCTAGAGAGATTTCCCACTTTTACAAGGTCCCAAACATTGGGAAAAGTTCTAATGTTATGCAATCACAACAAATTACCCTACCTTAGAAAAGAATATCCATGACTCATTTGGGGGTGTTGTGATTTTGCACTAATAGTTTTGATGCATGCCATTCAGACCAAGTCTCCATCTTATTACAAGAATAATTGATGTCCGCTTTTTGTGATTCTCAACTTTTAAGAAGTCATAAAATTGGCATCCGCGACTCCAAAAGAAACAAGTCCATTAGTTTCAGTTAGTCCAAGCAAGTTCATGAGAAGAATACAAGCACGGTCAAGAACCAGAGAAGAGGGATTATTTTTCTACCTAGACTTATCCCCAAATAGAGGGAGGAAAAAGAAGAACCTAGAGGTCTCTATCTCCACCAATCAGAGATTTATCAACACCACCACCTCTAGGCCTTTCTTCCTCGACTCAATTTTTAGACATCAATCAGAATGACACAACCGAATCCATATGTCAACTTCACTAGCAGCAGTCCACTCACCCTAAATGCACAAAATCTAGTCTCGATTGTAGCATTAAAGAGCATCCCATTTTTCAGGGCATTGGGAAAACCATACTTCTCCTAATGATCATGTCCAAGATGTTGCAATGTCTCATACAATCCACAAAATCCATGAGATTGACATTGCACTCAAGTGGCTTGCATCTTCACTCAAATGGAAACCTTCACAATGGTTCAAGCCTTGAAGCAGGCTCTATCCAAAATTGGAACTATGCTTGTGCATAGCTCTCCACAACCGAGTTCGAGAGAAAGGACATAACTTATCTTTCATGCGGAGAAACTAACAACAATCAACATCAGAGCCAACCATTGAATGAGCAAACCTCGACCTTTAACCTTAGATTTTAGTGGACCTGCGATACGATTCCAATAGCAGAAAACCCACTAATGAAGGTGCCTTCTTATACTTTCTTAGGCTTTAAATTCAGTTATTTATTTGATGATTCAAGAAAATAATGTACAACCTTACTTGGCAGCCTATAGTCTTTCAATTCAGCCGAGAACCATTTGATTCAGTGTGAAAATTCCTCCTAGGCCATCCATGCCCTTATACCTTGAGTTAGGAAGCCCAGATACTAGCCAAATGCCCACATTAGGCCTTGTACCAACACCCATGAGTCGAAGCTCACCAAGCCTCCACCTCAACATCTAATACCTCGGAAGAACTCCAAGAAGTCATGAAACATTTTTACAACCTAGGGAATGAGTTGGTGACCATAAAAATAAAGCAAGCCTAGAACTCTAAGCCATATTAGCCTCAGACTCAATATCGACTAGACCTCAATATCACCAAAATAGGCCACCATCTCAGACTATAAATCGGATTCAAAACCAAGGATAGCCTCAAGTTGTTAGACCTTTCAGTGTCTTATGATCCAAATATAGCCTCAACATCAAGGTCATTTGTTCTAGTCATGAACAACATGGCACAAGAATATGATTGGTGCTTCCCGATGTAATCAACTACATAACTAATCAATGTGCTTTAATGGTGAACTAAATAAGGTGGTGATGGTGGAAACTAGTATGGTGTCACAAGAACCTAGCCAAGAAGGGGATCTCACAAGGGTCTCAACAAGAGGGACCTCCAAGTGAAACTATGCTTGAATTGGAAAGTTGAGGACTTATGTGGGATGAACCAATTCCCATCTCAAAGTGTAGGTGTCATTACTACGGTCTAAAAGGAGAAACATTGAGAAGACCAACCACCTAACTCGTGTAACCCTAAACCTTCCATTAATGCACAAGGTTCTGTGCTCCAAATACAATTCCCAATATGTAGTGCCAATCCAAGCCACCTCCCAAATTCACTCAGCATCAATGTATTTTACCCATGTTCAAGAAGAAAATAATATACTAGGGAAGGGGTAGAAAAAGGATAGCTCATTCAATATCATTGTTTAGATGAACATGACAAGTGTGAACATTTAACTATGGGAGTCAAAGGAGTTATCCCGTAGAAGAATCTATTGCAGAACTACAAAAATTGGGATCATGGAGCTCAAATAAACCCCTAATCAAAGAGAGGGTGCTTACCAATTTAGCTCAACATTTGGGAGGAACCATGGAGAACAACAAGGTAACAACCTAAAACCTCCCCCTTTCTATGTTTCATTGATTATTAGGGACAAGTTGGTCCATAATTGTATGATTGATTCTAGGGCACATAGTTCCTTAATACCCAAGTAAATAGCTAATCAAATGGGTCTCTAATATGAATTCATCTCTAGGGAAGTAGTACGAGTTGGATGGGACAATAGTGACAAATGTTGGAATCATCAAAGATCTCGAGCCTCACCCCCGCATGTCGGCCCCAATGTGACTGTGTTATAGAATGTGTCAGATCATATATTTGCCACCACATTTTGCTTTGTGTTTTTCCAGTGACTTCACTACCAAAATTGGAGGCTATCTCATCTATTATTGGTCACATATGCTCTTTAGAACAAGGTATGGGGAAAAGGCCACAATCATATCTAAGCCTATTGTTGATTATCATATTGAATCTTATGTGCCTAGCCCAACCAATGCCAAAATAGAGCTCAACTTTTGATCAAGAAGACCTCTAGACACTTGTGAAGCAGTACCAAGGTGGGATGTATACCATATTTGACTCGGGATGAATGGGACAAGAAAAGACATGATTTTGACCCTTATAGGAGATGGAAGAATCTGAGATAGGTGTCTATTGTCTACATGAATAAGATCATCCTCTTCCCGCCCTATTGAAGCCAAAACATAAAGATAATAATGAGGTATGGCAATTTTACTTTGATGGCTTTAGAAGTAGATAGGAGCTAGAGGAGGAGCCATGATTATGTCCCCAAAGGTATGAAATACTATTCAGCCTTAAGAGTTTAGTTTTCTTGTTCAAATAACATTGCTTAATATGAGGCTTTAGTCCATGGTCTTCATTGGGCAAGGAAGCTAGGAATTAAGAGCTTGCCAAGTGTTTGGTGATAGTGAATAATGTTGCCAATCAAGTCAAAGGACTTAATGATGTCAAGAATGACCTGCTCAAGAAATAAAAGAGTAGGGTATGGGATCCATGGAGGATTTTGAAGCCTTCAAGAACATTGTTTCCATACCCAAAGAAAGAGAATGAAGCCATTGATAGACTTTGCAGTAGTTGGAGTAAAGTTTGATGTTGTTATTTGGCATTTCCATATTGTGTCTAAAGAGGGAATGGTGATTGACCTAGAGAGAGTTAAAGTAATAATAGAATTTCCACTACCAAGTCACAAGAAATCTCTTCAAAGGTTCTTAGGAAATATTAACTTTGTTCGAAGATTTGTACCAAACTTTTCTTTCCTTGTTAAGCCAATAACATTGATGTTGAAGAAGAGATTAGCATTCAGATGGAAAGCTAAAGGAAAGGAAATATTTGAAGCTATCAAAGAAGCTATATCACAAGCCCCAACTCTTGTGAATCTATATTTCTCCAAAGACTTCATATTGTATGCCTTTAGTGGCAGTGACATCATTTCTACAATCTTGGTTCAATAGAACAAAGAAGATACAGAGAAGCCAATTGCTTTCTTCAGCTGGGTCTAGAAGACTATGAAGTGAGATACTCCTTCATTGAAAAGAAAGTCTTGGAAGTGATCAGAGGA
Source organism: Taxus wallichiana var. yunnanensis (assembly GCA_018340775.1). NCBI lineage: Eukaryota > Viridiplantae > Streptophyta > Pinopsida > Cupressales > Taxaceae > Taxus > Taxus wallichiana. Next base: position 165,002,200 of record CM031240.1, read on the forward strand.
CTAAAAAGTTCAAGCATTTGGTTTCGAACAATAAGATCCAATTGTTAGTCTCCCATGTAGGAGTTAAAGATTTCCTTCTCAGTAAGGATCTGAATGAAAAAGAGCAGGATGGATCACTCGTGTCATGGAGTATGACATTGAGATCAAGGTCACTAAGCTGGTCCGTGGTAAGGGGTTGTGTGAACAACTAGCCTCAAGTCAGCAAGAAGAAGCAAACAGTGAAAAGGAGGCTATTTTTGTTCTACAAAATAGTCAAGAAGAAGAAGATGTTGATGTACCTGCTCCTTGTTGGACTCAAGACATGGTGCACTTCCTTCAAACGGGCCTATGTCCTCATGGGGTGATTAAATAAAAAAGAAGGCATTTTAGACTTCAGCCATCCCATATGTTTTCATTGATAGTGTCTTGTTTAAAAGGGACATCAATGGTTTTCTACTAAGATGCATTGGGACAAATCAGGTTGAAAGAGTGTTACAAGAATTTCATGTTGGAGCAGCTGAGTAGATTTTTCTCTAAGGGTGACAACAAAAAAATCATGAAGGTAGGCGGGATATTATTGTCCCGCATTTTTGGTGACTGCTATGTATGGATCAAAAGTGAAAGAATTGTGCATTCTTCAAGGGAAAGAAAAGCTAGCAATACTTCCATTACACCCAACTTCATTTGATCAACCTTTCATGCAATGGGGATTAGACTTCATTGAGTCATCAATCCAAATTCAAGTGAAGGCCAAAATGGATTTTTATAGTGACTCGATTATTTCACTAAGTGACCAAGGCGAGTGTCACTTAAGGAGGCAAATGAATTTAGCATACTACATTTCTATGAAGGGTTAGTGACTAGGTTTGGAGTGCCATCTACCATTATATCAGACAATGCATTGGCATTCATAGGTTCCAAGGTCACAAAGTGGGATGTCAAGAATGGGATTTACCTAAGAACTTCATCAAACTATTACCCTTAAGGTAATGGTCAAGCTGAATCCACAAACAAGAACTTGTTAAGGATAATGAAAATAACTCTTGATGAAAACAAGAGGACCTGGCACACAAAGCTCAAATCAGCCTTATGGGATGATAGGAAAACACCCAAAAGATCTACAGAAGCTCCCCATTCAAGCTTGTCTATGGGGAAGAGGTAGTGTTGCCTATATCACTAGAGTTTCCAGCATTGGAACTCATGAAACAAATGGAAATGTCTTAATTTGAACCGATGGAGGCTAGATATGTAGAGCTAATGGAGTTTGGAAGAAACCAGAGAACATGCACTCCAAACAATGGAAAAGGATCAGGCCTCAATTAAAAGGTGATTTGACAAGAATGCTAGAATGAGGAATTTCTAGGAAAGAGACCTAGTGTTGAAATGGGATGCGATTGAGCAAAACTAGGGAGACATTCCAAGTTCAACGCCATCCTAAGTGGCCCTTATATGGTCACAAAATGTAAAAGTAGAAATGCTTTTTAATTATGTACATTGGATGATGAGGAGTTACATATTCCAGTGAATGGAATCTATCTTAAACACTGCTACTAAAGGGAAGGTTCCCACCTTGTACATATTAGCTTAGTTTATTTTCCTCTAAGTGCTTGTGCACATTGTCTTGCTCTAGTCTAGGTTGTTTTTCTCCTAAGTGCTTTGCATGCTCTACATGCTCTACTTGGAACATGTATGATTTTCAATTTTGTATATAGTTGTGGTGATATTTTGTTTCTCTTATGTAGTCCATTCAGAGAGACAGATGAAGCCCTGGGTCGAAACAATTTTCTACTCTCGAAACCTCGTTTGAGATTTCTTTATAAAATTGAGAGTGCAAATAGTCGGGCTTGTGAATCGAGGTAGAATCAGCATTAGACCGATGTTCTTGAGTCCATTCCCAATGAATATGACAAGGTAATTAGTATTTTCATCTAGCGGGTAGATACCCCTATGAGTCACCAAATAGTTATCCATATTTCACCCCGGGTGAAATATTGATCAGCCATGACCCCGTAGAGAAAGAACTTGAGAAATCACATTCGAATCTTATGAACATGAAGAAAAATACTCAAAAATGGAGTGGTGGAGGATGAGAAAGAAGAGATGAACCTATGCTAGAAAAATTACTTTGTCAATCCATTTCATGCCTTAAATATATTTTGTAATCTACAGGTAGTCTCAACAATGAAATCATAGGTCGGAGAGAAAGGAACAATGCCATAGAGAGGCCGGGAGAAAGAAAGGAAAAATACGAGGACTCAATTTTTTCGGGCTCAAACAATTCGGAAAAGGTCCAAAATTGACTAAGTATTGAGGCTCCAAGTGGAGAAACCCACATGTCCCAATGGCGCTTCTTCAAAGATGAATCCAAAAAGAGATAATCGACAAGTGTGCATCTCCATGTGTCCTGTGGTGAAATAGAGATAGAGTCCAAATGGTCAAAAAGACTTAAAGGCGTATCCCTTAAAATTGGCTAAGTATGAATGTGCAAGCGGAGAGTGCCAAGTCGTCTTAGGTGCATTTCCAAGAGTTGGTAAAAGGTGGACACCCAAATGAGTGTGAGTTCACCACATATCTCGAGTCTAAAAAGATAAGAGGAACTATCAAAAGTCCACGGACTCGTGGAGGCTTCCAAGTGTCAACTCTATGCTCCTCCCAAGACAAATTTAAACTGGGCTTTCAAGCAAGCGCGAGGCCACCATGTGTCCAAATCAAAAAAGGGGTAGAATTGGTTGAATATTAAATGCATAGGCTAGACAGTGGAGGCTGCCAAGTGTCTAAAAGGTGCTAATTCAAAGTTAAAACCAGAAAAGGGTTTCCAAGCAAGCGCGGTGCCACCACGTGTCTAGGAAAGAGCGGGCCATCGGGGAAATGTTTATTTGTTTCCCTTTACCCCCAACAGGTGTAAAAGTTACACAATGGGTCGTGACTCTGCCAAAAGGGAAAAAGTCAACATCTTAGCCAAAGTCAAACCAAACTGGGGAGTCAAAGAAAAAGGTTGAAATTTTCCTTTTGATAAAAGGCACAAAGGGAAATATTGAAGCACATCTCCCTAGCCAACCAAAGGGGGCCACATGTCCAAGTAGACCAGCTGGATTGCAGGAATTTTTAGGATTTTGTGATTCTTGTGAAAAAGGGGAAAAGATAAGTTTTGAGCCCGCAAACCCAAAATTTCCTTAATCTGGGTGCCACGTGTCCTATATTAAAGAAGGAACCCATTTTTCAAACTGGTTTTCCCACCCATTTGTATGGACCCGATATAAACTTCGAAGGGGCATATCTTTCGACTCATGGCTCAAAATATTGTAAATCTAACACTGTTGGAGAGATCTCGACCTCGCCTATGCCATGGAGGTCTAAAACTTTAATTTTTACAAGGTTAGGTGGGAGAAAATGGAGAAACAACTTCAGGCCTTCAATGCAGATATATTTTTTCTAACTACCGGATCGGATTCAATCTTCTCCACCGTTTCTTCCTCTTTTGAGGCATCGAATCAGGTTTTAATGTAGTAAAGAAGATTGGAGATATATTCATGGGAGTCATTAAAATGGTGGTTGAGCTTGGAGTTGTTTTTTCCCACTTCTCTCTCTTCCTCCCGTCTGTATGGGATCTATAAATACAAACGTGGGACTCATTGTAAAGGGTTGGATATTCTTTGTTTTGCAGGCTCCCTTTTTCTTCTGGCAAAGAAACTTGTGGGGTTTCAGACCTTCCACTAAACTGTAATACGTTTCTACCTTTTGGCCTCTTTGTAATGCATTGTATCAATCTGCAGAGCAATAAAACACATATGTGATCAATTTTAGATCCTCTCTTGTCTCTTTTCCTTTCATCTGATCTTTCATTATAAATCTAGTTATTTGTGTTTAGTTATCGTATGTATTTGATTGGTTTATGTCTATTGGTAAAACAAGTGTCCATCATTCCTTTGGTGCATCACCTCGTAGTGTAGCTTTGTTTTAATTTCTGTAATTCTTCTATCTATGTCTCCTTGGTAAAGTTTAGATTAGGTTCAAGAACAGACCCTCTGTAAGTTTCCACGCATGCACCTAAATAGAGGAATAGGAACCAACCTTTAATCTAGAGAGCTTTCCCACTTTTGTAAGGTCCCACACCTTGGGGAAAGTTCAATGTTATGCAATCACACCAAATGACCCTACCTTAGAAAATCAGATCCATGACTCATTTGGGGGTGCTATGATTTTTCACTAATAGTGATTTCTCAAGTTCCATATCCCTTGAAAGGTCTCGTCCATACCTAAAGCTCTCGCATTAATACCCTATATTAAAGACTCTTTATATTTTCCCTAGTTAAATTTTGTTTTCTCCATCCTATCAAATGTAACAGATGTCAAACTCTTCAATTTGAGTGAGTGTTAGGAAACCAAACATAACATTTTACAACCAAAATTGTATGGAGCCAAATAGACATTTATCATATTTCTAAGCATGGTATTTCATATATGGTAGGGGAATCCATTTGTTGTTCAACCATCCCGATTATTCTTGGATACTTTGGTCTAGTGTAGTTCCTTAAGTTTGTTGAGAGAAAAGAATGCCATAAATTCGATGTGTGATTTCTTGGTATCCATGTCACTTTGAAATATTTCATCTACACATACAACTATGCATTGATACGCTATATAAAATACTCTCATTTTTCATGTGTCAATGCAGTTTTCTTATTTTATTATTGAAAGCAGTGGTATTGAGTCAGAAAATTTGAGTCAGTGATATAACACAAAAATGATATTTTTTAATTAGAATATCATACAACCAAATGAATATCACCCACACATTTTATTAGGTTGGTATGTGCTAGGGGAGTCATATGTTTAGTTCCTAACCATCCTAATTGTTTCCTGGTTACTTCGGTCTAGTGTAGTTCCTTGAGAGCCACGAAACAAAAATGGCTATAATTTTGAACTAGGAATTACCAAGATTCATGGCACTTTGAAAAGGTATCATCTAGACCTACACCATTCTATTGAGACCCTATAATAAATTCTCTCATGATTCTCCCTAGGTAACGTGTTTTTCTTATCGTCTTATCAAATGCAAGTGTGTCGAACTCTTTAATTTTTGTTAATGTTAAGTTGCAAATGTGATATTTTGCAACTAAAAACTCATCGCCCTGAATGGAAATCTCCCAAAAATTCACTAGGATGGCATACACTAGGGTAGGTTAAAATATTTTGCCCAATTTTCCCAATCATTCGTGGCTACTTCGATCGGGTGTAGTTCCTAAATAGCCCCAAGATAAAAAAATCATATTTTACTTCGACATGTGATTTTTGAGGCTCCATGGAAATTTAGAATGCATCTTGTAGAAAAACATATAAACGTTGATACTATTTACAAAATCCTCTCACAGTTATCCCTAGATCAATATGGTTTTCTCGCTATCCTATCGAATGCAATGTGGTCAAACTCTTCGATTTGAGTCAGTGATAAGCCTCTAACACATGTTATTTTATAACTAGAAGTTATTGGAACCATAAAAATAGTTCCTAAAGGTTTGGGTAGGATTATATGTGTAAGGGTATGAATTCATTTAGTGTACAACCATCCCAATCCTTTCCAACTACTTTGGTCACCATATTCCCTTAAGACCAATGAGATCAAGAAATGATATAACTTTAACAAGTGATTTCTTAGGCTCCATGGAACTTTGAAAGGTATCATCATGAACTACACATCCATTTTTTTACCTTCTATGAATTACTCTCACATTTTTCTCTAGGTAAATTTGGTTTTCATCTTTTCTATCAAATGTAATGGTATCAAATGTTTCAATTTAAGTTAGTGTTGGCTTACAAACATGTGATATTTTAAACCAAATTCTCCTGGCACCAAACATAAAACTCCCACACATTTGGGTGTGATGGTATACATTAGGATATGCATTCATTTGATCCCCAACCATCTTGATCCTTCTTGGGTGCTTTGGTCACCATATTCCCTTAAGAACCCCGAGAGAAAAAAAAATTATAACTTCAACAAGTGAGTTATTATCTTTGGTTTACATGAAACATGTTAAGAATATAATATCCATATAATATATGTTCTGAAATAATAATTTGTGATTGTTATTTGTGTTGGAATCAAAACCATTGAGATTTGGGTGAATCAATTTGTAAAAAAATTACTTAAACATTTATACCCATCAACCATTCAATTCAACTTAACCAATAAGTATGCATCCTTAATAAAAATAAGCATTAGATGAGAAAATGGGACTATAAGAACACATGAACATCAGATATAAGTTGGAAACCATAAAGGAGGAAAAAATCACCTAAACAAAGATTTATTATAGAAATGAATCAAATTTAGTTGAGCACCAACCCTAAAAGGAACACTAACCACTATATTTAGTAGAACACTAACCCTACATGGAGGCACAAACCTCCTAAATAAATATAAACAAACTCATCCACCTAATTATTTTTTCACCTCTGAAATGTTACACCAACTATCGATGATGACACTTGTTCAGCTCTATTTCCTTATATCCTCTCAAAATATTCTTTCCTTGCTAACTCACTTAAGAACATCCTCTTCAAGATGATTAGGTATAATGACCTACATCTCCAATAGTAGAATACCCTCTATAACACCAATACAATATATAACCTCTCCCGGTATCTAAAACCTCCTTTACACCTATATGTTTCCTCTTGCTCACACTTTATCATACGCTCTCAACCACACAAAAATGTCTTTTAACATGCTTATATACATGAATTACCCATAAAGTGCATATAGGTCAGACATCATAGGACATATATCATAATAAAACCATAAAATCATATTAATAACATCATATAAACACCAATTAGTTCGGAAAGGCATATAATTACCACATTTCTCCATTAGGTCTCAATTAGGCATAATGCACCCAAACTACCCTATCGCCAAAACCAAGTCCTCTTTGACCTACATGATCACTAAAAACCTCATGCATCACTTCAAACTTATTCTAAGTTTATTACGTACGCTTTTACATTCTCAAGCAACTCATCATCATCAAAACATGTTATGAAGCCACCATTAGAAACAACTCTCCTCACTAGGTCTATGACCTACAAAATGTGTCCTCAAATATTTAATCCAAAAACATCAAACAATCTCAAACATAAAATTTTGATACATGAATGGAAATCTCATGACCTCAAGGTCATAACCAAATTCTCATAACACCATCACTTGGATTGTAGAAGCCTAAAAACACATATGCAACTGCACCACGACTAGAAAAACTACCAAAACTACCCTAAAACCAATCATGGAAGAATGACTTCCACAAAACTCCTAAATGATCAAAAAAATTGTGAAACCACCATATAAATATACAATAAATTCCCATATTACATGAACATCAATTTATTTAACCATTCTAGTGAAAAACTTGGGAGAAAACACAAATTATTTAGAAAATTAATTTTCTTATGGGGTCCACTCACTATTACAACACTTAAATGCCAACTAGAGAAATATGGAGAAGTCATATACAACCTCCCATCAATAAATAAGGTCAAAATATCCATTCTGGGACATAATGAGCAACATCTCCTCCATCTCTACCTTGTTAAGGTTTAAGAAGAGTTTTATAACTCCTTAGCTTCTTAATGATTGTTCATAAATATACATCCTTCAAACAATAAACTAATTCCAGAAATTTGATATACAATCCTTCTCCAACTACCATGAATATATTATCCTCCCTTAAATACTTCACATGTGCCAACTATCATCAAATAAACCACCTTGATATAGGTTTTTCACTTTCTAAGAAACGCGAATGAAGTAGAGAAACTACATAAAATCTTTCAACCCTCATGTTCTCATACTTGCAAACCAGGACCTAAAACTTGGACCACACATCAATAACAACTGCCCACACCTTACAAAGGGATAAATTTTCCATCTCCATGATTAGGCTTCTTGAAAATTCTTTCATCACCACCTTATGACTTTTACACACTTGCACACTTACAAGATCCTTCAAGATGATGCATGACATCACCAACTAAAAGCCATCATTCCTACTCATGACACCTCATCAAGAAACTCATCATGAAAAAGAAATACAACATGACATGACATCAATTACAAACATTACCAAACAACCCTCATGTTCTTTACTTATTTTAACATCAATGACAACACAACTTTCCAAAAATATCCCTTCTTAAGTAACACATTGTCATTGATGGGAAACCCATAGATGGTAAACACACATAACTCATTTTCTCATGACATCATCTCATCAAGCCATGAAATCATTCTCCCACTTTTCACATTAATGAAAAATTATCATCCCTATAACAACTTAGTCCTCTTCTTTTGACATCACATTAGGCTATCCTTTTGGTTGGAAAAATCAACCAAGCCTAACAAGGTCCATGTGACCTCCTCTTGATAACTTTAGATCAAGACAACTCCCCTAGGACTAAACATAATCATCCTTTGGTATCTCATTAATACCATAACTAAGATCCCCTTGTCTAAGCATTCACTCAAAATATATAAAATAATATCATGAATGTACCATATGCAAACACATCTTCCTAAAACAATAACTCGTAACTCCACCGACTCAATGCATTATTTATTAATAACACATGACCAATCTCCTAGTTTTGATACCAATAGATAAAAATTCCTAGTGCTAAAGCTTTTTATTAACTCACATATGCCTTAATGACTCCCCATGAGTCCTTGACACCTTCAAGACTCAAGATCTAGAATAAATAGATCCACAAAGTTCCGCATGTATCAAAACTCATCACGACACCTCATTGTCATTATACAAAGGTCAAAAAAACCTATTTCATACTATCTTCTAGTGATTACTTCAATTCTCATTTGCAGACTTACCTAACTCCTTATGTAATCGTATAAAATATTCCATGTTTCTTGATCTCAAACACTCTTCTCAAAGATTCTAAAAAGTCCATTAGCCTTTCTTCTTAAGTAACACATACTATCATGATATCTTGTCATACCTTAAATGAACTCTACCTATTCAAATTCATGTAAACCTATTGATATTAGACCTTAGCATACTTCAATGGACTCCAACATAAATTTGAAGCATTCAATATCCTTCAAATCAAACAAAATAAACTTATTCTTCTCAAACATTTAATACCAACATAAAATCTTCTTAAGGATACTCACTTTCCTTCATAGTTTTTTTCTTGATGTCTTCAACCTATATTCATGACTTAGGAACTTATAATAAGCTTATGAACCTACAAAATCATCTTCTTAGCTCCCCCAAGCCTCTTATCTTTCTCTTGACTAATCTTACTAATTCCAATAGATATCTTGCAGCATATATTAACTTATTTTATGATAGAACTGTAATATATTTTCCTCGCAAGTAGATCTAGTACTACTTTTTTCTTGACTTCATGGAATAAACTCACACCTTATGCAAAGGAAACAACATAAGAAAATTTTTACATCCTTTGACCATCAATTTCATCATCACATAGCCTAACTAGCTCCCCTAAGATCAATCTCACTTATCTTGAGCATAAGAAGTACTACTTTATCAACCTAGAACTATTACATGCATATCTCACTATGATATACATCACAACACCATGAATTCTCCATGATATGATAGAAAACACTTCAAATATATATTCCTCAAGAGAACACGTATTTTTCCTTCAAACTCACAATGCTCTAGAATGAGATACATGATAATGACATAAAAAGTACTTCAATGAATCCATTGGGGTCTTCAAATCCGTTCTAGAATTATATACTTCTATATATTAGGATCACATTGGTCATAATAGATCAATCCATTACTCACAGCACTCATAACTTAGATTACTAATTATTCAAGCACATAACATGATTCCAATCTTTCAAACAAATTTCTAAGCCTTATTTGACCAACTTGAGGCCTATAATAATGCATCATTACTCTATGAATAAATAAAAACATAACTATTTTGTACCTTCTAACAGCTAGCTTTGATTATTTAACATGACTCAAACCCTGTCAAAATCTATAAATGCAACTTCAAGTATCTAATATGAGAAACTCAACAAAAAACCTACATGACACCATGATTGTACTAGATATTCTTATTGTACTTGTTACACTTACTACATGTTTTTTATGATTGATGAATGCATCTAAAATCTTATTAGATACATACCTAGCCATACTATCTAGAACAATAATCTTAGGAGATTCCAATATCACCTTGGTACCTTCGGTTGACCTCTTCAACCTTCTTCCGATCCTTGACCTACGAGAATTCATAATTTCTCCTCCATCATACTTATGCTTAGATGGACTACCCCGATTCACTCTTGGTTCCCATGTCTTATCTTGCTTTCTATCCTATATTTTAGGACCCTAAAGCATATTAAATTTTTCCTAAAGGGACCATGAAAACAAATTTTTAAATATGAAAAACATGATGGTTGTTATAGAAATCAAATTCACTCTTACCTCTTTTCTCGACATGAATTAAAACTTATTTTATGGTTATATGAATCCTCATTATTAGATATCCTTCTACCACATTTCCTTTCTCTATGACCAAATTAATCATAAGCATAAAAAATAACCATTGAAAAAAATAGCTACTCATTCCATTAGGTTTCCTAATAGGTTTAGGTATCTCGTATTCCATACTAAGCATCCTCCTTCCTATGAACAACATCTTCTAGACTTGTGTCATCATCCGTCATGTTCTTATGACCAAGATTGTAATTTCATTTGTTCTTCATGATGTATCCAATGAATCCAAGAAATTTCATATCACCAACAACCTTGTGACTATCCAAAATATCATCTAGATTCTTGAAACGCTTCTCAAACTTCTTAAAGGATCTTACCTTTCTAGCCGCTTTAGTCCCTTATACCTTATGGACTCAATTTATCTCTCATACCCGATGAAATATTCCTCCTTATAATTTAGGTGTCTTATGTGGGTATTCCATTCCTACCCCACAATAACTTCTTTAGGGTACCGTATTTCAAATAAATTTCTCTCCGAGGCCATCTCCTCCTCTTCTTCCACCACCACCTTCTTTTCTTTTATCTGCTACTTTCTTCTTTGGTGCCATTCTCTTACAGGTTTTGTTTTATAGGTCATTGTCATGTGTGTTTTGAGTGATTTTATTCAAACCCTAACTTGATTCCTCTCGTGCTCCCTAATTTGTAATTACGAACTTGCACACCCCAACTCGTTGTATTACTCTACTTTTTCAAACCCTTCTTCTAGGGAATCCAAGCCCTTCTAATACACAAATATATTCTCTATGCCTGGTTCACTTACTTCACACCTTGAATCAGTTAGCTTTATGCTCTTCACGTATAGGCTCTCTATCAAATTCTTGTAGTCGCAAGGGTAAAAATGAAATCGCATCCTATCCTTATATATATTTCTACTTTTTTTCTCGCATTAATTGCTCCTCCGCCTACCAAATTCTCCTCATTTATGACGCATTTTTATCATTTCCGCATGGTATATTTTCACGCCAAAGCTATAACCTTCTAGTGTGCCTCTTTACCCTTTGTCATAGACTTCTCTTCAGCATGCACCTTCATGCCCGAGTACCTCGTCACTACATGATCTCTTGGTAATTACCATGGCCGCCGCTTACCTCGCGTTATACTTTCCCTTATCCATATTCATCCTTTCTTATCTTGAGAAGCAATCTTTTGTCGCTACTCCCTTAAGAACCTTCTTTCAACACCCACATCATGATATCTTCATAGCATATCCCTGAGAGTCACCAATAATCCACCCCACATGAAAAGGATGTGTAGTCCTCTGCGCATCAACATGCTTCATATTGTAGTTATTTCCATGCATGCAAGCACACTTATTACACAAACAAGAGCTAAAATTGACAAAGAATAATGACGATGAAAGAAATACATTAAGGAAATGCATAAAGGGAAACCTAATGTATCTCGACTACACTCCCTTATTACAAACACTAAGAAGATATATTTATAATAGGGCTTCAACCGACTCCCAGTTAAAGTAACTTAGAAACCGTGTGCCATCAATTTTTTCCAATCGGCAAGCACTTGACTCAAGTATATGAGTGATAATATATGGCCCCAACCAATGCACCTTGACCTTTCCCGGATGGCGCAAAACTTGGAGTCATATAGAAGTACCATTTTTCCCACCGCAAGTTTCTTATCCCCGATGTGCCAATCATGCCATGCCTTTGTCGTACTTTCTCCTATTTCTCGACTCTAACATGCGATGGCATGGTACTCATCTAGTTGAACCATCTTCAAAATTGCGTTCTTCCAAGGCCTCGCTCATCGCCTAGACCTCAAACACGTGCAATGCGCAAAGAAGGTAACATAAATTCTAGAGGTAGAATAGCTTCCACTCCAAACACCAATCAAAAGGTGTGGCTTTGGTCAATCTTTTCATGTGTTCTATAAGCCCAAAGAATAGCTGATACTTTATCATCCCAATATTTCCTCCCAACATCACAAATCTTGGTCAATGTGTGGGTCAAAATCTTGTTAAATTCCTCGCAGTTCCATTTTCCCGAGGGTGATAGGGTGTAGTTTTATGGTGGGCAACCATAAACTTGTCTAAAATAATTGTATTGTCTCATTTAAAAATGTGTGCCCCTATCACTTTTAAACTTAAAGGACAACCATACCTTGTGAGGAAATTCTCCCATAAGAACCGTGTGCCGTAGCTAGCTACTATACGCCCTTTGTAGAGTGCTACTTCTACCCATCGTAAGATAATCTATATAAGTGATGATATAGATGACCTGCCTCCGCGCACTACTGGGAGATAGGCCCAAAAAGTCAATTTCGCATTTCTCAAAGGGTTCTCGCACTCATTATTGGTCAGAGGGGCATCTCATCCCTTTGTCCTCGGTCGACCGAGACATTGACAATGGTCACATGTCTTACAATACTATTTACAATCCTTGTACAATGTTTCCCACCACAACCCGACAAGTAGGATCTTGCACACCGTTGCATCACCCGCATAATGGCCACCTATAATACCACCATGTTATTCTTCCATTATGTCTTTGCATTCATGCTCCAAGACACAACAATGTAACACCTCATCTCTACCTAGCTTGTACAAATCACCACTAATTAACATGAATGGTGCCGCGTGAATAGCGAGTCAGCTTCTTCTTTAAATTTTTCGTGCCTTCGGGTGCCAAACCAGCTTCTCGTAAAGATAGTAATGTCCTCTAATTCCGATGGCACACGTTGTAACCTATATAGTTGTGCATCAGGCATGGTCTCTTCTATTGTTTGTGGTTCTTCCCCTGATTGAATTCTAGACAAGTGATCCGGTCCAAAATTTCTTTTTCCTGGTTTTACCACAACCGTAAAGTCAAACTCTTGAAATAAGAGTACCCACCGACATATGCGCCCCTGTAAAATGGGCTTGTTCACCAAATATTTTTAATGCCATGTGATCTGTATAAAACACATATGGTGTAGCCAACAAATACTGATGAAATTTGTGTAAGGCATAGATCATGGACAAGGCCTCGTGCTCTGTAGTGGTATAATTATGTTCTACAATGCCGATTCAACTTGCTACTAGCAAAGAAAATGGGATGATCAATGATACCTTCACCTGGTTGAGCTAGGACAGCACCAATGGCTATGCGAGAAGCGTCCACATGAACATGAAAAGGTTTATCCCATGAAAAAATGCAAGATAGGTGCGGTAGTAAGTCTCTACTTCAATATCTCAAATGTGCACACATTGTGATTCCCCCAATAGAATGTACCTTTTCCTTTGAGAAATACTTCCAAGGTGTGGAAATGTTTGCATACCCTTTGAAAACTTCCGCACATACCCGTATGACCCAAAAATCCATGCACCTCACAATGACTAGCCAGGCACTTTCAAGCCAATGATGACTCAGAACTTTAGCCGGATCAATCAACAACCCTTCCTTCTAGATTATATGTCCTAAAAGTGTGCCAAATGGAGTAGCGAAGATGCACTTCTTGATATTTAATGAGATACTCAACTATCGACGCTTTCAAACATTAAGCATGATTGTCACAATGATCCTTAATCAGCCCATAAACGGTCCAATCATCAAGATAGACCTCGTAAAAGTTCTAAATAAAATCCTTAAAGGCTTGTACCACTATCCTTGAAAATACAACAGGTGCATTCTTCAATCCAAAGGGAAATACAAGATAAGCAAAACTTCCCCACTCAATAGTGAAGGTGGTCTTCTCTTGATCTTCCGAGGAAATCCTAACCTGATGATACCCTGAAAACCCATCTGTAAATGAATATATTTCATGCCCAACCACTCCTTCCAATATTTCTTCCGTGAATGGCGTAGGAAAGGGATCTGTAACACATGCTACATTCAAATCCCTATAATCAACAAAATTCAAATCCTACAATCCTTTTTTATGCTTATCACCATAGGACTAACCCATTCTCCAATTCATCCAAAGGGTCGAATGATCCCATTTCATCATCTTTCAATCTCCCCTTTACTTTCTCGCACAAATTGGGATTCATCCGATATGGTCGCTTCCTAATAGGGCACGCACCTTCTTTGAGCTTTATCTTCATTTCTTCGAGTGATATATGCATGCCTTTAAGTTCATGGTATCCTCTTGGGAATAAGTCCTCATAATCACAAAGTAACTCTATGATCTTTGCAACCTCCGATTCTGACCAATAATCCCCAATTATCACTTCCTTAGGTTCAACTTTTGTGCCTATATTGACCTTTTTTCCTTCATACGCTCATGATATGCATGTGCATCCACATCTACACCGGATTACACTTCACGTGTTCCATGTCCAAGTGCTCAACTTCCTCCTTATAAATTATGTATACCATGTTCCTTATCTTTTTCCAAAGAAGCGCACTCAAGTAACATGATATCATCTTCTACATCCGCAAAGCGCACCCCTGTCTCTGGCTCACCCAATAATTCTTGGACAAGTTCTTCTACTTTCCCACTGTCTCCCATAGTTAAACGCTTGATAAAGCTTAAATTTGTGTTCATTGGTGGGGTAGATGAAAAGAAGTCAAATGTTTGGATCATTCCTACAGTCAAAGTTTTCCAGTTGCCAGTGTCGCGATGTAATTCAAGTATAGACATACCAAGCATGCGCATAACCTTTTAAAGGAGAATAAAACCAATGCACCCAAAGTGAGGGTGGTAATGCCTCCTAGCCTACTATCCAGAGTCTCTCACACTACTGTTGGATATGATGTTGAGTAGGTTGATCACCATGATAAGGGCGTATGTTTGTAGGTGCATTACTTCTCGAAAACCTGGTTGATAAGGCGGTCCCAATTGTTTTCCATTCTAAGAGATTATCCTTGTGGACTACCCACCAAAGCATGGGGCCATCGTGCCCCCAAAGTATATGATACCATAGTGTGTTGTTTAAGTTTGTCAGCCCAATTTATTTCTATGGCCTGTAAGAACCTACCAAATCTTCGCATCTAAAGATAAAGCAGGTATCGCATGACCTATACATCGAATAGAGTGAAAACCCATCTTTCCAAGAATCGCGCGCTAAACTCACGTCCCACCAGCTCATAAGTTCCATGAGCCCAATTATCGCAAGCAAAACTAGTAGTATCGCTGATTGACTGAGAATCTTCCAAATGAAGGATTCCTTCTTTAGATGGATTATTGACCTCTCGGGTCCCGAATAAAGACGTACATAGATTCTATTCAAGTCCTCTTCACTTAAAGGTTCCACATATGGCATGGATTTCCCATTTGTCAATGGTATTATGACCCATTCCTCCTTGTTCTCAAGCTGATATACCCTTTGTTAAACCTCAAATCAGCATTGTTTCATAACACCAAGGGTTCCCAAGCAAATCTAGGAAACTATTTGCTTTCGCAAGCGCTAGTACTTCAAAGTCTCCTGTGAACTTGGCCCTCAGATATAGTGATAGATGCATCCTTCAAAACTCCTATGGGAGTAGCTTTTATTCTGCTTTATGAACAATACATTAGATGAGGGCTGCAATGGGGTTCTCCCCATTTGTTCCCACACATCCAATGTAATTATTTACTTCCGCCCGTGTCAATCGAATATATTACTCAAGACCACCCATCCACTACAACATTCAAAGTGATCTTCTTGTCAGTAGTCAATGCTATTAGAGGGAGATTCACATGAAGTATTTTTCTTCTAGTCTCATATCTTGCACATGGAGTATTCCCTTCAACCAATTTCCTAATAAAGGAATAATATTCTCCTAGCGTACAACATTCTACATACTTCTCTTAGGTGTCACAATATCCGATGGGGCTTGTTCTCGTATCCTTATCCTCAATTTTTGAGACTATTCTTTTAAAACTTGTATCTCACCTTGAAGGCTCCTAAGGACCTCCATTGTGGTCCTCGATAGACTTATTTCATGAGCTAGATCTAAATATATAGTATGTAAAACTTCCTCCCTAGTGATTGTTAGCTTATGTCATGCAACACCTCTCTTGTGGCGTGCCACCTCGGTCTCATGTGGTTATCTTAACTATTACCACCTCAGTGTTCTCGTGTTAACTTTGGCATCCACCGATTCTCTATCACGCGCTGGATTCTAACCATCCATGTGCCCTTGTTTTCTTGCTTGTGTTGATTGCGAGATTCTCATACAAGTCCAAGAACTCTTCATAACTATGCCCTTTCCACAAAATGAACAGAAATATTCTATGGGCATTCGCACCTATAATGGTCGTGAGCCACATGTATAGCAAGTTCCTCGAGGGAATTCAATCCTTCCTCAACCTCGGCCTCATCCTCCATATCGACCTCTATATCCTCATCCCATTTCACGAGCCCCCTTCAAACCTTCTGGGTCATTCATTCCCGCATAGTGTGTTTTATTATAATCCCTATCCTAATGCTCATTCTTCCCTTTAGAATTATCAGTCACACTCGCCTGTCTGACCCCAATATCAATGGCATCATGGATCTAGCCAATTAGTCTATAGTCCTCAAAGATCATGGGTCGTGGACCTACAAATTTTACAAAAGGAGGATACATTCTTCCCGATCGCGCATGTTGTAGAGGGGGTGGTGACTAAAGATCATGGTTCAAATGGAAAATCTCATAGTCTAATAACAATGAACGTATGGTTCCGTGATGGAAACTATCCTTAGTGTGCCCTTCCACTTCACAATCTGCACACCCGATCCCCGAGCAGTGCGTTTCATGAGCTGAATTTGCCGATAATTTCTCTAATCAAGCTTTAATAGCCGCTATCTCGAGATTCCAAAAATGGACTAACTCCAGTGTCAATACTCCCAACTTCTTTAGCACGTAAAGTGGCTTCTAATGCTTCACACGGATCGGTATAAGTTTTATGCGATAGTGCTCTTCGAAATGGAGTAATTAGTCCCCCGACAAACCATTGTGCATGCTGACTTGCATGAATGTCATAAGAGAGTTTGGATAGAAGTGTTTTAAATCACGCATCATACTCACGTACACTTTCAATAGTTCCTTGCTTTATATCCTTGAGTGCACTTATACTCTTCTACTCAAACTCTGGGATGTGGAACTCTTTTAAGAAAGCATCCTTCAATGCTGCATAATCAATACAAGTTTGATTGGGGTAAAACTTCCTATACCATCTATGCGCACGCGCCAACAATGTAGTAGTAAATTTACTTGCCTTTCATTTAGGTGCCGTAATACCTTTTGTGCTCCATAATATTTCACACATATGAACATTTTCAGCAGCATCCTCGATACCTCTATATTCTAGGAGATGAAGGGACATCTCCATATAAATGTTCTAGGTTATTATGGGCCTTGACCACCCGACCCAGAACCTCCTTGGTTTCCTCTTCCTCCAATACCACCCGAACCACCGGAACTAGAACTTCCCATACCGCCCGATCCTCCTCTAGAATTTGGAATAGGGCTTGTGGATGCACTCCCCTGTGCCCCAATAGTGGTACTATACTGGACCCCTATAGTTTGGGAAGTGGTCCCAACTCTAGAGGTGATTCCCACACTCGGCGTGCTCATATTCTATGCAGATGATGAGCCTGATAACGTACCCCCAAAGAATAACGAAGTTATCTATGCTGCCATTGGTGTACTTACTGTTTGACCTATTTTTGTGCTTTCACTTCTTGAATTAAAATTGCTTTTACTTGTTGTACTAGATACTGGAAAACCAAGCACAAGGGCTAGGTCAATAGGTTGGCTTAGATGCGTGCCCACGCCCCAGGTCATGTCTATTGGTGTGCTTCCATGTGAGGCCAAAGAGGGTTCTCTAGTCATGCTTCCCTAGATGGGGGGGAGTTCCCGATGCTCTTACTCTTATTCCTCCCCATGAGCCTCAAATCCTTCACGAGCCATCTCTCTCCACAACACCATACATTCTCGTAATTTCTTTCCTCTTGCATAATTCCTCTCGCATGCCTCATCATACTTCATCTACCTTTCTTCCTCTCGTCATGATACCGCTAGGTCTCCTGCATCTTTCACTAATCCTCTTTCTAGCCCCACATGGATGTTCTTTATCTCTCCATGGGTTTAAATTCCAAGTTCAATGTTACCATTAGTATTTTGATTGCCAGCGGAATACCTTGCAAATATGTCCCTCTAGGATACCGTAGAAAATAGAACTTGCTACCTCCAGGCATGAATAAGTTAAAATTGAATACTACAGAATATAGCTATTTAGGACACTACAAACCATGTATCTACCGCTACGAGTCCAGCTTAGGTCATCATCATAGAGTGTTTGAAATTCCTCATGTGTCCAAACAAGAGTATGATACCTCCAATTCCACTTAGATGCATATGCAATCAACCATTCGTACAATTCTACTGGAAAGATAGCAAAGAAGATTTCATATAAACTGTCATACAGATTCTTCTCTACCCAAGTACGTGCACTAAATCTAGATCCAGTGTCAAACCTCTGTGCGTATTCTTCCTCCAAATCATGAATCCATTCTTCAACGCTTGCTAAGGTTAGAATGCATTTCTTCATCACGAACCATTCTGAAACAACTAAAAAAGAGGTCCCGGCAATGGAACCAATGATGCAGCCTAGAATTGTTAGTTAATACCTAGTCACGCTGGCACATCACTCAGCCTGGGCTGAGCGCTCACCCAAAGTGTGCAAAGGTACTGAGTCCCTCTTAATAGTTACAGTAGCAGAAATGGCGTTATGATAAAATAGTAAACATATATTTTAGAACTAATCCATCCATTCACCATTTACATCCAACCAGTTCTATAAGCACTAAAGTAAATCATCATCAAAGTAATAACATGCATTGATAAAACACATCACACACTTTTTTCGGCCAATTTCATTTATCTATTCATTGAACCAACAATACAGTAGCTTCATACAATACCAGGCATGCGCGCATGGATCTATTACAATCATCCAATTGCATGTGGTTCCATCCATTCTCTATGTATGTCTCTCTCTTCTTTAAGTAGTTCATTACATATATAGGGTGGGAACTAACCCTTCACCACTTAACTCTACTAGAAATAAGTCGCATGCTAATAATAGCCACATGACTTTTTACAATTATAGCCATACATGCAAGTATGTTATCTATAGATTGTTGATAGTTAACTGAAGTGATGGATCTATGCTTAACTTATGTCCATGCAAGAGTGAGTTGACATGTCCTTCCAAAATCCCCACGAAGAGTGGTGTGCAAATCTCGGCATCACTTTGTGTACTCCGCACGCCAATCTCTAAGAATAGACCTCGATCTCCAAATTAGATAAGTCCTCGAGGGTCTTACTCTACACCTCCGTGCGTGATGCCTTCCTATACCTTCACGCTTTTGCTCCTATGCCATTCTTCCGCAAGTGCACTCTATGTGCAAGTTCAACTAAGTGTTTCCTCTGATCAACATGCTTGGTAGAAAGTGCTATATAATGTGTGAAACCCCAAATGATGCCCCCTCTTTGGGGGGTGCATGCGACATCATTGATAGGAAAATATTGCCCCAAAAGAGGATTGACCACATGAATTGAGCCTAAATGGGGAGGGAATGTGCTTAGTAGTAGAAACCAAGGTGCACACAAACAATGAGATAGAATACATGTGTTAGTATGAACAAGCATATATATAGAAGACAAGTGTAAGCTATGCAGACAATGTGTAAGCTAGAATGCAAGTAAACACACAAGAAAGCAATATAGACCACCAAATCGGGTTACAAACATGGAAATCACTCAAAATGTTGTATGAAACTTAAGGCCATAATGGTTACATAACAAACAAATAAGTGTGCACACCAAACAAAGGGAAAGGCCCACATACAATAACAAACAAAAACAAGCAAGTACAAACAACAAATAGCCATAGAAGCAAGTAATCTTGCAAAACAAATGTTGCACATGAAGCACCCGTTAGTATGTTAGAAAGATAACACTACTACAAGGGGGTGTTTTGAGACAATAATAGAGACAATACTTGACCAAATTGTCTCAAATAGAGACAATAAAAAGTTGTATATTGTCTCTATTATTGTCTCAAAGCGGGTGTCTCTAATATTGTCTCTAATTATTGTCTCTCTAGAGACAATATAGGTTGATACATATTTTGTCTCTTGAGAGACAATATAGTTTTTGTCTCTCTAGAGACAATATCATTATTGTCTCGCTAGAGACAATACAAAATACTAATTTTGTCTCTCTAGAGACAATACTAATTTCAATTTTTATTGTCTCTCTAGAGACGATACGAATTTAAAGAATGAAAAATCTGAATTTCAAGAATAAATAATAACCAAATATCATATAGTGCAATCGACGGCTACATATCATCTATGATGTCAGAGTAGACTGGTAAGGAATATTATAAATTAAAAACAATTTGATTTGAATCTTGTGCCCAACAAATGGGTCCACAAACATTTTATTAATATCAAATAAGATAAAAGACAAAAGGGTGTTTAAATATTGTTAACCCTTTAAATACAATGATAAAATACAAAAGGGTGCCTAAATGCCGTTAACCCTTTGCATACAATATGAACACCTCTCCACCCCCAGCTTCAAGCGATTTGTCTGCTTCCCTGGTGCTACTTTGAAGTTTTTTTTCTTAACTTCAATTTTGAGTTAGTGTCTCTCTATCGGAAGTTGTCATTTCATGTTCTTCGCTTTGATTGTCTCAACTTTGATACAATTCTCTACCATCAATAGCACCAAGCAACTCATCTTTAGTCTACATGAAAACAAAGATTATAATGACTTTTTGTGTTTATCAACTGTCACTTGAAAATTTATAACAGACAAACATCTCATTAAAATATTGAGGTTGAATTAAACATATAACAAGAAACCATCAACCTTTCATAAAAAAGACCATCTTTAATAACAAGGCATGCCTATGCTTGAGCCTTTGCATAATGTGACGGGTAACTTGAAAATACAATACATAATACCATTGCTCTTATACTTGAAGTTATTTTAATGATACAAGCTCACATAACAAAGAGTATAGCCACCTCCAAGCATAACTTGACCACGAGCTTTTGTAGCCCAGGATGAGAAAAGTTTGTATTGAAGTAAACAATTTGGAGAGCTTGAAAAACTTCAGTGAAAAGGTATAAAGAGGGTAAAACAGTTTACAACCAACCTTCAGAGAAGCCCCTCCGACTAGAAATCCATCAACATTAAGATGTGCTGCCAACTCAACACAATTTCTGGCATTTACTAAACCTGAAATATGCAAAACAAGTAATGGCATATTTATTCCAGTCAAACAAGAAGTTGACTGACACATATTAAAGTGATTCTGCACGGCGTGAGTAAGAACATGTTATCCTACATGAACATAGACAATTTATCCACTCTTTACAATGACCTTAAAATTTCAGCAATATTCAAGTTTCCTCTTCCATTGTTAACCCAAAAGAAGATGGCAGAGATGATAAGAATAAAAAATCATTCAAATTGTAAGGAGAGAAATATTGAGAGAAGCTAGTTACCACCATCGATAATTTAGATTGACTCTTTACTTCAAAACTGATATTTACTTTAAGCCAATTCCATAACATACATTATTAACAAGTCCTTAAGTAAACTCTTGTTCAATCATTTAACAAGGCAAGTATACTATGCGAACTTGTTTGAACATGTTGTTGTAAGAAGATTTAATATGGATGACATTAAAAATGGTTTTGCATACATTCATCATTGTTGCAGATGTTTTTTTGTCATCACCCCAAAAGGTCTAAATTAGTACATATGGAGTACATAATTAATTGGTATTTTCCTCAAGCGGTTGAATTCTCCAAGGTGGTCTCGTTAAGATAATAAATCCTAAATGTTAAATGCCTTAATAACCTAAATGTTAAAGGGGATTAAACAAGCCTTAATAACCTCAATTAATTTACAGAATAAAATGTCTCTTCTACGAATATTATTATGTCCATTTACCTTTCTAGGACAACGTATACTGCAAACGTTGTCTAAGACCCTGTTCAATAATATTCCAAGATGGAATTCGGTACACATTCCTTCGAGGGAGCAATCCCAACTAAAGCAAAGAGTGACTTAAAATAATTTGCATTTGCATTATTCTAAGCAAAATACGAAGAAAACAAATATTATAGTTTATTTTGAATTCTTTTTCTGCTATTCTTAAATGTTTTACAACTTATTTTCAAGAGAAAACATATAGAGATGCAACACATGATTCATATGCACAGGAATCTTCCAACAGCTAAATACTGAATAGAGACCTATAGAGGCTATAAGTATGTGCGCTTAAATTTGCCAAGATTAAATATGGCTTTATGAATAAACGATAGGTAAACAAATTTACTATCTTGAATTTATTTTAAGAATTTAAATTCGCACCATTCTGCAGGTACAGCAGTAAAGGAGAAGTAAGAGAATACCGTGTGAAGTAAGAATATGCAATCAAGAACACTGTAATAACATGATGAGACATCATGATAGTGAAGTCTTTTCTCCGTGTTTCCCACATTAGAAGGGCGCCAATACTGTAAATATAAAATCTATACTGACACATGTAAAAGAGCTTCAATGGAAACCTGAAAAATAAGACACACGATGTAAGTATGATAAAATGCACATGAACCCACAATCCCTGTAGACAGTCTAAGAATATGAACAACCGAGATCTTCCTCGCTCATTTACACCACCTGTTTCAATTTAAAAATAATTTAATGCTTCCAAACATCCAATAAATACCTCTAAGAAGTAGTAGTTAGGAAACACAAGTCCTATTCTAATTATGAACTGATATGGTAATAAATTTAAGAAAACATTATAAACAGTAGCATAAAAACACAGGATAATCAAGAATGTTAACTGTTGCAAAAAACATTATAATCTATGTATATTGTCACGTACACAAGATGTACATACATATTGAATTTACTGTTAAGATTTGAGAACTTGTGCATTCTTTGCAAGTAGGCAGGTTACTGTCCAAGGACCAACATTTGCACCATTTAAAGTGGGTGAAATATCGCCATAAAAACTTAATGCTTAAGTTGGCATCGCAATTAACCCTATTTCATTCTATGAAACTCAATTGACTTGAAACTAGACTCCCTTGAATGGAAACTTTACTGATAGGAAAGTATATATGTAGAAGGTAAAATGGTATATAAGATAAAAACTGTCTTTACATACGATGGCAGCTTTATATAGAATGGCAACACCCCATCGGCTGGTTATTATAGGATTAACTTATATTACTCCATGTGGTGAGCATATCTTGATGCCATTTAACATTTTAAATTTTGAAAGACGGCCCTCAAGGAGCCCCGAGAAAATGCACCTTAACATTGGAAAAATTCCACCAAAGTCTCAACTTTAATGATGAACCAAAGAAAAGATAAAGATCCAGATACCCCTCTTCAGTGAAAGACTGCAAAAAAATCAAGGACAGCTAAAGGAAAAGGAACCATTTGTTGTAACTTGGAACAAGCCTCGCTAATCAACACAGTATGGATGGCTTGTACCCTCAACAACAATATATAAGTTATAGTTCTTGTCTTGGAAACTGGACAATCACATAACTTATGCATTTGAGACCTCAATGTATGTTAATGCTTGTTGTTAACTTCTTGCTTGACCAATGGAAAAGGGAGCAACACAAGTTGGAGCTTCAAATTTTTGAGCAGAAAGAAAGGAGTTCCTTAAGAATTCTCATTCAAATTTTCAATAAAATGAAGCCATCAAAGTGTGGACGGCTAGTCCCCTCGACAACAATATATAAATTATAGTTCTAGTCTTAGGAACTGGATGATCACTTGACTTAGGCATTTGAAACCTATATGTAAGTCAATACTAGTAGTCAAATTGTTACTTGACCAATGGAACAGGGAGCAATTCGAGTTAGAGCTTCAAATTTACTAATAGAAGGTAAGGAATTCATTAAGAATTCTCACCAAAATTTTCAAAACAATGCAGCCATCAAAGTGTGGATGGCGAGTGCCCTCACCAACAATGTATAAATTATAGTTCTGGTCTTAGGAACTGGAAAATCAATTGATTTACGCATTTGAAACCTCAGTGTAAGTCAATGCTAGTTGTTAACTTGTTACTTGACCAATGAAAAATGGAGCAACACAAGTTCGAGTTTCAAATTTTCTAGTAGAAGGAAAGGAATTCCTTAAGAATCCTCCAAATTCTCACCAAATTTTTCAATAAAATGCAACCAACGAAGTATCCTCTAAATTCTCTCAAAATTTCCACTCATTATAAGTGCTTTTCCACCAGAAAATTCACTAAAAGTCGCAAAATTGCATCCATGGGGCACTTTGTTCTCACAAAAAAAAAACTCTATGAAGGGAACAGGAATCGAAATTACCTCTTCTTCTGGGAAGGGAAAAAAAATCAAGATGAAGTGGTGCCTTCAAATCACTCCTTAGCAAAGGTCCCATAATGGATCTCCGTCTGAATATGCCCCTTGCCAGCTACTATTTTCCTCTAAAACATAAAAGTACAGGAAAAACAAGACTCTACACTGCACCGTAGTCCATGAATTGATAAAATATTCCTTTTGCTCCTATTGCACAATTTTGGGCCTACCCCTGACATGAAGCTCTGTGATATCCTTGATAAATAATGCCACCCCTGACATGAACCTATTTGATTTCCCTACAAAAAACCTTTATAAATGATGGTGTCCAAATTGTGTAAACAATAAAATAATCCTCTACAGAATTATAAGCACCTCACATCTTCTGAGCTGACTGAATATGTAAATATGTTTGCAACAGATTATATTTTGCCTGCAGTTCCGCCCTCCCAACAAGAATAAAACTGAACTCTGCAACTAAAAATGATGATCTTTGCAAGTATGTCTGAATGGAATGAGCTTTGATTTCTTACTAAGAAAATGGAAGAATTATGCACACATTTACTGTCTCAAAACATTTCTGCTCAATATAAGTCTGCGTGCAACTGTGCCACACCACTCCTGAACATGCTACATCTTACTGCAAAATCATCATGGTTTCTGAAAATAGAACGTATAATGCCTAGAATTACTATGGCTCTGACACAGCTATCTCTGCAAACTTCTCGACATTTATGGGGTCTTTGTATCTCAATACTGAAATGAAGCAAACCTATTATTTTTCTTTGCTAGGGAGAAACACTTTGATTCTTCTTGCTGCAACAGCAAGATTCAATTTTTCCTTGCTAGGCCATGGATGCATCTGATTTTAAACTATGTTCTTGGATTTTCTTTGCTAAAGGATGGAGGATTGTTCTTTACTGTGGCTACTGCTTAAAAATTTGTAAACCCATTATATTCTGCAGAGTTTCTTCTTATGATTTTCCAGAATGGCAATCTAATTCAATGGACAGTTATTATTTTTGTTTATCTGCACTGCTCTGATTTTTGAGGATTTCTTAGGTAATGACATCCAAATTTTATAGAGCACAAAAATTCATGGAATGACATCCTAATTCAACTTGGCCCTTTTGTTGATTTCATTGATTTTGGAAAGTCTGTAAATATCATTTTGAGAAAAAACTTCAAACAGACTGCACATGCAAAATTCAATAGGGCACCTGCAAATATCATTTTGAGAAAAAACTTCAAACAGACTGCACGTGCAAAATTCAATAGGGCACAAAAAACTGACTTTCAAAACTAATCTGCATTATCATCTTTGTGTGTTGTTTTTAACCTTATTTTCTTTAAAAACCACTTTTTGTGTTTTTTTAGGGAACATCCTAGGCATATTGGGGATAGGGACAGGGGGGCATCCTGAGGACGCCACAACATCCCCCATGCCTGTGTCAAAATGGGGGATGTCCCCAATAGTTTTTCGATTTTGGAAATGAAGGGACATTTCGTCTCAATCTCCAATACGTCTAAGATGTCACCAAAACCTCGAGAACACATCCCTGTGTAATGTTGTTTCACACCCTATTCAACATTAAGCAAGGTATTGGTTGTACTACTGTATTGCTTGATCCGTAATTGTTTTAACTTTTGGGTCATTTTTACCAGGCAGATAATATGTTGATTGTATATGGGTACCTGACTAGGCCTTTATTGCCCAAACCCATTATGGAATACTTTTTTGTCAAATCTCCCAAGTTTATCTTTAATGGGGATGTTAATGTATAGGCATGCATATGCGTTAGAATTAGGTTATTTACTAAGTAGCCGATACGGCACCCCTAGACCCCTTGGAGCGGAGCGGCACGTTTCGGGAGCGGGAGCAGCTTGGGAGCAGCCAGGCAGGTCCGGAAACGGCTGGATACTTCTACAGATGTACCCAGCCGTTTCCTGGCCCAAAACTGTTTTTTTTTTTTTGTAATTTTAAATTCTGTTTTAAATTTAATATATCATTACAGCAGAAATTACAGTTTTCACAGCAACATTATTCTACAGAAGGTATAGTTTAAATTTAATATATCATTACAGCAGAAATTATAGTTTTCACAGCACCATTATTCTACAGAAGGTATATTTTAAATTTAATATATCATTACAGCAGAAATTACAGTTTTCACAGCACCATTATTCTACAGAAGGTATATTTTAAATTTAATATATCATTACAGCAGAAATTACAGTTTTCGCAGCACCATTATTCTACAGAAGGTACCAAGTACAAGCCATCATAAACATGGATAAAAATAGCATGTATGAGATAAATCATAAATGTAATAAACACCTCAACTAGATATGGTAGGGACAATTGAAATTATGAATGTATGAGTAGTTTGTTGTGGCTATTTAGCTTGTTTTGTTTTTCATATGCATAATATGTGGTTAATTCTTATTTAGAAGGCTGAAATTTATAAATTTTTTAATTTTTATATAGTTTTTGTACTGCCGTATCCTACGCCGTATCTAGGGTCAAAAAAATTTTGCCGTTTCCGCGTATCGGATACCCCGCTCCCGCTCCCGCTCCCGTATCCAAAACGTTTCGGCAACTTAGTCCAAAACCATTTGCAATGACTCTACCAACAAGGGCTGCATCAAGATGCTTACAATGAGCATTTTATGGCCTATTGTTTCAGTTGCAGATCTGCAGCTTCAACACTATCTACAAAGGTCACACTAGAAACAAATGAAGATGTTGAGTATCCATCCACATCTGCACTATCCAACCTGTTTGATGCCAGGCCAGGTGAAGGAAGTGGCAAACAAGGAGATGATCTCCAAGATACATTCCCCAAAGGTACGAGCAAACTGATCGCAGATTCTGTACGACCCAGTGCCGATGGCAATGTAGATGGGAGGGGCAGTCGTTTCCCATTGGGCCTTTCGGCAAAACTATGACAACGAGATATCGAGTTAGAAGGTGAAGGCGACCTGGAGTCCACCCTCGGTCCTGATCCATTCTCAGAAGTTGTATCGATACTGTCTCACCGAGAGCCTCCTGAAACCTGAAGCTCCCCTTTTCTTCTAATAGAAGCTTGAATTTTCGAAAAGGCATACCATCAAATATATTATCTCTACTGCTTTAACCTTTATCTTACTCGTTGTCACCCTTGAGACCTAAGACATTTATTCAGTAACATATTGCATCCAATTCTAGGTGCAACATACCTTGACTGTCGAGGATAAGTGCAATTTGACAGGAGAGATATCCTTCGGTGTGGAATCTCAGCTGAAAGATAACACCTCACAGTGGTTTAAATTTTCCATTTATCAATAATTCGAAGTATGCCTCATAATAATATACAAAGCTTGGAAAATATTTAAAATTTTACCAAAGAAACAAATTCCTCTTCCACTCAGTAAACATCACAATCCTGTTTTAAGTATGAAAGCATCATTCAAATGGAATGCACGTTCATAAATATGATGGTAGTTTCCTATCCAATACATGTTATTATGTCTTCTTTGATGCCTATGGCGCATAGTCATTATCTCAGACTTAGGAATCAACAAAACGAAAATAACCAGTATACTTTATACTTATAGAACTTTGAGAAGAGTCACTCTACTCAATTTCCCAAAGAGTAAAGTCAAGTTGTGAGTTTTTGACCACTTGGGAAGACTAGAGTCAAACTGTGAGTTTGCACAAGATCCCATGTTTCGTGAAAGAAATAGCCATAGAAATATTCAATATCTCTTTGTAAGAGAGAAGGTTGCAGTAGGAGAAAGGGTGTTGATGTTATGGACGTCAGAGATTATGCCAGAAAATGTATTTACCAAGGCAACGGTGCAAGATTCAATTACAACTCAACTTGAAGTGCATCATATTACCAGGTATTTGCAACCAGAAGTAAAGACTTAACTGACAGGTTACAGCTGAATTACGAAGATTCTTTGATTACCACTGGAAACAACTTATTAGTTGGTTGGTAATTTAATTTCCTTATAATTCATAGATATTTGTAATAGAGAAATATCTAAAAATGACTAAGCAAGCTTGTCGCATTTTACTTATGTCCATTAATTTGGTTGTTATGTAGATTCCTTTCCAGTTGGTAATTGTCATGGTTCTATGTATTGATATCGATTACAAAGATATTAGTGGATGATGCCCAGATGTTTAACCTGACTTTATAAACATTCTTTGTCAATGAAACAGTCTTGTAGCTTACCTGCATGTTATTTTCATGCTCTGTTCCTGTGTTAGTTTGATCAACATTTTTTATTTGAAAAATTAACAATCATAGGCTCACTTCTTTACACAACATGATGTTGAAACATTTGCTAGTTTTTATGTAAATGTTTTCTTTAAAAAAGCTAACAAAGGAAATTTCATTTCAATACACATAATGACATAAAAAATAGTAGACATCAATATCTTAATTACTAAAGCTCCCATAAATAGTTTCATTACCAGGAAGAAGAACTGAAGCTCTACTACAAGTGTTCTAGATCCTACATAAAGGATGAACAAGTATAATGCCCCCAAGAGAGTATCTGCAATAACATTCACAATTAGAGTCAGGTACAACTCCTAATTGCTTCCCTACAAAGAGAAGAAAGACCAATTAAGGGATACTTTACATATGGTTTCCTATTTAATACTCTATCACATGTACAATGCCCCAAAGAGAGAAGCTACAACATCATTCATGATTAGAGTAAGGTATAGATCCTAATTTTTTCCCTCCAAAGAGGAAAAATACCAATTAAGGGATACATTTCATATTGTTTCCTATGTTATTGGTAATGAAATGCACAATGTCTTTAAGAGAGCAATTGCTGCAACAGTCATGATTAGAGCTAGGTCGTTTTTCCCTCCAAATAAAGAAAGACCAAGGGATACTTCTCATACCATTTCCTATTTTGTTATTAATGAAATGTACAATGAACCTGAGAGAGCAGCTGCAGCAACATTCATGATTAAAGCAAGGTACAACTCCTAAATTCACGCTTCCAACGAGAAGAAAGACAAATTAACAGATATTTTACATACCATTTCATATTTTATACTAAATCTAGACTGTTTCGGTATTGGTGCAAGTAGGGATAAGGGTACGGGTTCGGTATGTTGAAACGATTTTTTTTTAAACCTCGGGTACAGTACACTTTTGTGTACATTTTATATATCATGTGACCTATTTTACATATAATATATATCCAATAAAATCATAGAGTCAAGAGGTAAGTTTCTGTAGCTTATTCCCGTGGAGAAAATGTACACATGAAGAAGGGATTAGGCTTTATGAATAGTTTGAATTTTTGTATTAATTTTCTTAATGTTTCTAAAAGGCTGGGGTTTCCAATGAGAAGAAAAATGCTCTCGATTAATTTACAATCTGATGCAATAGCATGAGATCAATGTGCGTACCAAAAGCTACGCAATAATACAGTTCCCATATTACTGCACAGTCAAATCTAGCACAGTCCCACTTTATTTCTTACCTGCTAATTACTCATTCAAAACTGGGATTTAATAGGTGAAAAGTGTGGGTCTAGTTTCTTCTAATAGGATTATATATATCTATGCAACCTATTAATATTACCAATTCTAAAACCCTACTGTGGGCCTGCCCCTATGTGCTAATTCGAATTGTTTGAAAAGAAAAATGAGTTAGTTTGCAGTGACTGGAGACAAGGTGTGAAGAGTTAGCTTCACATCTAAGGAATACTCAATCGTGAACTAAGACATGCTCCCCAATAGACACATCTATTCATATCTTGAGAGAATTAATCTATTTGGGGGGGAAATTTTCCTTCCAGCAAAGTTTAATAATTATTTTATAATGGTTTCTACAAAATCTCAAAACTAGTTCTTAACCAAAAAAACGTACCAGTAAATCCAAGAGATTATATTGACACAAAACAACACTAAAATTGAAATACATAACAGTTTCAACTTCATGCTTTGATCTCCATCCATCAAACCTGTGAGTCGATGCCCACTGCATCCTATAACAATTATTAAGCTCTATCATAGGCCTTCCACTCCAATCCCCCTTCAACCTGGGATTAAAGTGCAATCTCCTGGTTGGATCCTCTCTATCCACAACATTCAGCCCTTACAACTCAATCATGAACTGAGAAACAAGCAATGAGTTGGCCTCATTCACAGCAGAGATTTAGGGGTTCTTCTCCTCATGGGACTTTCTTGGCCTGCCCACTAAATTTATAGAAGATCCCTCTCTCAATCCATAAGGAAAACATATAACCTTCCCAGATTTAAGTAGTTCCAAGCTTTTCATTGAGATTGAAGCTGGGCAGGACTCAATCATGTCCACGGTTGCAGTCCCATCCTCTCTAATTGCATCTAACTCTTCCCAGGCATTTAGGCCTAATGTTCAAGCCTCCAATGCGAACATCTCAATCTGGGATAATTATTTTTTCTGGTTCAATTCTAGGAAACAAGACCACCCATTATAGGGAAAGAGTATTTAGAGGGCCTAACTGGAGCATCATTGATCTCAGCCAACCCTTTGAAGACCCAGAAAAAAACTAAGAAAAAACAACCAAAATAACCTTGCACATTTTAAATATTTATAAAACAAAATAAAACCAAAACCTTAAGGGTCAAGGGCGACCATGTTTAAGACAAAAGAAGATGCACCAATGATCTACCTATCTTCAAGCTCTGCCCTAATAACTCTAAATTTTCCCAAATAATTTATGTTGTCTCAAATATTTTTAAAACATAGAGGAAAATACACTAAAAGACCGAGTGAATAAAGAATGGAACCCTAAAATTTGGAATTTGGAACTCTTTCAGAGGAAAATGCAAAATACCTGAATTGCGTCGAGTCTGAGTAGCAGAGACATGATGCTTTCCGTTATCTTGAGCCGCTCCTTCTCATCCCGCTGTATTAACTCCACTGCATGAAATTCACTAATACGCCTCTGTATTTCTGCAGCCTCTTCCTAAGGCTGGGGTTTCCTCACACAAAACCCTCTGAAAGCCGCCTAGTTTTTCAGGGCCGCTGTAGGTGAACGTGGTATAGAGCCATAAAATATTTCTACAAAAAGAAATTTGAAATGGAAAGGCGATCAGAGGAAAGTCACAGATCTCTCACCCTACACAAATTTCAATGGCGAGTGGGTAGTTCAGACAAGAACCAATTTTTTTTTCCATATACAAACATAAAATAAGATACTCGCCACATAAATGGTGTCATATCTTTAAAATAAATACATTTTCACACTAAAACAAAACAAATACATTGTCACGTGATGCAAAATATAATAAATAGGCAGTGCGGAATCATACCCTGCATCTGGCTCGCAAAGCATTGAACACCTTCGCCAAAAAATCTTTTTTTGCTTCAATGGGCTATGCTTTATTCGAAACACCGGTAGTAGAAATATGTAACATCCTCTTGTCAAGGTTGGTGAGGGGTTTCAAGGCTTCCCAGTAGGAAAATATCGTACCCATACTTTCCTAACATAATGGCATGTTCACTCAATGATTTATTTTTAAAAAAGACTTCAGTCAAACAATCCACACAGAAAACTCATATTAGCTTCCCTGCAAAAGACATTGACGGTGTATGGACTGCTAGGAAGATATGAAACCAAAACCTCCTTGAACGCAACACCCATCCATATCAATGGCAATAATAGAACGCGATCGTCCATGCGGATGGATGGATCATTCCATATGACCCTCTAGGTTTTACTGTTACAGGCCTGATTCTAATATCAGTAACGACTGAAATTATACCTAACCCTATGTTTTTAGCAACATTTTTCATCGATACATAATTTTTTATTGCCCACATTTTTCGCCAGCTGAAAAATCAATATATTTTACCTTTCTAGAGACGAAATAATATTTTGATTGTGCTATATACAAAATAAAACAATAGCACCTAGAAGAGAAAACATTCCATGTTGCATGTAAGAAAACATCCATGACCTATATCCGCAATCACAACTACATAAATAAGTGAATGTGCATGTGTGTATGGTAAAAATAATGACATACATGAAATCTAACTAGCATGTGTAATAAAATGACCATATATAAGCAAATGGAAACAAGAGTAAAAGAAACCAAGATATGTAATATGTTATGGATGGATGGAATGGAATGCAAGATAGATGATAGGATCCGCATGCCCCCAAGTCAATGGAGTTGTATAAAATGAGGTTCCTTTAGTTTTCCCCATCAGCAATCAAGAATAAAATGTAAACGAGAGTGTGTCATTGATAAATGGTTGAAGTGTGTGTTGTGCTTAATGTGCTCGACGAGTTTGTATATGTAAGGATGATGATATGTGACCTAGAGATGATGTTTTTGTGACCCTATAGCCTAATTGTATATCATGAAAAGATGATCAAAGGAGTGATGATCTTGCCTAAAGAGTATATCACTACAAGATGAATAGAGGGATTTGTGATATAGCTTGAAAGCATATACCACTATAAGATGAAGGAATAGGTGACAATTTATCCTATATCGTATGTCACTAACCTAGTAATGTCACATGATAGAAAGTGTAAGTATGATGAGGTTCATTTTATTTGTAAACCCTTGGTATTCGAGTATGGAATGAGGAACTAAAGTGCATCATAGGGTAGTGAGTGCAGAACGTAGAAGAAAATGTACGATGTATGATGATGAAAGACAACCATATGATGTATGTGATGTTTGATGTGTGATGTGTGATGTTTAATGTGATATGTGTATATAGCCTAATAAAGTAGTATGTAGGATGAGTAGTGTATGATGTTAGAGTCATAGATAATAGGAGTGTGACACATGTATGATGAAGATGGATATGATGTATGATGTTTCAATGTGAAATGTAGACTAAATTTATAATATACGATGTAATATGTAAGACATATGAATTGATATATGTTAGAGACACAATGTGTAGTAGCTATGGTGTAGTGGATGGGGTTCATGTGTAGTATTCCTTTAATTGTCAAGCATGAACCAAAGCACAAGAGTGAGTCATTGGGTAATGATGAAAATAAAATGTGTGATGAGTATGCCTATGCTAGAGATTGATGTATATCTATGTAAAAATGAAATATGTGTTGATGCTAATATGAACGATGAGAGATGTGTGAATGAAATAATGCTATCATGTATTTTCATCTAGAAGTTCATTACTTTTGGGGTCATAGTTGAATGGATAAGAATTGGTTACTTGATAAGCAATAGTGTATGGTTCATAACATAATGATCTATTAAGGCATAAGTTATACATACCCTTGGCATATTCCTCATTAGTAAATGGAGGAAAATGTGCATACCAATGAGTGATATTTTATGTATAGCCAAGAAAAGAACTATTGTAAATAAAGAGATGACCAAAAGGGATGAGGAAAAATATGTCTATATGATCAGGATCAAGATCTCCCCCAATGTAATAAAGACATGACTTCCCTAATGTAAGCGGTTTAGTTTGAGGATTATGTTCGAGGAATATCATTAGGTGAAAGACGCATACACCATAAGCAATGTGATGTGAACAAACCCATAATAAATATGAGGAGTGTATGATGTAGGATAGAGGTATTTAAAATAAAAACCCATTCAATGAAAACCCTCGATTGTACATACATATGGTGTCATCACAAGTAGGATCAAATGGAATATCTTCCCCATATGAATCATTTATAAAGAGTGTGTAAGTAAATGGTGGGATTGCTTATGTAGGTGGTATATGTGATGGTGCAAGTGATTAAGCGATGAACATAAACTAGATAGGAATCATAATAGTAGTAGTAGTAGGTGGCGTATAAGAAACTACATGTATCACACAAATGGCACCCTAAATTGGTGGCAAGTGAGGTGGTTTGTCCATAGGTTGAGGATCAGCTGTAGTATCGGTGCATGGAATATGAAGACTATTATTAGGATCTCGATCACAATATTGGAATAGATCGTCATCACAAAAATAGTATATTCAATGACTTCATGGAGGAATTTAACACAATGATAAACAATAGAAGAGACAACTTGCATGGCATGAAGCCATGGCATCCAAAGAAAATATTTGTAAGAGACTGGGAAATTAATGGCTAATGCAGCCTATAATTTCATCGTGAATAACCCAAGTGCACTTGCACATCACTCACCCTAAGATGAGTGCCCACCCAAAGTGTGTAAAGGCACCAAGTTCCTCTTTAGAGTTTTTTGTACATAATGTTAGCATGATGATGTTTAAACATATTTATATTCATAACTAGTCATAATCATTCCACAATGCATAAACTAGACTTATATCTTAGAGAATCATAATAAATGAACTCGACAATGACTTTGATAATATTAACCATACAATAACAATATTAACTTGTGTCTAATACCATTACCTAACCAATATACTCCATTGCATTAAATACTATAAAACACATAATCTTCTTGCACTATATAAATATCTCCATGAGTCATGTGTGCATCAAAACCAACAAAGAAAACTATACAATAACTCACCATACTAAACTATGCAAATAAATAAATATTTATAGGGGTGGGGACTTTCCCTTCACCACCCATGCACTTCTCAAAATAGATCACATGCTGATAATAGCCATGTTCCTTTACAATAATATTAGCTTAAACTATGCATGGTTCTTATCTTCCGCTTGTTCCCGAGAATACCATTGTGTGGATCGCAAGTCTTCATCTCTATGTGTGCTCTACACATTATCTCCAAAAATATTTCTTATCCAAAAAAATGGCTAAGTCTTGGTCAAAAGTGTTTTGGCACATGTTTTCTTTTCTATCTTCTTGCACCTTCAAATGCACCTTATTCTCGCATACGTTCATCCTTCATGTCTCTTTTCCTTAGAGAAACATTTTTTCCGCTTAACAATGGTAAAAACACAATGCGAGATAGTTTTTATCCCTACGGTGATAGAACGTGTAAAATGAAAAACACATGGATGAACAGAACCATCATAAGCACACAAAAAACAAAATGGACTAACATTATGAGAAAAAATACCTAGGACTTCAAGGAATGACATGGGACACAAGTTGATCTCATATCCCTTTTCAATTAAATTGCGTTTGATACCCAAATTGTTAATGTGACACATTATATGTAAAGTTGGGTCATTCTCGAAAGTGTGATTATCAGCGAAAGGATTACTTGAATGTTATGTGTTGAGAGAATGCATCAAAAATGTTCGATAGACCAATTCATGATGCATATCAACATGAATCTGAGTAGAAGCAAGAAGATTTTAAAATCTATACCTTAGATTGGGATTTGCAAGAAAATAATCATTTATTGGGATACTCATGATGACTAAACCATAGGATTATAAGAATGAACTAAGATCCTATAAGCGTGAAGATTGACTCGAGTTGACAAAAATGATTAAATTGAATCTCAATTTTATTTTTAATCTAAGAAGTACAAAATCTAATAAATGCCTAAACTAAATAAGGAAAATGACCCAAGAAACTAAGTAAATAAAAATGTGAAACCCTAATTAACAAGTAGGGTTAGAAATATCTTAGATGATTTGAAGATTTTTCGGGACTATGTCATAGAATAAACTAGATAAACAAAATGTCGATACGACCACACAAGACCTCCAAAAAGTACAAAATTGAGTTATTTGGATGGAATGGGGTGCCTAGAGAGGATGAGGGCACCTGGGGTGCCCTAGTCCGAGTTTTAGGTGCTTTTTTCTGTGAAGGAGGTCCATAAACCAAACTTGTATGGTCGCTGGATGAACCAAATCCTTCACTTCATGTCGTGTTGATGTCGTTTACTCTACATTTTATTTTTTTGATAATCAAAGATGAAGATACAAACAACAAAACCATATGCCAAACATTAAAACCCTAAAAATTAAAAGATGAAAATAAAGGGGTCAAACTTTCATCAATGACCACAATGGTGAACTTACTAACTGATCACTATAGTACATTTCAAACCCAAATGTAGTTGTAAATGGGTGTGTGAAATCTATGCCCTATGTTCTCTTGTGCCTCGAGTCTCACATTGTGAAATAGAGAGCTATAACTAGATGTAGAAATGTAAGAAATGGTGGATGGAATAAAATAAAACTCCCTCATATGCAGTGTGATGTAGATGAACCAGCCTTGTCCTTTGTGATGGAGCTAGAAGGATTTAAATGGAGCCTTTATGTATGTAACCTTCATTTGTGATAGTAGTGAGTAGTGTTTAGTCCCTCATTATGGTCTCATAACTTTATATTTATATGGTATTTTCTTATAATTTTGTAATTAACCCCAAAGAGGCTGACCAAAAAAAATATAGAAATATCAAATAGCTAGAAAGTTCCCAAAAGATGGAGATAAAGTGGGAAAAGGATCAGGGCACCCTGAATGGGACCTCGGGTGTCGAGGGTTCCCTAGTACTTACACGAGTGCCCTAGTCAATGCTAAAATGATGTAAAACAACAACAAAAGTTGGGCATGTATGTGTGGGAGTTCGGCAAAGTGATGAAATAAATTCAAGTAAAATTTCCAAAAGATGGGGGTTAATTTGTACTTTCTTCACTCAAAAACCATATGTATAGTAGTATGGGACCGGGACTAAATAATACCCAAATTGTGCGATTTTGAGTCTACATCGGTCAGTAAAAACACAAAGTATTTCTCATAATTGGAAAGTAGGACTGAAAACTTAGACCACACCTTAATAAAAACCTCTTATACCATCCAAAAGGTTCACCTTTCCATCTACATGCTTAAAACAGTCCACATTACCTCGTTAGGCCCTCTAGGGTTACGAATATGTCTAGGTATAGATTTAAAATGGATTATAAATCATGAATACACACTCTAAGACACGTGTGAGTGTCTTTACACCTCATCCTCATACTCCCCATGCATCCACCATGCACAAGAATCTCATGCATACCTTACAACCATCATGAGATACCATCATCCTATTGCCTAAGCCATGACTAGGCTTCGACCATGCTTACATCACCGCTCATGATTTTTCACACTTTCACACCTACAAGGAACTTCAACATGCTTCATGAAATCACCATAACCCATCAAAATAATGCATCAAACCTACAAGACATCATTCCTACTTAAGACACATTAAAACATCATGTCACCTCATCAAACAACTCATCATGACCAAGCAACACAACATGACATGAAATCAATTACGACAATACCAATCAAGCTTCATGTCCCTCACTTATTTTGACATCAATGAAAAAAAATTCCAACAATTTTTCCCAAGATTTATGATGGATAGTGACTTAGACATTAGCATTAAGTTAACTTTAGGCACACATGAAATTATCACAAATTTTCAACTAAAAGAAGGTCGATTGAAACATGCACGTCTAATCCCTTTGATTTCCTTTTTAGATTCTCTTAGCTTTAAGAATATGGAATTATACTAACAATGTCAACCACATGAAGGAGGATTTTTTTTAGGCACCACTAACCTACATGAACATGTTAGCAAGAAATTAAATAGAATTATAAAACGTAATAACTTTTTTAAAAAATCAATAAATTTTAATCAGATAAAATTCATGTAGATGTATATATAGTCTTAAGTTAATATAAATTATAAATTCAATCTAAGGAACCATTAGGATCAAATCTGATCTTGAAAATAGCAATAATTACTTCATGATATGGCTCACAAAATTTCCACATATTCTTATTTCATAGCCTACCTTGATATGCATTTAAAATTCTTCAAATAATCACATTTGATTTTTTGATAGATGTCATTAATTCTAGGTTCCAATGACTACCATTGACATCAGGTGGGATACTCAAGGTTTTCACCATCAATTACTAGGGAAGTCAAATTATTTTTTTCTTCTACAAAATGAGACATGAATTGTTTGTTTCCCTCTTCATTAAGTTATGTCACAATATCTATAAAACACACCATATATCACAAAGTAAAAATCAATTCATATTTAAAATACGTCTCAAGAATTAACATTTAATAATTCATAAATTTTAGCCAAACATGTATGTACATTTTGCAATAGATCGT
Organism: Taxus wallichiana var. yunnanensis; assembly: GCA_018340775.1. Classification (NCBI taxonomy): domain Eukaryota; kingdom Viridiplantae; phylum Streptophyta; class Pinopsida; order Cupressales; family Taxaceae; genus Taxus; species Taxus wallichiana. The sequence goes on from CM031240.1 coordinate 165,041,043, forward strand.
AGACTTGGTAAAAGTCATGTGATGTTGTCATATGATCTTAAGAAAAAAAGTTGTAATTCTCGTGGAACTTGAAATGTGTTGATTGGAATTAGATTTCTACAATTCCATTCATCCACCCACTCTTGTGACTCATATTTATTCAAAAAAATCAATGCATGTTATAAAAAAACATGTCATGTACCTAGTATGAATAGTGCAAGAACTAGCATTTAATCTAACAAGAATTTTGTATCTCACTTGATCATTTAAATATCATATAATATTAAATATATTTCCAAATGGTGTTCCTCTATCAATGTTAGACCATTCAATAATGTTTCTTGCACCTATAAAATAATTACTATCTTTGAACATTAATTATTCTCTTGTAATTTCTATTTTCATACGTGCTCCTACACCATCATGCTCTCTTTTCCCATATCATGCCTCATTAAAAATCCAGATATGGTGTATTTTTTCAATTGCATCCTTCTTATCTAATAAAAGATTTTTGCATTCTTAAATTGTAATGTGCAATTGTTTAACCAAATGTATTCTTGATTGAAACTAATATTTCAGCTATCCAAATTCACATAAACAACTTAAAACACCCTTGCATATATTCTATAGAATGTGTTCAATCATCACCGATGAAAAAATAATACTCTCTTAATTTCTTTAGATTTTTCTCAGTGATTTCTAATGAGTGCATGAATTCTATATCGATTTAAAATAACATCTTGGTTTGAGTTTTAGTATTCTCACTGTACTCCACTTGTAGATATAATCAACAATTCTCTATAAATTCAAATATTAAAACAATAGTACCAAGTGGGAATGTTTCCTTATTTAACTTGAATTGTTCATGCAATGATCAAGATCTATGTGTGTACCTTTCATAATCATAAACAATTTCCTCTTGAATTTTACCTTATATGAAGATAGATGTAGTTGTTATATAATAATCTCACACCTATTACATTATTTTGAATATTTTAATTGATCTATCACATATTTATATTTTCCGAGACCAACTAATTTGTTTCCCATTGTATGTGTAATCTCCTCATGGATACAAGTTTTCAATTTCAGCAAGCCACCACATATGTTACATGTGTCACCCAAACATGCATTTATATAAACAAAATTGAAATTTCACAAAATATTCTAGGAATAAATTCTCTTGTTTATTTTTGTGGGACATTTATTCCACATTCTTGCAACATGATGTCATTATACAAAACATAACGTACTTGAAGGAAACTATCATAATTCATTAAAAATTCAACATGATGCCTATAACAATATGTATTACACAATCGATTTATTTTCACATAAAATGGTTTATTAATTTACAAAAATATTTTCCTAATTTTATTTTATATGTTTTCCTTCTTAAAATTAGAGAACAATTGTGTTCGATGCATATCCAAGAAATGTTTTGCATGTGGTTCATGATTATGAAAACCTATTACTTTTTTCATTGTATATCTTTTATTTGGTGAAAATATCGTGTCCTCATTCCAAAACTTTACAATTAATTATTTTAGAATATCAGATGTATTCGTGTCTTTTTGTGGGATTCTATTAGAGAATTCCTAGTAGTCAGTTATTGGATGATAGAATATTTTCTTCTCCTATTTCTTTCATTAGTGTTTTTTTTTTACATTCAAATCTCTACTTATATTTCTAATCAATCATTTGTTCAATGTTTAATCACATATCATATAATTAGTAAGAACATGACATTTAGTATTAATATCTTTGTAGTGTTTTTAGCATCTATAGTATGGTATGCTTTATGTATATTTTCAACAATTGCCAAATTTTAACCATCAATATTATATGTTATTAGTCCTGGGTATTTATCAAGGTATCATTTTAATTGATTTCATTAGAGTGACAAATAATTGACATTTTAAATATCATTTATTATTTAAAAATATTTATTAAAAACTTCCTATAGATTTTCTTTTCAAATTTCTCTCAAAATTGTGTTAGCCATTGGCTTTAAAATGTTTTCTTCTATTTCAATTAAGTGAATGGGTTTTCTATTAAAAATGGAAGGAGGTGTTCATAGAGGTAAAAAAACATAATCAATGTTACTTTTCTCATTCATTGTTTCCATTTTATTTTTCATAAGTAACATTTGGATTCTAAAGTAAAAGTTCAATATCATTATTCATATCAAATTATTATTTTTTTTTTTATTAGAGGTAAAAGTTAGGGTTGAGGGGACCCTACCCCCTTACAAAGAGTTACAACATACTTACATATTGGCCAAAGTATTTACCTTTAAAGGCCATTCATGTTCCAAAATTCAAAAACAAAGACAACAATATATGATATCCATTAGATAGAATTTACATTATATAGCCAAGGATGAAACTAACAACATAAAGGTAAACAAACAACAAATTCCAAACCATTGAATTTCATTAATCTTTGACCAGATCTTCCACCATCTCCATACATCCATTCCATTCTTTGACCAAAGTTGCTATAGTCTCCTTCCAGTACTTGTAGTTAGGTTCTTTGATCACCACCTTCGGCCCTGTACCATCCTTTTCCTTTTCTTTTGCCAACTCCATGGACTGGATCATTTCGGCCAGTAGTTTAAGATGGTAGATAGTACTTTTCACATTAAGGATATGTGCATCTCTGATTTGCATAATAATACCTTTCATTTTCAGCAACTCATTTTCCATTTCCATGCTTCTGGCATTGGTATTTTTGAGGTTTTCACTGAGGATAAGGGAAGACATTTTATCCACTTTGTCATGCAGCTCCTTAAGGTCCATAGTGATCAAGCTGATTTTGTGCCTATTGATATCAGTGTTCAGTTTGTAATTTTCAAACTCTCTCATGAAGGCATGGGTTTTAACAGCTGATTCCTGGGCCGAGAAAAGCTCCATCTGAGCCGTTTTAAGATTATGTAGACTATGGATAGCTTCCTCAGTGTTCTTGGAATGCTTGTCCTCGGAAGACTCATGTTCTTTTATGCTGGCCACATCCTCACTGCTCTCTACTTCCCCTTCCACTTTGTCATGAGAGGATTCCTTCGGGAAGGGGTTTCACCAGGGCATTCATCTGAAACATAGGTGATGTTATCCTCCTTAGCCTGACCAGGATACTACACTTTCTTGTTCTGAATCTTATCTCCCCTTTACCCATGCTTGATCTGGTACATTTGGCCACCGATTCCCAGGACCAAAATCATCACAGCTATCCTCCTTAGGTTCCATACTCCCTGTCCTTTTACCCAATGAGATGTTTGAAGCCGAAGCCCCAAATTTGTCATTTTTTCCCAACAGGGGAGTGCTCAGCCGGATGATAGTTTTTATCAGACCCTGGTGTAAGGGGAAAATGAAAGTGCCTTTCTTCACCATAGTTATAGATTTAGCCAAAGAAGAGAATAAGTAGAAAGGAAAGTTATATGGTTTGGAATTGTGAATATGGTTTAACATTGGGAAATGGTAGCCATAGATTACTTTATATCTTCCTTCCAATGTAATGTAAGACATTATCAGTTTGGAAATTTCATCAAAAGGGGAAGGTAACTTACTTGAGCGTATCCATTATGCAGAGAGATGGGATCCCTTTTCCTTGAAAGAAATAATCAATCTCAAGACTGTAATCAGATTTCGGTTTGAAAATACATCTACCTTCCAATGTGAGGCCAGTCACTTTAGCGATGAGCTTGGGTGAAATTGTGAGAGAACAGTTTCCAACCTGTACCTTGCCCTCGTTCCAAGTTTTTGCGACCACTTCACTTAGACTCTCATCATGGCCCTCAAAAGTTTAAGACAACAATCTCGCTATTTCGTAAGAGCTTCACCTCCTTGGATATCTCCTGGACACCTAGATGGTTCAATGCGAACCAGTCCCCTCCCATCCTTCTGTACACAAAAATTTTATTGCGAAGAAACTAGACCGAAAATCATTTATTTATTTATCTCGGATAACAACATTATCATTCAAATCATTATCAATAATAATTTTAAAAAATTATTCTCCTCATTTTCATTATGCATTTCATCATCATTTTCTAAAAACTAACAATATTTGAGATAATGGATATATACCTTTCCCTCAAAGACAATTTTTCATATGCTTCAATTTCATTAATCTAATCACTTCTAATTTCTCTAGTGTCTTAGTCTTCACCTTCTTCATGGCCGTACTTCTTTCTTATCTCTCACGATTATTATAATATAGATAGTGGGGGTGGGTACAACCTCAACTACTAAAACTCATGCATGAAAGTATAGAATATTTTAGAGAAGAAAGTGTGGGGACATAATTATCATGAATACGCAACAAATAACATTGGAATGGGAAAGGATTATACAATAAAGTAACATGAGAATGTTATAATGCACTTTTGTTATAATCATGTGTTGTTATCTTAAATTAAAGAACCATGGGAATTCCCAATGGTTGGAGATCGCTTGGAAACCCGAGCCTAAGGTTTGCACCTGCTTAAAAGAACAAACAACTTTTTTTCGAGAGAAAATGTAAAAAATTATTCCACCACAATAAATCTCACAAAAATGATAAACACTTTTATTTAAAATATGACTACAAAATCAATGAAACTTTCCTCTTTTCAAATTTCTCTCAAAAAATTTGTTAGCCATTGTTTTACAAATTTTTCATCTATTTCAATTAAGTGAATGAGTTTTCTATTAAAAAGGAAGGAGGTGTTCTTAGAGGTAAAAATTCATTATCAAGGTTACTTTCCTCATTCAATGTTTCCATTTTACTTTTAATAATTAACATTTGGATTCTAAAGTAAAAGTTCAATATCATTACTCATATAAAATTCTTTATCCGGATAAAAACATTATCATTTAATTTATTATCAATCCTCATTTCAAAACAATTATTCTCTTCATTTTAATTATGTATTTCATCATCATTATCTACAACATTAACCACATTTGAGACAGTAGATATATACCTTTCCCTCTGTGCAATTTTTGTATCTGCTTCAATTTCATTACTCTAATCACTTCTACATTCTCTAGTGTTTTGTTCTTCATCTTCTTCATGTCCTTACTTCTTTCTTATATCCGATGATTATTATAATATAGATAGTGGGGGTGGGTACAACCTCAACTACTAAAACTCATGCATGGAAGTATAGAATATTGTTGAGAAGATAGTGTGGGGAGGTAATTCCCATGAATACGCAAAAATATCATTGAATGGGAAAAAATTATAAAATAAAGTAGCATGAGAATGTTATAACGCACTTTTGTTATAATTAATTGTTTTTATCTTAAATTAAAGAACCATGGGAATTCCTAAGGCTTGAGATAATTTTGAAACCCGAGCCCGAGGTTTACACCTACTCAAAACAACAAACATCTTGTTTTCAAGAGAAATTGTAACAAAAATTATTCCACCACAATAAATATCACAAAAATGCTCAACACTTTTATTTAAAATATGACTATGAAGTCAATGAAACTTTCCTCTTTCTAAATACATGATTTTTAATATTTTTAACTATTATAAGGTTTCCATTTATATTGTTTTCTAAATATGTCTCTTTATATCTATAATTATTGTATGTATTTAATGTCTTTCTTCATGTATATTTCATTTTTCTTATCCATATAGATTAAAATTCATATAGTGCTGAAATAGGACTAATTCTATACAGGATTTAAAAACCTCTAAATTTTGATATTTTTAGGTAAATAGGGGTGGCAAAGTCAGTTGTAAATTATTTTTCAAATTTTAATGTATTTTTATAAATATTATCATTAAAAAATAGTAACTAAAAAACCAGTTTGAATCCCAAACAGATGATCCTATCTAAATTTCCACCAAAGTGTTTTAAAAACATGAAACAATGCTAAAAATTAAGGGGGCACGACCAACTATCTAGTGTGATATTTTTCTGCAAGGATCAATACATAGCCTTGTGAAAATTTAAGAGGTTACAATCGAATAGTGGCATGAAAACTCTAAGTAATCAACAAGAAAATTAACAAGCAAGGAAAATCATACATAAAGTAAACCTACCTACTCATTCTAATAGATCAAAATAAGAGGGTACATAATAGTGTCGTGTAACTCCCATTCTTGAAATTCATTTCCCCAAGAGGAAAAGAGGACTTATGATTACAAAATGAAATGTAAACCCTATGATGTCATTATTGCATATGACAATAACATATTCTATGATGAAATTTGTGATATTTTGTATACCTCCTAAGACCCGTGATCTTTCCAAGTGATATAAATCACCACGTGATGTGGACAAGACCACTAGTGATGATGAGGAAATTCAAATACACCAACATCCCCCTTTATCAAATTTGAATAAGTGGTCATTATAGGTTAGAAAAGAAAGAAAAACCCTTAGAAAACTAATAAAGATGTGTCATTGGCACCTGAAAACTAAAAGGCCTAATAAGGTACCTGTGCGTAAAACATCTTTCCGTAAAATAAGAAGAGGACAGGAAGGACTAGAAGGCTTGAAGAAGATGAGATGTTGTAGTAGACCTCACCCTAAGAAGATACCACAAGTGGAGAATCTTGTCCTCGTGAAGGGCTTGGTGAAAATGTCTAGAACCTCGTAAGAAGTCCGACAATACTCCAAGTCAATGATTTTTTCATGTATTGGATCTTATATGAAGTACATGTGGATCTCAATGTGCTTCATGCACTAATGCTAAATCAAATTTTAGAAAATCAATATGGTGATCATGTTGTCATAGTAGATAATAGTAGGCCACCTAAATTTAATACTAAACTCTATCAAGATACCCTACTACTAAACAACTTATGTGGTAGCATTAACACCTCCTCTATACTTTTCCTCTATAGATGATATCACAATCACATTCTACTTCTTTCTAGACCAACTAAAAATACCCGACCCAAGATATAAAATATACCCTAAGGTAGATTTTGAAGATCTACATCACCAAACCAATCAGATTATAGATACCTCACCAATTCAGTATCTATTTTTCCTAAGTAATGAATTCCATTAGTGTTTGTGCCACAAACATAGTGAAGGACCTGTTTCACTTCTTTTAATGTAACTCATCATCCATCCTACATAAATATGGACACAAACCCAATAGTATATGAAAGATCAAGATGAGTGTGAGCTAGTTAAATTAATCTCCCCACAAACTATCGATAAAGGTTACCATCAACCATACGATTAGAGAAATTAAAAACTAACATAAAATCATATGGGAAAGGATTAAGACAAGGCTTACATTCGACATGTGAAACTACGATAATAAGTAAAGGGAGTTACTTAGGCTGTGAAATAACATTTCCTGAGTGAGATTATGAAATATGTATCCCAAGAAAGTAATGAATAAAGACATGGCTAGACATGGAGAAATTGTTGGCCAAGGGAATCTTCATAGAGTCAATGATAGAGGAAGAGCTACCCATGATAAAAAAAAATCATTAACATAGAGAACAAGGATGAACATGGAATAATCCTGCTGCAAAATGTAGACATTTGGGTCGATTGAAACCGAGTGAACCCCGATTCAAATAGAATGGAGTTAATCTTGGCATAAAATTATGAGGTGTTTTCTAAGGCCGAAGAGATATTTATTTAAGTTCCAAATGAGGGAGGGTTCATGGACATAACTTGGATGTTATTCTATGTATATATCTTCATCTAGGACCCATGGAGGAAGGAAATATTAATGTTCATTAGGTAGACTTCCCATATGCTTGTGGAAATCATGGTGAGGTTAATTCAAATGGAATTCATCTTTAGAATCAGTGTAAAGTATTTTGAGTAATCAATCCTAGCTACTGGAAGAAACCCTTTTATCGCATAAGAAATAAAATGTATGATACGTATTATTTTTGTGTGTTCTACGAGGGATTTTGTACCCTCACAAGTAATCATATGTATGTCGATATTTTATTGATATTTACTCAAGTTAGTTAACCAAACACGAAATCCAATGAGAAATGACATTCCAATCAACGTTACATGGAAGAGTCCATATAATGCAAATAGAAAATTATACTTCTCAACTTCTACATTGACACCATAGTTTTTCATTCGGTACACCACTTACATGGAATGATTTTTATTAGTTTTGGAACATGGGTTATATCCTAATTATCATTCTTCATGAGTGAGATATAATCCTCATCCATGGAAGAATCCAACTCAAGAATCCTAGAAGCCTCCAAAAATATTGAGGGTTAGAAGCAAAAGTGAACAGGAGTGAGGTACAATGAACTTTGAACGAGTCTATCTCTCATATGAAAGGATTCATAATCCAATCTCTATCAGTTTGCAAAGTCTATCTAACCCAACGAATACCAAGAGGTGAGTTTGTCAAAAGATCTATAGATTTGTCACTCGAGTGAGATGAGACAAATTCCTCATGATAAATACTCTCGGAATTAGAAGACTCCAAAGCATGAGGGTTGGGAGGAATAGGAGTATTATAAAAATAAAGTTAAGGAGGAGAATTCACAAAATCATCATCATCCAAATATTCAAATTATAAATAGACAACATAAGGACATTAGAGGATGGAGAAGTAAAATTTGAAGATGACTCATCAAAATTCACACTTCTCTCAATATAAAGATGATGAGTAGTAGGTTTAAAAAATATATACACCTTCAAACCATAAAATTACCATATGAAAATACAAGGTCTAGAATGTGGTTCCAAATCCATGTGTTTCTTTTTGGGAATCTGAGCCTTAGCATTATATCCTAAGATGTGAAAGTGCTCGACATCAATTTTATGTCCAAACCAAGATTAAAAGGTTGTCATCCCTCTTATGGTATTATGTTGAATATGTTTCTAAATATATAAATCACAATTCACTTCTTCGGCACAATACTATGGAGGAAATGATTTCAAGTGAACTATACAAGTGCCCATATTCTTAAAATCATTTAGTTATTTCTTTTTTCAAATCCATTTTGTGAAGGGCTATAAGTAATCGTACACTAGAAATAAATACCTTTAGAGGTAAATAAATATTTGAACCTATTTCTCACATACTATCTCCAATTTTAGGTTACGTAACCTTAATAGACATTTCATATTTTTTTCTCAACAAGAACCTTAAAGTATTGAAAGTTCTTATAGACTTCAGACTTTTGCTTAAAAAAATAAAACCAAGCGTAACATGAAAGGTCATGAATGAAGGTAATTATATAGATATCTCCTATAGATGAAGGATACTGAAAAGGGCTAGAAATGTCAATATGGACAAGATTCAAAAGACGAGAAAATCTCTAGGATTTTCTTTGCCAAAATTTTGTTTGGGTGCTACTCAAGGGCACAACCCTTAAAAATACTATTATAAAATTTGATGCGGTGTATCCCATTGACCATTTTGTTTTGAGTTGTAAAAATCTCTCAACTTTCTTTACGGTAATGATATTAAAGATTACGAAAAATATCATGCCATAGCTTTCTAACCTTCTCTGTATGAATGAGAAAGTTAGTGGGCCTCATATCATAAGTAAAGTAGGAGAAAGTATACAACCGTAAATGTTGATCCCCCTTTTCCTTAGCCACCTGGAGTCGAGTGAATCTCACATATAATCACTAAGTCGGACAAAATTTCACTTTACTCCTTCACCAAGGTGAGTTATTTACTAAACCAACATGATACCGGTAGAGAGATTAGGAACATTAAACACTTGGTTAAGTTTTCCACCATCCATGTCTACCGATCCACTACTGAAATCGACACTATTGTTTCATCACCCAATGTGATTTGGTACATTCCACATGCTTCAATGTTGGTGTTATCACCGAATCAAACACCGCCCAAATTCTTTGTCTTTATAACTTAGGTATTCGATATGATTGGGTAACATGGAGTTATCCTAAAATATGGGACATTATGTATGGGATAACTTTCCGAGAAGGATGAATTACGCTTCCTAAAATAATAACTACACTACTCAAAATACATAAAATCACCTAGTCTAATCCTATCCTAACACTTCTAAAGATACAAAAAGAGAGGGTGATTGCATGTAGAATAAAACCTACACTAAAGGTGATGACACTAATAAAAGGGTGTTAAACAAATAACTCGCATGAAAATGAAGGAAGAAAATGTGGGCAGGATGATCTAGCACCACATACCATAAGTAATTCACCCAACATTCCCAAGGAAACAAAACATCACTTAATCCTACAATGAAAATATGATAATGCACAATATACCTACTACAATGAAAAGTGGAAACATAGAGCACTAAAATAAATAAAATATGGAAAAATTATGATAAATCATTGATTTTTTTCTCTCAAACACTTGCACATTACATCATTTAGGGGTAAGAGGCGTAATTTTAATTTAAATGCTTCAAAGATGAGGTTTAGAACTCCACAAATTAATTATAGTTGAGAAAGAGGGGAGACAAAAATGCAAGAATGTCCAACCTTTAAAAAAAAATCTCCTTAAAATTTGTAGAATAATATGTGAAGAGAGGAGAGAGAAGAGAGTTCTAAAATTTATCCCAAAAACCTATAAAAAAAATTCTTACAAGGGTATGTGAGGATCTATAGAGCCCATGCTTAATTGTAGCTTGTCATGTGAAGGAGGAATGACTTCTATGTTTCATTTGCATCATTCTAAGTACTTGATCATTCTCTAATGTCCTAAAAATTCACACTCATTTTTATCCCACATAACTTCTTTATTTCTGAAATGTATCCCTTCTATTATATTCCCTTCTAAATTCACTTTCTAAGGAGTATGAATTTGTTAAATTTGGCCAAGTAGGGTCAAAGTTATGGAAATTTGAATTAGGGTCACTCCTTGCTCCAATTCTCCACCTACCAGCGCATAACCCTTCACCAAATCACAATCAACCTCATTTCACATCTCACCCCACAATGTCGGTTCCGTTTTCAAAATGCTTGGCAGGATAAAAAAATTGAACTTCAGACTTGATATGGGTGGAATTATGAGTTTTTTTGTCACCCCGAGTTATAAACACCAACCATTCCCCTAAAACACGAACTCCACATCCGATGTCTGAGCTCCGTCCACTTTAGACTTTGTGTCCCCTCCACATCGTAATTTACATTTTCCAATCTCCAAAGCAAACATATCTGAAACCCCAGATTCCGTACCCCCGCAGAGCTGCATTTACCCTGAAAAATGGGTTGACCTATGAGCACCCTGTATCAGATTTTGAGGTTTTCCACGTTGGGTTTCTCATCCCAAGAACTTTGATACAAATCCTATCACAGCCTGTGGTGTGATGCCCACCATTGTCCCCAAGTTTGCTTCCTCCAGCAAAACACACCACCTTGCTAAATTGATTAGAGATCGACGTTTCAGAATTTCAGACTTTTGTTTGCTCGTGTATGCACGTATGCCATCGACTCTCACACTAAACTTGAATAAGCACTTCTAATTTCCTCTACAACATTCATTTTGTGAGCTCGCTCACCTTGGAAAGTTACTCGCCAATCCTCCGCAAAACTCTGCCTAACCTTTGTGGATCATCCCGGCCCCAAACTACACAGTCGCACATTGGGCTGACTTGAAGATGACCATTCCGCCTTTGAGCCCTTACACCTCATCGTTCCAACCTCCTCCTATGAGTATTTCTTGGCCCTAACACCTCGTTAATTTTGTTTACCTCGGTCACCATTCCCGAGAAGACTCCACTTGCAATCTCACTGAGTATCTCGGCTTCTCCATCTCACTTTTGGCCCCACGGCTCGGCCCTTGGCTCATTCTCGGAGGCTTACCTATTATCCCAAGCTCCACCTAGAGCTCTCCTAATCAACTCCATTGAGGTCTCTGATCAAACCGATGCAAAAACACATTGATTCACTCACCATTTCACCCGAGTTTGGTGTTGAACTCGCCCATTAAACCCCACAACTGCATTAATCCCTTCCATAGCTCACCCGAGCTTGTTAAGACCTTAGCTCCAATGTGCATCACCTTAGCTTGGTCAAGATATTTTTAGCTCGATGCCCCTTATGCCTCCTAATTCACCTATCTCGCTCACCGAGCTGGGTTTTGGGGCCTTAGACCATCTTGACCCCCCACTCAAATTATGCCCTATTTTTTTTTTTCTTCAAATTTTCTTGCATTAGTGGACTAATGGAGATTGAGTGAACCATCCTAAGGCTCGTTATGTGTTTTTTCCATTTTTTCTTGTCTTTGTTGATCAGGCCCGTTGATCCCATTTTTCACCTTAAGAAAATTTTTGAGTCCCTTTCAAAACCCGAATAAGAAAAATATGTTAAATGACTTAACACCTTCCCTAGATCACCGTAATGCTCCTAGACCATGACATTTTTCCTATGAACCATAGATTCTCATGAAGGCCCCCAGTTCTTGGGTTCTGTTCCTTTTTTTTTATCCATTTTCCTAGGGGGGAAAATGGATAACAATTTTAACGACTCGATGGGACATCTTCCTCCTAGATGTGACTAACCAATACCCCGTGATGCATCCATTAGGCATGGAGTTACCTCTTGGTATCCTAAACTAATTTGAACATGTAAAAATTTCCCCTATAATCCACTTAAAACACCATTGAACCTGAATTTGATCTCGCCACTTGCACTTTCCAAGTGTTATAAGAAAATCTCAAATTTTACATAAGTGGAAAATTGTTTTGATTTGAAATATTCTTTTCTTCTCTACTCTGCAGATTGGCCTATTAGGACTGAAATTATAACCTAACCTATCCCAAAAATATAATTTTTCCATGTATAAAGCAAAATTGATCGTGATTTCTTAGCCAATACTTAACATTGCAGAGTTTTGACCACCTGTTGATTTGGGAAACACCTATGAGTTCCTTTTAAAATTGATTTTTCCTCATACTTGAATGGCTACTAGAGTGTGACTAAAGTTGGAGCTGCCTACAAATTCATAATATTTTCAACTAAACAAGATCCGGAGAATGAGAAAGGGAAATTTGAGGTTGATCTTATGTTCAAACCTAGGAGGAACCTGAATGAATTTAAGGAATGCTACTCCTTGAGACTGATTTTTTGACTTTACGGAGGCACTAGAAGCTCAAACCACAACTGATTTGAAGGAATAAGAGAATAAAAACTTAAATATTTCCATAAATATGATTTTAGTTTCTCTACATTTGAAATTCCTTGGGATTTACAATATTTCCTATAACTTTGAGCTTCTATATCATTCTTTCTCGGAGGCATACTAAATTATGAAAAAGACCACTAGGAAAAAAAACATGTGCCCGATGAAATTATTCAAACTACAAACTATTCTACAATAAGATAATGTGCACAAGCACTTAGAGGAATTGAAATCCTAAACTAATATGTACAAGGGTGAGAATTTTTCCTTCAAGAATGAATGTTTTTGAGGTAGATTCCATTAAATTTTCTTTAATTTATCTCCATCCAAGTTTGATAGTTAGAAGGCATTGTTACCCTTACATCACGTGACCATGTAGGGGACACTCCATATGGAATCAAACTTGGAATTTCTACCCATTTTTTCCTTGTCTGCATCCCATTTTAGCACCAAATATCCCTCTTGAAGGTTTTAGCCTTATCATTCTTGTCAAAGGAATTCTTGATCAAGACTTGATCCTTCTCATGTGTTTTCATCGCATGCTCTCTTATATCTTCCAACTCCATGAGTTCCGCATACCTATCTTCCATGAACTCAAACTTAGATAGTTCTAGTTTTTAACGAGCTCCAGTGCTATCAATTCAAGTGATATGACAAGCCTAGCCTCCTTTCCATAGACTAGCTTATAGGGATAGCTGATAGTTGACCTTTTGGTGTGATTCTATCAACCCATAAGGATGATTTAAGCTTGGTGTGCCATGTCCTTTGTTTTGAATCTAGATTCCTTTAGATGATTCTCAGCAAATTCTTATTTGTGGAGTTTGTTTCTCCATTACTCGGGGTAATAGTTTGAAGAGGTACTCAGGTAAATCCCATTCCTAACAATCCATTCAATGATTTTAGTTCCTGTGAATGCTAGAGAATTTTTGATATGATATTAATTGGGACTCGAATATGGTTACTATCCCTCATAGAAATCTAGCATACTAGATACATTTTCCTCCTTGGGTGCCACGCTTTGTCCACTTGCTGAAATATTTTTTGATGTTATATTCCACTTATGGCCTTGGTTTAAATTTAGAATGATGACCCCAATGAAATATAATCCCCACTACATAAACGGTTCATCAAACGAGATTGGGTGGAGTTGCAATGTTGTTATCTTTTCCTTTCATGTGAAAATGCAGATTTTTTTGCACTTCTTGATCCATGTATAGAAATCACTCGAACATTATGGGTCAATAATATCCAGCCTTCATGATCTTGAGGGTCATTACTCATGGAGAAAATTACCTACTTCTTCTCCATAATGGAACCCATGTAGCACTTTCTCAATTTTGTTTTATGGAACACACCTAAGTAGGACTCCATTCACGTCCTTATTAAACAAAACACTATCAATAAGAACATATATAATGGCTTGAGTCTAAATTATCTTCTCTTTTATTTTTCAACTTCAAAGGACATAGACCTATTTGTAGGAAATGTACCTTTTCTTGAGTCTAACAAGGAGTAGATACACTATCCTCTAGATGATCCCGATTATCTTGCAATACCAAAGCAACTTTTTTTGGTACTTGACTTAGCATGCTTTGACTAGAAGGCAATTATTCACATAGTCCCTTTCCATGGAATAATTTGGTCATAATTATTTCTATGTCATACTTCATCACCCAAGTAATCCAACCTGCTCTTTTCTCATTCAAATCCTTTTTAGGAGGAATTCCTCAACTCCAACATGAGACACTAGCAACTGAATTTTATTGTTTGAAACTAAGTTCCTGAACTTATTCAAACTTTTGATGACATTAATGACATGTTTCTCACTGAAATAATACCTCACTTTGTAATTATGTAAGATTTTACTTAGAATGAAATGGGTTGTTTGGATCCTTCCTTGTTCAACTACATTGATATAGTTGAGGTTTCTTTTGAGCCGCCAAACGCATATAGGATGATGTCCTTTGAAAAATTTGGGTTGATGAGAGTTGATTTAAGATATAACATGGTTGATAGATTCAAAACTCTCCTTGTCCTCTCGATGTCCATTTGAAATCCATAATTTTCATCAACATCATAGTCAATGGTTTAACAAGAGTGGAAAAATCAGGATGAACCTGAAACAAAATTGATCCTTCCCAAGATGCTTTCAAGAGCCTTCTTTTGACTTGGTCATGGTAGAGCGCATATGGCTTCACAAATTTTTCGTCAATTTTCAGCTCCTCCTTAAAAACTATGTGGCCTAAGAGCTTACCCTCATGAGATACGGAATATACACTACTTCATATCTAGAGACACTCAATATCCTACATCTTTGGAACACTTTCCCAAGGTGATGAAGGAGTTCTTGTTGCATCCTTATAAAATATGGTATTGTTGTAATATCCACATTTATCACTTAGAAATAGGATTTTTTTTTAGATAATGTTATTTATTGTAAAATCATATAATTCGAACACACATTCCTTTTCCAATCTATCACATAACAGAAAACCATATTCAGGTCATGTAATGACTCAAGATAACACCGATCTCTCATTTCATGACTCAGTATTAAACCAATCTCTCATGTTTAACTTGTTCTTGTGTATACAATGTATACTTTGGTTCCTTTACCCATTATGGTTCATTTAAGTGTTTTTGTCTAATAAGCCTATCTCGAATGTATGTCTCATGATACTCATATGAAATCTCACAACCTTAGACTAGGTGACATAAGACAATGCAACCAATAGTTTGTGATACTTTGGCCAAAGTTTTAAACATGTTTACCATGTTTACATTCCAAGACAACATACTTGTCAAAAGGAATATGTCTTTCACCAACTCAAATTGTTATCTAGATTTTTCTTCCCGAATTATATCAACCGAATCCAAGTCATAGTTTCACACTAAATAGGGACATCTCACATACACTAGTGTTGCAGTAGTCTACTCATGGTGACTAAGGATAAATAGACATAATCAAATTTACTCTTGTCTATTCGGGTTTTTTATTTTCCCTAGGTCAACATGAGTTGATGACTATACTTGTCTATATGCCTATCTCAATTTAGAGTAAAAATGTGAATCAAGTTTCACTTGTGATAGTTGATTTAGACAATTTGAGTGGGATGTTAAAACATAATGGCTACTTACCAAAGATCCTCATAATGACTTCCATATTTAAGAGGGTACTTTGCAGCAGCAACTATAGTACATCAACCTACTAAGTTCCTCTAATGAAATGAGGTACTTAAGATTCATTGGATTTATTAATCTTCACCTTATTAATTGGTTTAATTAATTATTTCACATCATACCTAGGGTTTACTAAGTTTGTACGATTGATCCATAAAGAAAGGATCTTAAATTCACTTTTACACATGTTTAAGGTATGATAAATTATGCATTCATGCTTATGAAATATTTAATCATTAACCATTATTTTCATTGTGAATTTAATATCATTTTGAATCAAATAAGTAAGAACATTAAGTATCCTTGCTTAAGTTTATCAATGTAAATAATTCTGATTGAAAACTTATTAATTAGACTTAGTGTTTTCATATATTTTAATCCATCTTATAATTCTTATACACTTTCCAATTACCATTTATCATTCCCATAAAGTAGAGCATTAACACAAAAAAATATTGATTTATACTTCATCACATAAGTAAGGATAACATACTATGTCCCTGATTCATAATGATAAAGAAGTCTTATCTTCTTCCTAATAAAGGATTAATATCTTACTCATGAATTTAGAAACATAAGGAGTATACACTTGAGAAGAATGCCACATCCAATATTATAGTATACTACTCTAATTCCTATTTCGAATAAAGGTTCATATACTATAATCTTCATAATCTTACCATTACCCCAAGATTAATTGATTCAGAAATATATTTCCTTACCCAAGAAACACTCTATACCTTAGATAACTATTAAGTCATGCATGTTAATATTTAAGAATATTAATCAAATATAAATCATTTATGATGCATAGATAAGCTAATTATCACAAACCATTATACAACAATTCATTATCAGAAAAGGAATTCACTTCATTCCATACTTAATAAGTATTTCATAGACTTTAAGAAAACATTTCTCAAGTAGTACAAAATACTAATGTGATATGCCCACATAGTTTTTCCAACAAGTTCCTTTCAAGAGCATTTCAATACATTAAGTATCCGAATAAAATAAATGAATTTGTTAATAAAACAAATGCAACTTTTTATAAGTCTTTCTCCTTTCACTTTTCATGAATTCCATCTAAAAATTGTTAGCATGCATTAGTTCACAAGAACGGAGCATGATAACTAATAAAAACATTAAAACAATATTCTTTTATCTAACAATTTCATAAAAGGAACACTGTTGATTATGAAAAAGTTCTAAGTAACCAAAATAAGAACAATCAAAAGGTCTGCACAAAAATTCACAATGAATGAAATAGAAAGAAAGTCATTTAAGTCTCTTTTAGGGTCCAATTACCCATCATAGAAGTTAAGTAAACTAACAAAATTAGTTCCATCTATGTTACAGTCATGAAATTCATCTCAAACATGATCACATTAAAAACTGCAACCAACTGTTAAAGTAAATAATTAATAAAAATTCATGATTTCATTCAATCCTCAAAGTATCTAGATTAATCTATCAAGATAAGATTTCCACATTAATGCTAATGAAAATTCATACCACCAATCCATAAGAGGTTATCTTTAAAAGAAATAATAACTTGACATGAAACAAATATAAGCATAATATTTTTCTACATGAGCGTTATTACATTCCAAAATTGAGACGATTTAGAATTACTACGGTAAAGAACCCAAGAAAGGTATATTTTAACAAACAAAGATCTTAATCAAATTGAACAACATAATTCATTTCAACCAAGTTGTCACAGAAAGTCTTACCGATGATCTAAACCAAAAGATCAAAACTACTTGTTAAAGATCGTGGTCTTGAACTCAATGGTCTATAAATCCCTTAAAACTTTCACAATAAAATATTTCCAAATCAATAAATACCAACCAAAATCCGTGCATACAGATCCAAATGAGACCCTTTCAAAGAAGATACCATTTATTTAAAGATAAATTTTAGTCACCAAGAAATATGTCATTTGAGGTCAAACCGTCGACCCAATATCCACAAAATCTCCAAATGTTAAACAAGAATCACATACAAAACAATGATATCCAACCCAAGAAACTCATGGCCAATTTGCTCAAGGGGAGCTCTTATAAAAGGACATGTCTCTTGGGAGCTAAAATAAAAAGACCTAAGATGAATTTTTTTAAAGAATTCTAGATTCAAGCCAACATGAGAAGGGTGATTTACAAAAAAAAAAACAACAGAAAGGAGACAGAAACTTACACCCTCACCATTATGCCACAAGATGAATTCAAAAGATCATAATCGGGAGTACCTAGAATGGGTGGTTTTTCACAAATTATAAACAAAATAGAATTCACTAATTCAAATCTATAAATCAAATCCATAAATGAATGATCAAAAGAAACCGAAATGAGAGCCTAAAATAGGCATTTAAAATTCCACACAATATCAATCTTGTTAACACTCGTCAATGAAATGAATCAACTATCAAATTCCAAGAAGGCTTACCTTGAACCCCGTGATATCATTTAACACCAAAAGGTTGAAAAATATAACGAGATATACCAATCGTTAAAGATATCACACTAATAACCTTTAAAATCATTTCAGTTTCATGTTTTACAAACAAATCATTTCCAAACTTTTTAAACCTAATTTCAATTTATAATAGACTTCATACCATAGAAATTCATTTCTAACAACCAAAAACCCATAAATTTCAAGAAAACATAAATGAAAAAAGGAAAACCAAAACAACACAAAATCACAAGACCGAATCTCAAAAGTGATTTCACAAAGAGTAGAGTTCCTTTTATGAATTGTAGTAAATAAATAAATAAATCTTAAAGAGATAAAGCCTACCATGCCCGGTAGTGCTCCCGATTTCTTTTCCGCGCTTCCAAATTTTCTAAATGCTTCCACAAAGATCTCACTAAAAACTTCAACCAAATATTTTGAAAATTCCACCATATTTCCTTTATATTTTCCACAAAAAGTTTTCCATTATTTCTTCCATGCAATGGAAAACTTGACTTTGTAACAAAATCAAACCAATAGTTAAAAATGGAAAAACTATATGCAGAGCTCATAAAGCTCAAAAAAAAAATGACAAATGAACTTAGCCTTTCCTTTTTCCAAACCCCATGTTTCAATTCCAAGGCGCTTTCACTCAAGGGTCAAGAAGAATCAATGTGATTCAGATTGCTAATGGCCTCCAATATTATCACCAATTGCTAACCCTTTTAGTTACAACTAATAGTTAAGAATTCATTTATCAAAATAAACAAAGTTAATGTTTTAGCACTTTCCATCATAAACCATTCCTCACCAAAATTGTGGTAAACAAACATTAAATGATCCATTTAAACTCTTTAGTATGCCTTTTGAATGGTTACACTAACCCATTCACTTAACTTTCCTTCTAAGATAACCACACTCATCTTTAGGTTAGTTTGACCCACCTAGGTTAGGAATCTATAGCCTTAGATACAACCATAGCTTAGGAATTTAGTAAATTCCTTAATATACTAGAGTGATTTAATAAAAGACTTAGTGTAATTTTTAAAGAGTTAATACCCTTTAAAAATGCATTCACCTTAACTTATGTTTAGGATAATGTCAATGAATCAAATTTAGATTATTTAGGTTCCATACAATAATCAAAAGACACTATCTTTAGTAATTTATCAAAACAAGGTAATTAGATCACATAGAAGTATCATCCTTAATATGTTACACAAACCCCAAGGATCACTTACAATGCAAGCCCGAGTACGAAGATATTTCATCGAGAATGTGTTGATTTGGCTTAACAAATGTGATCAAAACATCATAAAAATAATAGAAATGCCTTAGATCACCGAAATCTATCCTAAAAGGATCAAAGAGATTTACACAAATTAACATTATATTCTTCACTATATTGATGTTCGATACATGTGGCTATTATATAACATACATATGCCAAAACAACCTCTAACAAAATATAGGTGTTATAATAATTAACACTTATTTAGTTGTGATCATTTCCCGTAACAAACACAACTCAACACCAATAACATATTATTGTTTATACAACAATAATATATTAATAACATATTAAAATATATAATAATAATTACCAATGTAATTATTATCTACACAATGTAAATACCTAACATTCCCCCTTAATGTTTACATGGTAGAAAAAAAACCACACACTCAAATTGCTCACCCATGTGGCATGTCCAACTCGTGACTCATGACCTTGATCCAAAAGAAAGGCTCTCTCCTTCCATGGTTTTAAATAGGCTTACCACAAACCTTGACGTGACAGAACCTCATCAACTCGAACCTCGTGTGGTTTTCTCGATCCTCCCACAAACCCTTTCAAGATCCATGAACTTCTTACTTGTTATTTTTCATCACTATGCTTATACATCGTGGAATTATGTAGGAAACACATCTCACCAAATCGAACAATAAATATATGAAAATATTTCACATTACTTCCTATAAGAATCGTAATGCTTCTTAATCGTAGTCTTTTCCACTCAATCTCGAACAACATAGAAAACTCCACCGACATTTTCTCGACTTTAGTCAAGCTTTTGAGTGCTTTGGAAAATTGGTATGTATTCCCCCATAATGTGAAATTCCACTCATATAGATACCAAAGCAAAATTCATCAAAGAACATACTCCCGAATGGATTTCCTTTAGTAGGTCTTTCCAAACTATGCTAGTGAACGTTTCTTATAAATTTACTGACCATATTCCAAAGAAGTATAGAAGTTCCAAGTCGGTCAATGGAGGATCACTTGAAAGTCATCTCGCACTCCAACACATCTCTCTTTCCAACATCCATCAAATACCACACAAAACAGAACACCGTTACACCGAGAAAATGGAAACCACACCGAAAATAATATACTCACACCATACATATGCCACCATAGACGTGGCCCCGCTCACTAACGAGAGGTTGTTGAATGACCTCCTTCCTCCGATCGTTAATTCACCCGGATTTGATCATGAAGCTAAAAATACCTTCAATAATATGGATGTCAATAAGCGTGCATCCAAAATTGAAATACGGTTCCTTTCTTATTTTTTATTTACAAATTTTTGGACTTTTTACAATTATATGACTTTTCACAATTCACAAATTTTAAAACAACAATTTTGACTTTATATGACATAAGACTTGGAAAATAACTATTAAAAACCTAAAATCACCTATATGACATTAAAACTAATAGTTACCTATTATTCACCTAAACACAATTTAAC
Organism: Taxus wallichiana var. yunnanensis; assembly: GCA_018340775.1. Lineage (NCBI taxonomy): Eukaryota > Viridiplantae > Streptophyta > Pinopsida > Cupressales > Taxaceae > Taxus > Taxus wallichiana. The sequence continues at coordinate 165,062,482 of CM031240.1, forward strand.
AATGTTGACAATATAACTTTTGTTTTTTCAACGTAACAATTTGACATGCATAAATTAATACTTTTGGCAATAAAAAGACTATACCACTGAGACTATAACATACATGGGTTTTATTGATCTAAGACAACAATAAATACCTATGACTAATGAATAAAGATCCCACCAACTATTAAACATAAAAATACATAAATGGCTTTCTCAAATGATAATTACATTAAATAAAGACATCCATTGTAGAATAGCTCTTTCAATCGTATGCCAATCTTGGTAAGATCCTGAATCACTAACCCAAATATCTTCACTTAAAATTTCCTTCTAAGATAACCACCGTCGATGTAGAGATTCTTTAGGTTACGTTTAGACTCCATAGGTTAGGAACCACCGCTTCCTCGTAGAAACAAAATTTCTTCCAAAACAAAACGTTAAACTTCTGATCTGATAAAACAACTTTGATAGCCTATTTTTTTTTTTAGCTTGATTTCGTGATGTGTTGATTCATGTAGACTAAGATTGTTGTGATGGCAGCTATGATTTATGCAAAGCGATGTAAACAATTTTTTTTTTTTTTTGTTGTTTCGCATAACAAATTTCAAAAATAAGTGATCCGGATGTGAGGCTCCAGGGCAGAAGGATCACATATAAATCAATATTTAATTCCACGTAACTTCTACTCGTGAGATACCACTTTAAATCCGACCAGTAGAGAATATTCAATAGATTACCAATGTGGGATTAAGGATAATGTAAATGATTGACCTCGAAGAGGAGTTTCACGAGATTATTTAGGCTTCCAAAATTACATATAATCAAGAGACTATCACACACTTGTACCATAATTTATCAAAAATTCAAGGTAATTAGATCACATAGAAGCAACAAAGAATAGTAATTGCCTTATTTTTTATATCGCAGTTACGGGTGATGCCCCAAAAAGGATCACTTACATATGCAAGCTTATACTTCACTAATTGATGAAATCTCATTATATAGAATGTACATTGACAACCTCCAAAAAATAGGCTTAACAAAACACTATTTAGTGTGATTGAAACATCATAAAATTATAAAATGCCTAATAATTACAAATGTATTATTATCTTACAAATATATCCAAGGTATGGTTGTTCCTATATTAGTAATGAAATAGACTAAGAAACAAGTTCAATAATGCAAATTAGGCAATGTACTAGGAAAGTTTATAAGATCGAATTTATTTCCTTCACTAGTATACAAAATGTACTTCAAAGTTCATCATAAAGAGAATATGAAATACCTCAATATCAATTCATAATTTCCATAATATGATTGTATCCAATTTTAGCAGATAGAACATATCATCTACAACAAATATGATCACGCAGTTCTAAGGAGTACACCATCTTCAAAACAAGAATCAACTATCAACATTTACAACTTCAGTTACATAAGCAAGCAAGGATATCAACCATGGTGAAGGAATTACAAATGTTATTTAACCACACAAGAACTATCTTGTTTATCAACCCCTTGAACTCCATGTCCATATCCCCAGTAGAATGTAACTTCGACATTTGATAACCCGAATGGCATTTTCCTATAAGTGTATTTTCCCATTTTGTGGTGAATGCTATTTTGAATTGATCTTCCTCTTTCACTATAGTTTGATTGTAGCCTATGTAGCCATCTAAGAGAGATAAAATTTATGAACCGACTACCACTTGCAATATTTACTCCATAGAATGAAGTGGATAGTGGTCTTAGAGATAATCCCTATTTGGGTCTCGAAGTCCTTGCATATTTTGATTTCTTGATTTATTTTCTTGACTCAAACTAGATTAGTGACCGACGAAGATTGCATGATTAGGAAAAATAATTCTTGCCTTAATGAGCTTGTTCAATTCCTTATTCATGAGAGGCTCAATATGGGGGTTGACTGGTCTTTGTTTATGTCTAATAGGCTTAGCTTCTGGATCCAATTCAATAGTGTGTTATGCTAACCTTGGATTAAATCCCCTCAAGTCCTCATAGATCAAAGAAAAGGAATCTGGGAATTATTGGAAAAGCTATATGAATTTTTTTTTCTTGATTAGTACTTACTTTTCCAATTTGGAGTACTTTAACCTCTCTAACCAAAATGGGTTCCAAATCTTGCGCCTTTACTTTAATAGTTTCCTTTTCCTTCCAAAATTGATTATTAAGATTGAATATTTACTCTAATGTCATTAGGCCTTTTAGGAGCTTGTTCATACTTAGTCAAACCACTTGATCCCCATACAATTGTTATAATTTATCTTGATTCTTGGTGGATAATTTAGCTTCTTCCTATAGGAAATTGATGATTTGTTTATCATTTTTGAACACTTTCCAGCATGTGTTATTATCTAGAACGTATGGCCTCACTATCACCTTGATATAAGGTTGAGTTTTATCTTTCTTGACACTCTCAACAACATCAAATGCATCTCCAATTGTTGTAAACCTATTCACAACCTCATTCTTCTTCCTCTGGATGGAAACAATGTTAAAATCATAAAATTATTTGATGAAGTTTCATACCCAATGTTTATAGCTCTTGTGAAGGTCATTTTGAGCAGCATTATGCCGCTTAACCTGATTGAAAATCAACTCACTATCTCCGAAAATTAAAAATTCTTGATACCTCTTTTCCTTGTCTGATGTAACCCATGTATTAATGCTTGATATTCAATTGTGCTATTTTAAAAAGTTAACTCAAAGTGGAAATTTGATTAGTACTTGATATCATTTGGAAATATAAGGACTTATCCTCCTCCCACACCTTTCCCGCTCCTTAAACCATCAAATAACATATGTTAGAATTCCTTATCATCCTTTTCATCTAGTTTGGCGATGCTAAGAGTTGGTGAATTATCTTCATGCAAGAATAAATTCCTAAATCAGCTTCTTCCATTTCCTTATAGGGATCGTAGTCATGCCTTTTGTTTACCCATTCATCTAATGTCAAATCCATAATTCCTCCAACTTTAGTACCTATTTCTTGCATATATGGGCAGTCTTCTTATTCAAAAGTTGAGTAATTGGAATTAATCAAACATGGTATATGAGGATCAATGTGGAAATTAGCAATTGGTTCCGACCCGATTGTGGCTTTGGATCTATATTTCATTCTAAAGAGCATGTGTGACTAGTCTCTAGAAAGGTATCCTTCGATCTTAGAAGTGAAGTCTCTTGACAAACACAGGGTGAAGAGTGGTGGTAAGTCAATCATGGATATATCTTGTAAGACTAAGACATTGTGGAATTCATGCGTATAAGGCTTAATCCTTTGATTACTCCAATTGTTCCCACTTCTTTCCCATCAGGTTGTACCACTCTTTTAGAGATATTTTAGAGATTCGCTCATATTTTAAGCCTAATTTCTTTGCTATTTTCTTCAAGATTACTGAACTAATCACTCTTGGGACAATTATATAGTTGTGTACTAATTTATCCATGACAATCAAGGATACATAAAATGGTGGAGGATTCAAATTTTTTTGGTTGACCTCCTTCTTGTTGCACTGCATTGGTGAGGACTTTCTCCTGATTTTTAGATGACTCATTTGAGGTGGACCAATTCACCATTGTTGCTTGCAGTAGATCTCATTCCCCTAGAATTACCATTGTTTCCCACATGGAAATTTTGACATTCGTCTTCTTCATTTGATCAATAATGTTGAAAGGAGATGGGTTGTATTTTTAATGCCCCTTGCTTGGTACAATCATTTCCTATACCTAAACTGGCACATGAGCTAATGCAATAGGTGCCTTAGGTCAATTTTATGGATTTGGTGTTGTTTTTGAGTTGTTAATACCTTAAGGAATGAGAGGGGATGAAATAATAGGGTTAGATGACTACCCTTCTTCTATTTCCTCTTTTTTTACCTTGTGTTGGCTACTACACCTTGAGAAGGAGCCCGATTCATCCCAAATAAATCCTCATTTTGTCAGTTCAAAAGTGAAGTCTCACTCGAGGTGTCTCCTTAATAGGTGTTGTTTATTTTATTCTTCATTTGATTCTTGAGATACACTAAAATTTTACACTATTATAGCTTGGTTTAGAGCACCATTGAAGAATTTTTCTTGATTATGGGATTGTCCAAAAGGGAAACACCATTCATATTCTTGTGCAATATTATTTTGTACCGGAACTAAGGCCCTACTGATTAACTGAAATTAAACTAAACTATGGAAAGTATAAAAACCTATTTAATCTAATATAGGAGGAATAAAAAGTTGTAGGCTATTATAAGACAATATGAAATATCCATAAATAATTATACTAAATGAAATAAAATCCTAAATATGTAAATTTTTAAAAGGAAATGACTTAGCTAATTGTTGGAGATTGTCACAGAGTGTCATAGGTATGATAGTAACATCAAGGTAGTAGAACAAACACTCAGAAGTCCCAAAAAGGATAGGCCTCGAGAATATGAGTAGATTGAGGCACCCAAGAAGGTACAGGGGCACACCAATTATGGGTGGCACCTTATCACCATTTGGAACCGCTTGTGGTTTATCCCATCGAATAAACAACCCTAGTTTTTGTAAAAGCTCATAACTTAATTTTTGAACGTCATAAGGTGATTTGAAATATTGCTTGTCTATCACACTAGATCTTCCAAGTTTGTCAAATGTGTTGGGTGATGGAAGATGACATAATGACCTATAAGAGAGAAATAATTATCAAAACCCTAAGAAAAATACAAAAATACAAAATGAATGGGTCGGAATGACCCAACTACCACAATAGTGGGCTTACTAATATGAGCTTTGCACTACATTCTGGACACAAATGTAGTTCTTGTGTGTGTGTGCATGTCATGCCCTAAGTGCTCTTGTGCCAGTTGCACTTTGTGAAGTAGGGAGAAATATTAACTATAGAAAATGTAATAGCATGTGTGCATGAAATATAATAGAATCCTCCCCATATGTTGTGTGTGTGTTAATGTAGATCTCTTAGCCTTGATGCATGACAAGATGTGGATGCAAGTGATGTAATGGATGTAACTCTAGATGGAGTGATATTAGTATGTGATGCTAGGAGAATCATTATGGTATCATAAATTTTGTATTTATACGGTTCACTTGCTCTAATTTAATAATTAACCCCAACATGGCCAAATAGGAAAACGATAAGGATGAAAAATGGATAGAAAGACCCCATAAAGAAGTGAGAAAGTGAAACATAGATCAAGGCGCCCCAAGTTGGACCATGACACTGCGGTGTGCCCAAGATAGGCCCTGGGTGCCCCGATTTAAGATAAAATGGTGGTATAATTATGAAATAGGTGGATATGCATAGGAAAATATGTGGGAATGATGAAATAAAAGGTAAAAATAGGATATCCAAAAGATGGGATTAATTAGTACTTTCTTCAGTTGATAACCCTCTAAATAATTGTATAAAACAAGGCTAAATAATGCCTAAAGTGAATTCTTTTGTGTCTATATTTTACCCCACTTTATGTTTTTGATTTGAACACTTGGTAATATAAATTACATAGATATGTGTACATTATATCCATGTAGAGTGTAAAAGAGACGTGCTTGATAGACTAAACTCAAGTGTGGAATGAAAAAATGAAAAAGTGGAGGAGCGTGATTCTAAGGATGAAAAATGTGCATAAAAAGTGATGAGATTGAACCTAGTGAAAATGCACGTGTAGTTGTTGGGTGTGTAGTTTACTTTCCCGGTTAGTGAAGGCAAGTGTCATCATGGTTTGTTTTCATTGTTATCATTGTTATTTCCCCAAATTTGACTACTTGTTTCTCATACGGTCGACCACAAGGATAAAATGATCAACTAGTCAAATATGTATGTATATAAAATTGTTGTGTAAAATACACATGTGTATAGAAATGTTTAAAGTACATAAATGTAAAATATGCAAAAAGAACAAGTGTAAATAGAACATGTGCACATGATCCATGTCGAGAGAAAGGGTGTAGAAGGATATCCAAGATGGGCTTGTGAGTTTTTGGGATATCTCACACCTCCTGGATGAAAAATTATAAAGAGGAAATGCTTTATCCTCCAACCTTTAACTGCTTTTGCTGAAATGTGTGAAGAGATCTTTGTATTTTCCTAGTTTTTTGGGCGATCTAATGTCACTAGACAAAGTAGTGTAGAGAGGCACACCCATTGTAACCTCCAAGATTGTAACTACTCCACAAAATGCCAAAGGAAACCATGTGCTATAGATACCATTGTGTATGGAGTTTGTAGACTAGTCTCGAACTCACTCGGTATATGTAAAAGCACAATTCTAAAGGTAGAAAGTGCATTGTACTAAACTAGTGTAAATATGATGTGTTAGTATGTAAAACCTCAATGATTCCCCCCTCTTTATGGGTGCATGTGACATTTCTAAAAGGAGAATGTGCACCCCCAAAGAGGACCTACCACACTCGACCTATATAACTCTTCCCTACAGAGAGAAAGGGAAATTGCTTGATAGATAGAAAGGTGCACAAAAAGGGGATGGCTAGCCAATATAAGTGTTAGTATGAAAAATCATGCATGTAATAAGATAAATGTAAAATACGCAGAAAATGTAAAAACTACCAAGCATAGTTGTGTAAACATGTAAGAAAACAAGTAGACCACACAAATCAGGTTGCAAACATGGGACATCACTCACGATGTTGCAATACATGCAAGGCCTTCATGGGCACAAAAAAAAACAAGTGTGCACACAAGAAAAGTGAAAATCCTGCGAGATAATGGTAAACAATGGAAGACAAGTATCGAAAAGAACAAGTAGTCATGAAAACAAGTACTCCTGTAAAAAAGTGCTCCACACGGAACACCCATTATCATGTTAGATTGATAAAAATATTTCAAAGTGTGTATGAGCTAGTAATATATGATGTTAAGTAAAAATGAAACAATAACACCTAGATAAGATGAATGTGGATTCCCGAGTGACCAAGATAGGAAGGGTAGAAGGCAAGAATCCATGCCACATGTATATTCTTGCATCTACAAGCACACTAAATGAATGCGTCAATGCGCATGTGTGGATAATATAGATAATGACATATAAGAAAGAAATCTAACATGTGTAGTAAAGTTACCATGTAAAACACTATCAAGCAAAATTAAATCCTCTAAGATAATGAAAGATGTTGTGGATGGATGAAATGAAAATGGATTATATGAAAATGTGGAGTGTATAATGTGACTAAGTCCATAGATAGTGTAAGGAATGTAATGTGTAGATAAGGACTAGTATAATGTATAATAAGTGTATAATGAGTATTGTATGATGTGTAATGTATGGTGGAATGCAATGCAAAATTCCTAAGGTGTCGTGTGTTGGGTTTAGTGTAATGGTAATCCCTCAACAATCAAGTGTGAATTGAAGCACAAGATTGCGTCATCGGGTAATGACGGTGCTAGAATGTATGATGAGTATGCGTATGCTATGAGATTAATGTATGAGAATGAAAAAGTAAAATATGTGTAGATGTTAATATTATGGGGGAATGTGGGATGATATGCCCCAAAATGTATAATAACGTGCACATTACATAATAAATGATATATAGGGGTGATGAAACATGATGGATTTCATTTAATTGATGATGTGTAAGAAGTGTTTAAGTATTATAGATGTGTGTATGTATACTTGGTGATGTAATGGAGAAATGTAAGATGAAAGGAGTTTTTTATGGTAAAATACCACTCAACATTCATTTAATAACCCCAAGAATATCGAGTGTGTCATTGTTGTTGTGAAAATGTGCTATGGGAAAATTGGAAGTTTCAAGCACAACAACTATAACCCTATGCCAATTTTTAATGTTTTATCATGCCCATGCACACCGGATCAAATACATTAGTTTGTTTAACCCCTATTTGATGTCAAATTAGTCCCTAGGTGATTTAGGAAAGTTTATTCATATTCATTACCTTTTAGTTGATTGTAGGGAGTTTTTGAACATATGTTACCTTCTCGGAAGTTTTCGGAAGGGCTATTGTTGCCTTCCCAAGATCGGATCAACCCCTCGAGTGCAACGGAATGGAAAAATTCAACATGGAGGTGAATTGAAGACCTTAGAACATCATGGAAATAATTTTGGAAGGCTCGGGAAGGTTTGAAAGACTTGGTGGAGTCGACTAAAAATAGGTTCACAAGCCCAAAACAATTATTGGGCTTTAGAAGAAGATTTCAAGAGCTCGGATGGATTTATAAGTAAAGCAAAAATTTCCCAAAATAAGATTCCAAGACCAACATGATGGTGAAATCAAATTTTTCAAAAACCTTAGCACATAGGATTTGCAGTAGTTTGTATCAAGTAAAAATGGAGTATGAAATCCAAAATCTACTTTTTATGGATCTGATGGATGAATCAAGACATGAGACCCCACCATTATATTTATAATTCCATTTCCAGTCATGATCATATAAAATTTCATCAATAAATTTCACTGGGAGCTCAAGTTATCATCATTCCAAGTTGCCCTCTCAAAGTCAGTTCAGGAGTTAGTCAATTTTTGAGAGGACACATGTCAAGACCTAGAGCCTTGGTGGTATTTCATCACCTTGAAGTCCTTGAGGTAAGGTAAAACAACATTTTAAAAATGCACCCAACCTGCATGCTACCTCCTGGGATCCTCATGTGACCTCCAGACTTGACAGCTCAACCCTCAGTGCATTTTTGGAGCATCCATTTCATGTTGTTAGATCAAGCACCACGTGTCAGCTCTAGGACCAATGTGAAACTGATGTCCCTCATGTCCCTCAGATAGGGACATCAAGCATGGAAAAATTTCCCATCCCCTATGGGGAGTCTTTTGGTCACCCACGTGACCGAATTTCAGCCCCTAGGTACATTTTTGGAGCATCTGTTCCTATCGTCAGGATCAGCGCCACATGTCACTCTAGGACCACCATGGAAATTGATGTCCATCGAGACATTAAAAATGTACCTAACCCCTATGGGAGTCTTTTGGATATCCATGTGACCAAATTTTAGCTCCCAATGCTTTAAAGTAACTTTTCTCATCTTCATTCCCTATCATCGTATCGCCGCCACATGTCGTCCTCAGACCACCAAGGAATTTTATGTCCCTCACATCCCTAAGGTAAGGTAAATAAAACATGAAAAAGTGTGCCAAAGCTTCTCCCTCCATGCATTCAAAATTTAAAAATCTAATTGCTACTCAATGCTTCTAAATGCTTCCACTCTTGTGCACAAATCATCTCCACCTTTCCTCTTTAACTTTCTTCCATCACTCTGTCATTACAAAATCTTAGAATAGATCAACCAAGCAACTGAAATACCTTTTCCATGGATATATGAAGGTCTCAGAAGGAATTATCATCAAGATAAGAAGGATAAATGAAGAACAACAAAGAAGAGAACAATAAAATCTCCATAGCCAAAAACTGAAATTTGAACAAATCTTGCAAACCAGTGCATGAATAAACAAACCATTTGTTTATGTTTATTCCTCTTTCTAAGACCATAAAACAAATACCCTCAAACTCTCCTCTCATGTGACAGAGCAACCACAACGAAGATATATCCTTTCTAACGAGGAAAGAAGTAGGATTTCCTACTAAATCATTGGGTGAAATGAAGTAGAATTGCACGTGAAGCACCAGAAGAAAAAATCCACATAAAAAATATAATTTTCTTCACAAATAGTTGAGAAAATCAGACCTGTGATTTTGAGGTCCATTAATGGTTGCCGCATCTAGAAGCACTGTCAGCTGCAAAAATTAAAACTTAAAATCTCCTGGACTATTAAGCGGGCGGGCCCAAAATTTAATAGGGGTGATATTGGGAAGAAAACCATATCAAAAAAACTTCGTTCCACATCAATCTGACTCCCAGAAGCCAACTTTCTAAAAATAGTAGGTCTACTACATATGAACTGCTATTTAGGGAAAGTCATCAACAAAAGAACTGTGAAGGGGACAAAGACATTGAGGTGCACTACAGCTGAGAATACCCAAATTGGAAATTTTTGGCACTTACTAAAAATATTAAGTGGGACCTTGAGAACCTACTAAAAATATAAATTTGATCCAGAAGGAATGAGGAACAAAGGGAGAAAGAGGAAAACTGAGCTACAACATCCAGATGAAGACCAAGGACTTGATTTTCACACTTACCGAAAATAGTAAGTTGTTTTTTCTAAGGGATACATGAAGCCAAGTGGACGGATCTCAAGAGGACATAGCCCTTTTCCTGTGAGTATGACGTGGAAGACAACGATGTCTTATACATGGACCTAAATGATGTTAAGACTCACATGGCCTCTAAGGATAGGAGGATTAAAGACAAAATATTCACAAGTGGTTTGTTTGTCACTGCAAGACACCCATGTTTGTGAAGAGTCTCAAGTTATTCCTAACCATCTCTTTCCACTACAAGCCCGAGACACAAACCATCTAAGCTAACAATGGTACAATGATGGTGATCATCATCCCTAAGACCATTTTAATCTCTTTTCAAATCCCGACCCCCCTAACATGGTCATCATCTCAAAGGAAAGGTTCATGCACGATTGGGAAACAATGGATTCATATGTCCAAGGAGTAGTGCTCGACTCATGGTTGAAAATAGGAAGAAATCCTTCTAGGATGCCCAAGAATCTACCAAGGTGTGAGTTCTAAGAAGGGTATTCTGATGTCATCACTCTCCTCAATAGAGTTATGGGTGAAGCAAGCATGAGAGACTTCCAAGACAGAATGGTCATTTTCATCCTAACATTGACAAAAGGAAAGTAGAGAATTGATTGGGGGTAGATCATCAGTGATAATCTCCATCTATAACTACTCCAAGTTCTCATGAAAAATAATTTCCACATGACTTATTACCTAGTTTATCTCCTCATAAGCTCAAGATCATTCAAGGGATTGGCTCTCACGCAGAACATTTCTTCTAAGGTACTTGCATTCGAGAAACTTCAACAATTGGTAATGGAGGAGAGAAATAGACATTTCACCACATGAATGATATATTCACCATGTACATGGTGCGAATCTTAGAAGGGGATCTTCAAACTAGTATGTCACCTAAAGCGATATCCTTGATTAATAAATATGGCTCATAATTCATACAATTCTCAACATTCTCCTATATACAGTCATTGTCTTCTACCAAGCTCCGCTGAAACTTCCTAAGTACCTCAGTGACCAGATTGTATTGTTTGAACTCTACAGGAAGATCATTTAAGTGAATAATAAGATCATAATTAGGATAAAAATTGATTTCATTCCGCATATCTCTAAGGAGTTCACATGCAAAAGCTCAAATGACGCATCTCACTTGGAGGTCAGGTTTCACATCTTACTTTGCATTCCTACATTGTCACCCCAAATTTAACATTCGAGAAGAGCTTGACTCACTATATGTTCCATAATTACAGCATTAGCCACAAGTTAAGGACTACTAGACCAACTCGTATTGATGATTTCAAAGTACGTAAAAGGATCACATGAGGATGACAATCACTCAAATGAAGAAATTAAATTTCTCTTGGTATGAAGACATCTTACAGGATGATGGGAGAGAGATGTATGATCCCAGTACATAGTATTCAAGATGTCCGTGATGCCCCTAAGTAATTGGTATGTTCGTGAATGAGAATATATGTTTGAGTGGACTAAAAATGTGGTGAGGAGAACAAGGAAATGGTTTCAAAAGAATAAAACTATGATCATTCAATCACAAGGAATTTCTCGAAGCCGAAAGGAAGCTTCAGATCATTCATCTTCAAAAGTGGTAGAGATGACTTCCATCTCTAAACAATCTAGAGCGAGTTCAAAAGGAATGCTATGGAATTGGAATCTTCCCCCGTGAGAAGACACCCAAGAAATTTAGTTTAGAAGTAGTTTCATTTGCATCGTCGTAGGAGTAAGACGTGATCTCGTCACTGCAAACATAAAATCCAGAGTAGAGCAGATGCATAGGTGATCGCGATCCATTCTTCGAACCATTGTAAGAGGTCTCGCATCTTATTGACACAAACACCCCCTCATTCAATACTTTCCTCCTCCTTCGAACAAATAATGGTTGGTTCACCCATCATTGAGCCCAAATTCGACAAGATGTTTCCATTGATTTGGGAAATGGTCATCCCGACATGTGCAATGTGCAACAAGTAGTTGCCCCGATCTATCAATGATTTTCTCATTGGATAAAGAATTTTTTTAAGAAATATTACACAAACAACATCACAATTATACAATGGGGGAGATAGGTAATCAGTACATCAAAGTAGCTCGGCCAAAGGAAATCAAGACAAGTGGATGAGATGACACCAACGACTACGAGATGAGCATGATCCAAATGGGACCAGCTACTCATGAAGGAGATTTGCAAATGTATCAACAATATTCTACTCGCATGATGGTGAGGAATAAAAAATATAAAGAGAAGATTCAAGTACTAGAGGAACAATTCTGAACTCTTTCAACTTATGTGCAACACCCGGTTGAATCAAGCACTATGACACTTCCTATTGAGAGAGTGACACCCATCAAAAGCTTTGATCTGAATCCATTAGAAGAACACATGAACTCACAATATAGGGGCAAGAAAATAATGAATGGATTGACTCAATCTTCGAAAAAAATAAGCCAACACTCAAAGAGGTATTCAAGCTCTTTGCGTACATGTGTGCCATGACCAACATTACGTGAGCACTCAAAGAGGATGTGGGTAAAGAAAGAGATTACAAGGAACCTCTAGGACCAAAGAATGAGTGAGATGAGCAACACCCGTCCTCAATAGTTGATTCACATGAAGGTTTTGAAAATCCTAGAGAATACTTGATGAATGTATGGGCAAGGGCCTTGGCAATCAGATTTGAAGTAATCAATCGGGCCTTCACGAGATAGAGGAGAAAGAAAAACAAACATACAAGCTGCAAGATAGTATAAATTAGACAATTGAGAAACTTGGAGTCATTGCAAATGAGTGAACACATAATTGTTAATGATTTTATTGGACCTTTCAAATAATATTTCAAGAAAGGTGTGGGAAAACCATTTTACTTCACTAAGGATACTCTCAAATTCTTCTAAGAGATCTAAGACTCCATTGCAATTATCATAGAAAATCATTCATCATGGTTCGGGAAGTGCAAGGACATCAATAGTGTGACCAATGGATGGATGAAACCTTGATCTGCATTCACATCCATCATGCCAATAAATTAGATCCACCAACGGCTCATTCAACTAGGATCTTAGAAATACATAAGCCTTCTCGAAACACAAAGTGGAAAGAAGTTAGAGAGCGAAGCCAAGTCCACTTGTAAGCTCTCATCCTTCACATAATTCTTCTTCTTCTTCTTTTTCCTCTTCTTTATCTCTCTCTCTCTCTTCAATGTTATATTTTTTGTTGAGGGTTGCACTTTTTAATATGACTTAAGTGACTTTAGAAATATAATGTAACTTTAAGTCACCTTGCTATTATAAAAGGGACTTAAATATTTAAAGTGGAATATGAATAGTCTTAAGTCATATTAAGGTATTCGAAAAGTCACTAGGAAGATGAAGAGTTTCCTCTTCTTCTATAAATTGTAGCAAGCTCCTCATTTGAACTTCTTCTAAAAATTCTTCTCAATTTTTCTTCTTATATGTTGGAGGTGTTTTTGTGAATTCATGAGAGAGATATCCTTGTGAAGAGAGAAAGAGATATCAAGTTTCTTCCATTTATCCTACTAAAAAATGTCTTCTAATTCCCACACTATGTAAAAATTCTTCTTGAGATTCAATAAAGGAAGAAAAAGTGGAAAGCGATCGGATTGAGCGAAGCCAAGTCCTTTGTGTTCATTCATCTTTTAGCTTAATTCTTCTTATTCTTCTTTTTCCTTTTTATCTCTCTCTCTAAAATTCAATGTTATATTTTTGTGTTGAGGTTGCACTTTTAATATGACTTAGCTGACTTTAGAAATATAATGTAACTTTAAGTCACCTTGCTATTATAAATGGGACTTAAATATTTAAAGTTGAATATGAATAGTCTTAAGTCATATTAAGGTATTCAAAAAGTCACGAAAGGAAGATGAAGAGTCAAATTTTACTCTTCTTCTATAAATTGTAACAAGTTCCTCATTTGAACTTCTTCTAAAAAATTCTTCTCATTTTTTTTCTTATATGTTGGAGGTGTTTTTGTGAATTTCATGAGAGAGATATCCTTGTGAAGAGAGAAAGAGATATCAAGTTTCTTCCAATTCTCCTATTAAAGAATGTCTTCTACTTCCCATAGCTATATGTACAAATTCTTCTTGAGATCCAGATAAAGGAAATAATGATTTTTTAGCCTCTTTAATTGAGGAGTTTATTGGTGCTTTGTGTTCATTAAGCTCTATTTAGTCTTTTTGCTGATTTGTAGATTGTTTTCTTTTTAAATTCTCAACATGTAATGAAACTTATGGCTTATGTGTGCAAGTCTTTGATTTTCTACTTCAAACATTAGTTTATTCTTTCTAATATTCTCACTCCCCTTTCAAAAATCATAGAAAATTCCTCCCCATTGTAGATACTTGCAAGAAGACAAGAGGTTCTCATAATTCATAGGCCTCCCTTTGGAACAAGAAAGAACACCAGGGATAAAACTCACATTTTACTTATCATGCACATATGGTACATCAAGTAGAGGACTTAGACTCTAGAGTGTTGGTAATTTTCCCCGAAAACATTTCTCGCCAAATTTTTGGCACCCATCGTGAAGATTTTGCAGCATCTAATGAATAGACAGAGAAAGATCGAAAAAACAAAACAAATTCAGAAAAAATCAAAACTTCAACAGGAAAATTTCGATATTTGAATATCTATGATGCCACAAACGTCTACAAAGAAGGCTATTATGAGAAATAATCCTATTGAAAGACATGAATTGTTCTTCCACATCCATGAGAGGATATTGCTTCATTTTTAGAGAAGCTATGTGACATAACATGCAAAGTGTTAACCACTACTTCATTTCAACAAGAATTCTCAACCTTGAAGAAGAATAGTAGTATTTATTACTGCTTGAATTAGCGTTGAGGTAAAGACAAATTCCAGCTCCTCAAACAAGAGCATAGATTTTCAAATGGTTATACATGTAGAGATACACCCAACAACAAAGACAAGAAGGACAAATCAAACCCATTTTTTAATAACTTCAAAGAAGACAAGAGCTCTCTTGGTCCAATTAGTATAAATGAGGAAAGAAACCTCCGAATCAATGAGGGAATTCATAGAAAGATATAATAGAGTGATAATAAGAATCCCCAAGATATGGTACCTCTAAAAATAATCAAGAGATTCTTCATCAGTTCCTTGCCATCAATAGTAGGTTTCTTCCTTAGAAGAACTAGAAAAAGAACATTGAGGGAAGCTCATGATCATGTGATAGAAACCGGCGATGATATAATCCTTTACAGTAAATTAAAAGTCCCAAATTGAAATCAAAAGGGCCATAGTTCAAGCTTAGTCACCACAAACCCAATATTCCAAAAAATAACAAATGATTTGGTTTCCTTAAAGAAATAGCTATCCCGAGATCACGGTACATAACACTATAAGGAAGCCAAATCCTCCCAATAAACCAAGGATTTATCCACCTCCTCATCAGATCTCTCTTGAAGCACCATCATTCAATGCCTCCTATGATAATCTTGAAGAACCAGAGGAGGAAGAAAAAAATTGAAGAATGCGAAGAAGAAAATGCGGACTATGAAAACTATCTTGAGGTCGAGAAAGTTGATGGTGACATGCACGCATGGCATAATTGAGCACATTGTTGATGAAGATGATGATGATGATGAAAGCCCCACATTTCAAATGTGAATTTTCACTCATGCACAATCCAAGAAAGGTGCTTCATCCTCAACGGATGCGGTAAAGGAAAAGAAGAAGAAATAAGATTCTCCTTCAGAGGTCCCATAAAATAAAATCATCAATAGAGGATCACCATTACCACCTTATATGGAAATGGCCAAGGAAAAAATAGACTCACTAGCTAGCAAGTATCATACTACCATACCAAATAAGTCATCTAACCCTTCTCGTAGCTCAAAGGTTACTAAGAATAATTCTCCTACAAATAACATTCCCTGTAAAAACATCTAACGTTCTACCAAAACCCGCGTCCTAATCTCCTATCAAGCTAGTTATTGCACCCGTGAAGGAAAATTAAACTCCCAAAGTAGCAAATCCTTCACCATGTAAATCTTTTCATTCTGGGACCTCTTCCTCACCCACCATAACCCCATTTGACTTTTTGGAACATGCAAGCAAAACCAAAGTCCAGGTACTCAAAATAAAATACCTACAAACACATCCTAACTAATTTGATAGGTTCATTGATGTAATTTGTGGTGGTAACCATATACCCTTGGGTAAAAGTTCAAATCCTTACTCCCCACACCATCCACACCACCTTCTCAAAACATGTTAGCCCTTAGTGCCTCCAAAACTAATAGGGTTGAACCTTTCTACCTGTCACTTCTCATTAAAGGTTTCCAGCTAAATAATTGTATCATAGATTCCAGAGCATTAGATAATGTGATGCCCATAAAAGTTGCAAATGCTCTTGGCCTCACCTTGACCTAGGAAAATGGAACCTGTTATTCAATGGAATCCAAAAAGTGCCATTGGTAGGAATAATCAAAGATGCACATGTAGCACTAGCTGATTTTCCAGACAAGAAGGTGCTCTTGACCATCTTGGTGCTAGACATCTCAGCATCCTTTGGCATGCTATTGAGCCAAATCTTCTATAGAGACTTAGGTGGAGAAATAAAAATTGGACTAGTCATTCGCAACTATTCTAGTAAAAGGTGAGATGAAGAAGTTGCTTCCAATAAGAAAGATGAAGTCTACAAGATGAAATTCTAATGACCCAAAGGCAAACATTCTTTTTCAAGATAGTGGGATAGGAAACTACTTCCTCACGTTAGAAAAAGAGGAGAATTTTCCACTTCTTATGGAAGAGGAAGAAGAGCAAGTTTCGATGATGGAATTTTATGGTAGTAATTCTTGTGCGGGTTTGGGGGTGGGTGTACTGTTGTACTCTCCTTTTGTGAATTGTACTTATTTACCTACAAGCTATAATTTGATAATACAAACAACACGGAAAAGTATGAAGCTCTCCTCTTAGGCATGGGTGTGATAGAAGACATGGGAATCAAGAAGATGAGATTTAGAGGTGATGTGGAGGTGATATTAAATCAAGTCCCTCAACAATATCAGGTGAAGAATCCAAGACTCTTGAATTATAGAAATAAATTATGGGACTGCATTGAATATTTTGATGCATTTTCCATCGAAGCTATCCTAAGGTAAAATAGTGAAAAGGTTGATTCTCTTGCGTGTCGGCTTCCCTAGTGACACCTCATCCTTCTTTTGGTAAAGACAAGGTGATCATTAAAATGGTACTCGTGGCCTAGTGTACCAAATAATGCGAATCATTGGAAAATATTTAATGATGATAATGAAAATTTTATCATTTTAAGAACAAAGGGATAATTTCAATAATATCTTCTTTGAAGGAAGTGAATTTCCACACCAGAAGTGGTAGCCAAGAAGAGAAAGAAGAAATTGAAGAGATTGATTATAAAGGAGTGATCAAATTGAAAGGAAACAATATTCCCAAAGGCCTAGTTTCTTTGTAATACCTCTTTGAAAAACATGACAGGTTCATTAAAGAGAAATAAAAACAATCTTCTTGATGCCCGGCTGATTTTTATAAGAAAAAATCGGCACCTCGAGGATCCCAGGATGGTCAATAATGGAAAAAATTTCTCACCCGAGGAGAAAAGAAGGTTTGTTGCATTACTTAAGAAATATTCAGATGTTTTGTCCTACTCTTATGATGAACTCAAATCCTTCCAATCAAAGGAAATGCATCACTCTATTCCGTTAAAGCGGATGCTAAGACATTTAGGAAAAAACAAAGCCCATATAATCCAAATGTTTCTAATACCATCAAGGAGGAGGAAATGAAGATTCTTAATGCAAGAATCATCATTCCCATCCACCATTCAACATGTGGGTGGCTAACATCATGTTGGTGTAGAATAAGATTGGTGTAGAAGAATATGTGTAGATTTCCACAACTTGAACCGAGGCATCACCGAACGAAAATTATCCTCTCCCTATCATGGATCAAATTTTAGAAGTAGTCATTAGATCTAAAATTCTTTTATTTCTTGATGGATTCTTGGGGTATAATCAAATCAAAGTGGTAGAGGAGGATCACACCAAGACAACCTTCACAATGCCTTGGGGCACTTTTTTTCTATAGGAAATGCATTTTCTCCTAATCAATGAGGGAGATACATTTCAAAGGGTGGTGTATTTGGCATTCAAAGATATAAAATATTGCATTTTCATATATCTCAATGATCTCATGGTGTTTTCAAAGAAGATGGAGATCATATCCATCACTTAGAACAAGTACTTGTAAGGTGTAGAAAACATGGCATATCACTAAATCCAAAAAGTGCATTTTTGGATTCATAGAAGGATAGTTATTGGGGCATATTGTGAATAAACATGGAGCACACATTGATCCTGAGAGATTACAAGCCATTCAAGCACTATCTCTACCCACAAGCAAGAAAGGAGTTCATTCATTCTTCGGAAAGGTGAATTTTCTTTGTCACTTTGTTCCTAAGTTTGTTGAATTGACAAAGCACATCACCACCATGATGAAACCATAGGAAAACTTCAAATGGAACAATGAAGGGAAGGCAACATTTTAAGAGATCAAAAATTCATTTCCAAGGCTCTAATCTTGTGTCTCCAAATTTTAATAAAGAATTCATCATGTATTGTTATGCATCAGAACATACACTCTCTACCATTCTTGTTCAGAAAAATGATGAAGGCGTGGAAGCACCTATTGCTTTCATGAGTTTTATGTTGAAAAATCATGAACTAAAATACAACCAATTGGAGAAGCATGCCTATGCAGTGGTCAAGGCTATAAAAAATTTCAGGTTTTGTATCCTCAATTCTCATACGGTGGTGATGGTTCCCGATAATACAATCAAGTGCATTTAGACATAGTATTTTCCCAAAGCTAAAAGAGGAAATTATATTGCAAAGATGCATAAATATGACTTGGATATTTGAACCTTTAATCTGTAAGGAGAAATGGATTGTGTAAGTTGATTGTTGAAGATGAAACACTCAAAGATAAACACTTGTGAGGAAAATTGTGCACTTCTCAACTTGTTCCAAAACAATCCACAAGTTCTCTTTGTAACCACTACTGATGAGTGGTATCCTGATATTGCCTATTACTTAACTTATGGAGAATTCCCTCCCCATCTCAATTACAAACAAAGGAGGACACTCAAGATGAAGGCAAATTTTTGTAATCTTGAATCATGCACTTTAGAAGAGAGGTCTGGATGGATACTTCCTCACATAGATAAAGAGCAACAAGAAAAATTTCTTGAATCATACCATGACCAATCATGTGGTGGACATTTTTTAGTGATGGTAACTGCACACAAGATCCTCCGAGGAAGGTATTATTGGCCCGCCCTCTTCACAAACACTCAAGAGTGGGTTTCTAAATGTGAAGCATGCCAAAAAATCATTGGAAGATGACAACTTGTTGCACTACCACTCAATCTTGTTGTTATTGAAGAAAATTTCCAACGGTGGTAGCTAGACTTCATTATTTCTCTGAATCCTCACTCAATCATAGGGCACACCTATGTGCTTACAATGATGAACTACTTCACCAAATGGGTAGAAGCCATCCCGGCCAACCAAGCCAACACCAAAATAGTATGCAACTTCATCAAAGAGAATATCATAGTATGTTTTGGTGTGCCACAAAATATTGTAGCAGATAACGCTACCTATTTCTCTTCAAGGGAGTTGACCGAGTTTTTCTATGGCTATGGAATCTCTTTATCTCATTTGTCTGACTATTATCCATAGGGGAATGGACAAGATAAATCATGTAACAAGAACATTGTGACCATCATCTATAAACTTGTAGATGAAAATAAAAGGAATTGGCACAAAAATCTATATGATGCATTGTTGGTAGACATGATCACTCTAAAGAAGACAATAGGTATGTCACCATTACAGCTATTGTATGGAGTCAAAGTAGAAATTTCCTCATGATCAAGATGAAAGCTCTCAAATTGCTACGGGGAATAGAAGATGGCGGTATAAGGATTCTATTGACAAGAGGATCCTCTTTCTTGAGAAGCTAGAAGAAAATAGACTCTAAGTGGTGGATAGTATCAAAGAGCACCAGTGGAAATTAAAGAAAATGTTTGATAAGAAGGTGAAAGCGAGAGAATTCAAAGTTGCAGACTTCATCCTACTATGGGACAAGAGAAAGGAACCAAAAGGCAGCCATGGAATGTTTGATTCATTATGGCTCGGCCCATTCCAGATTCGGGAAGCTTGTGGTGAGAATTCTTTTCTACTCTCATATTTGGATGGAACACCATTGGAATTGCCTTGAATTTTAATAATCGTGTCAATTTTTGTACTTTCAAATACCTAAAATTATATCATCAATGAAAATGAAGGCTATCCCCACTTTATACCATAGGTGATTTCTAGTGTGGTGTGTTTCCTTTCCATCATTTTGTGTGTGTGTTTCTTTCTTCTGTCATTCTTTCATGTCAAGTTGTACATGACCTTGCAAGGCCCAATGGATAAGGCACTGGTCAAAAAATTATATGGTCTAAAATTGAGACTTTGGATTGCCATGTCATGACTTTGTTATGGTCATTTATGCCATGTCCCCAAGCTAGAGCCATTTGTTTTATTATAAATGTGCAATGGTGAAATTAGAAGTTTCCAAGCACAAAATTATACCCTTGTGCTTTGAAATTTTCATGTTTTATCAATCCCAGGCACCCTAGGTCAAATATGTTAGTCTAGTCACCCCTATTTGATGTTAAAATAGTACACTAGGTGATTTAGGAAACTTTATTCATTCCCCTTAGTTGATTTTAGGGAGTTCTGAAAAGATGCTATCTTCTCGGTAGTATTTGGAAGAGCTTTCATTGGCCTTCCCAAGACTGGATCAATCCCCTAGAGTGGAACGGAAGGGAAAATTCAACTTGTAGGTGAATTGAATACCTTATAATATCATGGAATTTATTTTAGAAGGTTTGGGGAAGTTTTGAAAGACTTGGAGCGATCTAGTAAAAACAGGGTTCCTGAAGCCTAGCGAGTACATAGGCCTAAAACAACTCCTAAGCTTCACAAGAACATTCTAGGAACTTTGGATGGAGTTAGAAGTAAAAACAATATTTGGAAAAAGGATTCCAAGACCTTAATAATGGTGAAATCATCTTTTTCACAACACCTTGGTGTATAGGATTTGAAGGAAGGTTTTATTAGGCATAAGTGGACTCTAAATCAGAAATCCCACTTGTAGGGATTTTATGAATGAATAATGGCATGAGACCCCCACCATTGGATTCAAAATTTCATTTCCACTCAGGGACATATAAAATTTCACCAATAAATTCCACATGGAGCTCAAGCTATCATCATTCCAAGTTGCCCTCTCAAAGTAAGTTCGGAGTTAGAAATTTTTGAGAGGAGACGTGTAAGCACCGGGAGCTTGGTGGGATTTCATGTCCCTGACATCCTTGAGGTCAATAAAATACCTTCCAAAAAAATTTCCATCCCCCATGTGACCTCTAGAATGCTCATGTGACCTCCGGACTTGACAATTCATCCCTTAGGTGCATTTTTTGAGCATCCATTCCCTATCGTCGGATCAAGCACCACGTGTCAGCTCCAAGACCATCGTGGGAATTGGTTCCTTAGATAAGGGACATCAAGCATCTAAAAATGTTCCCAGCCCCTATGGGGAGTCTTTTGGTCACCCACATGACCGAATTTCAGCCCCAGGGTGCATTTTAGAGCATCCATTACTTGTCGTTGGATCAATCGCCACATGTCACTCTGAGTCCACCGTGGAAACTGATGTGCCTCATGTTCCTAAGGTAAAAGACATCATACATGGAAAAATTCACCTAGACCCTATGGGGAGTCTTTTGGACATTTATGTGACAAATTTTCAATTTCCAAGTGCTTTAAAGCAACTTTTGTCACTTTCATTCCGTGTCATTGGATCACCACCATGTGTCATCCTCTTGAACACCATGTAATTTTATGTCCCTCACATCCTTGAGGTTGGGTACATCAAACATGAAAAATTGTACCCAATATTCTCCCTCCATGTGTTCAAAATTTATAAAATCTAATTGTTGTTAATCCTACTTCAGTCCCTTTCTGAGATCATCTCCACCTTTCCTCTACAACTTTCTTCCATCTCTCCACCATTGCAAAAACTCGAGACCAGCTAAACCAAGGAACTGAAATAGATTTCCCATGGCATTACAAATGTCTCGAAGTAATTCTCATCAAGATAAGAAGGAGAAATAAAGAACAATGAAGAACATAACAATATAATCTCCATAGCTAGAAAATGGAAATTTGAACAAATCTTACAAACTAGGCATGAATCAACAAACCATTTATTTATTTTGTTCCTCTATCTAATAATATGAAAACAATACCCTCAAAATGTCTTGTCATGTGACAGAGCATCCATAATGAAGAAATCTCCTTTCCGGATCAATGAAGAAAGAAGTGGTATTTCTTGTCAAGTTGTTGGGTGAAATGAAGTAAAACTTGCACCTGAAGTACCAAAAGGAAAAATCCACATCAAAAGTATAATTTTCTTCAAAATGGAGGAGAAAATAAGACCTATAATTTTGAGGTCCATTAATGGTTGCCACATCTAGAAGCACTGCCAGGTCCAAAAATTAAAACTTTAAAATCTCCTGGATTAGTAAGCGGGAAGGCCCAAAATTTGAGAGGGGTGATATTGGGAAAACACACATCAAAAAAAAGTTATTCCATGTCAATTTGACTCCCGAGAATCCAACTTTCTAAAAATAGCAGGTCTACTACATAGGCCTTTATTTTGGGAACATCATCGACATAAAAACTTACGAAGGAGATGAAGACATTAGAGATGCACTATAGCTGAGAATTCAAAAGAATGAACATTTTTGGCACTTACTAAAACTAGTAAGTGGGCCCTCGAGAACCTGCTAAAAATATAAATTTGATCTAGAAGGAATGAGGAATGCGGGGAGAAAGAGGAAAATTGAGCTGAAACATCCAGTTGAAGATCGGGGACTTGATTTTTCTCACTTACTAAAAATAGTAAGTTGTTTTTTCTAAGGGAGACATGAAGCTAAAGTAGATGGGTCTATAGCTAACACACCCTTCACCTATGAGTATTACGTGCAAGAAAATGATGTCTAGTACATGGACCAATGACCTTAAGAATCGCATGGCCTCCAAGGATAGAAGAAGAATTAAAGACCACATATTCACAAGTGGCTTGTTCACTACTAAAGGAAACCCGATTATCGTGAAGAGTCTTGAGTTAGTCCTAGCATGTTGTCTTTCACTATGATACCAAGACACAAACCATCTAAGCCAACAATGGTACAACGATGGAGATCATGAGCCCTAGGACCATTTAAATCTCTCTACAGATCCTAACATCCCCAACATGGTCATCATCTTGAAGGAAAGGGTCGGTGCATGATTGGGAAATAATGGATTCATATGTCCAATGAGTAATGTTCAACTCATGGTTTAAAATAGAAACAAATCCTTCAAGGATGCCCAAGAATCTACCAAGATGTGAGTTACAAGAAGGGTATTCTCATGTCATCACTCTCCTCAATAGATTTTTGGGTGAAGCAAGCACGAGAGACTATGGGGACTAGATGGGCCTTTTCATCCTTACATTAACAAAAGGAAAGCAAAGGATTGTTGTCAAAGGGGTAGAGCACTAGTGACAATCTCCAACCGCAAACTACTCCAAGTTCCCATGACAAAGAAGTTCCATATGAATTCTTAGCTATTTTATCTCCTCACAAGTTCGAGATCATTCAAGGATTTCCTCTCACGCGAACATTACTTCAAGTACTGCATTTAAGAAACGTCCATATTTGGTAATGGAGAAGAGAAATGGGAATTTCACCCACGTGAACAATGCGTTCGCCATGTACATGTGTCCGAAATTTACAAGGGGATATTAAAGCTTGGATGTCACCAAAAGTGACATCCGTTACTAAGGAATATGGCTCATACTTCATACAATTCTCAACATTCTCCTACATACAAGTCACTTGGAATTGACCAAGCTCGCTGAAACTACCTAAGTACCTCGGTGATCATATTTTATTGCTTGAGCTTTGGAGGAGATCATTCAAGTGAATAACAAGCTTAGAAGTAAGAGAAAAAAATTTATTTCATTCCCCATATCTCTACAGAGTTCATATGAAAAAGATCAAATGATGAATCTCACTTGGAGGTCCGGTTTCGCACATCGACTTTGCATTCCTCCATCCCCGGCCCAACTTTAAGATCCGAGAAGAGCCCGACTCATTCTATGTCCCATAATTACAACATGAGGCAAAGTTTTAGGACTTATGGGCCAACCGTATTGATGACTTGGAAGTATGTAAAAGGACCACATAAGGATGATAATCACTCGATGAAGAAATTCAAGTTCTCTTGCTATGAAGACATCTTACAGGATGATGGGAGAGAGATGTATGATCCCGAGTAAGTAGCATCAATATTTCCCCATGCCCCAAACCAACTAGCATGTTCATAAATCATAATATATATTGGAGCATACTAAAAACATGGTGAGCGAGAATGAAAAAATGGTTTCAAGAAAGAATACTATGATCATTCAAATCATGAGGAATTTCTCAAAGCCGTAGAAGCTTCACATAATTTGTCTTCAAGTGGTAGAGGTGACTTCCAACTCTAAACACTTTGAAGCGAGTTCAAAAAGGAAGGCCATGGATCTAGAATCTCCCCCGTGAGAAGACACCTAAGAAATTTAGGTTAGGAAAAGGTTCATGTTCATCGCCGCACAAGCATGATCATAATGAAAATAGAAAATCCAATAACAAATGACAAGTGAATGATGAGTACATGGTTCACGATGCAATCTTCAAACCATTACAAGAGGTCTCACCTCTTGTTGACACCAATGCCCTCTCATTCAAGACTTGCCCCCTCCTTTAGAACAAATAATGGTTGGTGTACCCATCATCGAGCCCGAATCTGATGGATATTTTCATGGATGTGGGAAATGGTCATCCCCGACACTTACACTATGCAACAAGTAGTGGCCCCTGATCTATCAATGATTGTTTCATTAGCTAAAGGAAAAAGGTCAAGAAATATTACACATACAACATCATGATTCTATAGTGGGGAGACAAGTAATCAATACATCGAAGTAGCTCCTCTAAAGGTAATCAAGCTAGTGGATGAGATGACACTTTGAAGGAATACAAGATGAGCACGATCCAATTGGGACCAGCTACTCACTGAGGATATTTTCACATATATCAACAATATTCTTCTCACATGGTGGCAAGGAATAAATAATATAAAGATAATATTTAGTACTAGAGGAACAAGTACAAACTCTTTCATCTTATGTGCAACACCCGGTGGATATAATCACTATGACATTTTCTATTGAGAAAGTGGTGCCCATCGGTAGCTTGATCCAAATCTATAAGAAGAACACATGAGCTCAAAATGTAGGGGTGAGCAAACAATGAATGGATTGACTCAATCTTTCAAAAATGGAAGACAACACTTGAAGAGGCGGTCAAGCTCTTTGCTTACATGCGTGCACAAAACTAATAAAATGTGAGCACTCAAAGGGGATGTGGTGAAAGAAAGAGATTAATGGGAACCTCTAAGACCAGTAGTGAGTGATATGAGTAACACATGTCATCAATATTTGATTGAAAAGAAGGTTTTTAAAAGTCCATAGATGAGTCAACACGTGTATGTGCGAGGGCCTTGGAGATAAGATTTGAAGCAATCAATCGGGCCTTCATAGAGCTAGAGGAGAAATAAGAACAAACATACAAGCTATAGGATAGTGTAAATTGGAAAGTTTAGAAACTTGGAGTACTCCGTGAGCGAACACATAACTGCTTGATGAGTTGATTAGACCTTTCAAAGGATATGTCAAGAAATGGGTAGAAACCCATTGTCTTTCACTAAGGATACTCTCGACTTCTTCTCAAAGATCCGAGCCTCCATTACACTTATCATAGAAAAGCATTCACCATGGTTTGGGAAGTGCAAGGAGATCAATAGTGTGACCGATGGATGGACTGAAACCTTGAGCTGCATTCACATCCTTTATGCCGAGAAAGTATAACCCATAGTAGTTTGTTTCAACCAGGACCTTGGAAATACAAAAGCCTTATCCGAAACATGAAGTGCGTGAGTAGTTAGAGAGAAAATTCAAGTCCATTGTAGTGGCTCATCCTTTGGCATAGTTCTTATTCATCTTCTTCTTCCTCTTCTTTATCTCTCCCTTGAATGTTATATTTTTCGTTCAGAGGGTTGCACTTTTAATATGACTTAAGTGACTTTAAAATATAATATAACTTTAAGTCACCTTGCTATTATAAAATGGACTTAAATATTTAAAGTGGAATATGAATAGTCTTAAGTCATATGAAGGAATTCAAAAATTCACCGGAAGATGAAGAGTTGCCTCTTCTTCTATAAATTCTAACAAGATCCTCATTTTAACTTCTTCTAAAAAATCTTCGAATTTTTCTTCTTAGATGTTGGATATGTTTTTTTGAAGTTCATGAGAGAGATATGCTTGTGAAGAGAGTGAGAGATAGCGAGTTTCTTCCATTTCTCCTACTAAAGAATGTCTTCTACTTCCTACACAATGTAGAAATTCTACTTAAGCTTCAATAAAGGAAGAAGGAATTTTAGCCTCTTTGATTAAGGAGTTTATTGGTACTTTGTCTTCATTAAGCTCTATTTAGTCTTGTTGTTATTTTACATATTTGTGTTCTTCTGAAATTCAAGTGCATGTAATGAAACTTTAGGATGGTGTGTACAAGTCTATGATTTTCTATTCGTGACATTATTGCTCCTTTCTAGATATTCTCACTCCCCTTTCCTATCTTCATAGAAAATTCCTCCCATGCGAGATACCTGCAAAATTTACCGTAGGGTCAATGGAGTTCCCCTATTGGATCCACGGCTGAAATGCCACTAGGATAAAACACATTTTACTCATGTATGCATGCACATACGGTAGCTGGACTAGTTAAGTAAAGGGACTTAGAATCCTAAAGCGTTGGCAAGATAACCACCAAATTTTCCTCAAAAATATTTCTCGCCAATAGTCATCAAGAGGGTAGAGTAATATGAGTTACCTACCAAAGGCCAAGTTTACATGTGGTGGGACCTTGTTGGAGAAATTTTGGAGTAGAACAAGGTGGTGGTGGTGAAAGTGAAAATGTATCGTAAAAAGTGAAGAGTAGGATTAGTTTCTTTGAAAAACTTAATTGTTTGGAGTCTCGATTTGGGAAGATGCCATGTGGCACCGAGTCTCAAGGAATATTTCTTAGGTGTATCTAATAATGTAGTAGATGACCTAGTAGGAGTGGTTTTGAACTTATTCGATAGATGGTTAAAATTTGTGATGTGGGGAAACCGTAGGTGATTACTTATGTGGCACTTAACTAACTAAAGTTTTTTCGAGAAGTGGTATAGTGAAACTCATTAAGTGGAGAAGAAGAAACATTAGAAATAGGAGAAGCACTTGTTGAACCGGGAGAAGGATCACAATGCACATTGGGGGGTTTCAATATCACACATGTAATGAATAACATAAGCATCAAAAACTTCCTTAGAAAGATAAGAGGAAGGCTCACTAGTATCCGTAGGAGATTTCTTAGATTTATCATGAGTAGTAGATGGAAAAATATACTCAGGATCCCATGTGGGTGTAGTATTTATAGGAGGGAATGCACAATTAAAATAAATCCCTAATGTTCAAGATGTTTGGCACTACGTTGTAAAGCATAGAAATTGTGGTCATTATGTCCATTGATTCGATCATAATTATAATATGGATGATCTTGATATTTTTTAGTCGATAAGGGGATAGTAATGAGTAGGTGGTAAAATTATCAATTGATAAATAAGAATCTTTATAAGAATGTCATGTTGCTTAGTATTATGCTCAAATATGAGAGGTTTAGGGATTAGGAAGTCCCGAGGTTCAACTAAATGACATGGTGTGGACATAGATTGAATAGGAGAGGGAAAAGGAGAACAAACGTACATTCTGAAGCATCCTTAAACTAATGGATTTCAGATCTAAGGGATGTAATATTGGATTCGGTGGATGTGAATTTATCTTTACGGAATGTATGCAAGGCTTGAAATTTATCTTTAAATAATGTATGTAAGGCATGAATCAAGTCTAAAAGTGGTTGATTAGACACGGGCTCATTAAGACTAGGATCGAAAAAGAAACTATGAAGTATAGAACTTAATTCATGTGGTGGTGTATTATCATCAAAATATGTGGTGTCTATGGACTTTTGGAAAATGACCTGAAAAGTGGGATATCACTTAAGTAAATAAGATAAATAAACTTGACCAATGGTAGAAGAAGAACAAGGATCCTAAGCATGAAATATGGTGGGGTTCACCAAAATTATTAACTAAAATTTAGAATTAAACTAATATATGTTAAAATAGTTAATCTAATATAGGAGTACTAAAATGTTATAAGCTATGCTAAGACAATATGGAATATTCGTAAATAATTATATTAAATGAAATGAAACCATAAATATGCAAAGATGTAAAAGGAAATGACTTACTGATTGTTGGAGATTTTGGACAATGTCGTAGGTATGACAATAAAATCCTAGATTAGAAATGAACACTCAAAAGTCCCAAATGGTCATATTTGGAGAATCCGAGTAGAATAATGCATTAAGGAAGGTACTAGGGCACCTTGATCTATAGAATAGGCACCCTAGATTCTATAAAAGCTCGGAACTTGATTTTTGCAAGGTCGCAGGTGATCTAGAATAATACCTTGCTATCACACAAGATCTACCAAAGCTATGTCGAATGTTCCAAGTGATCAAAGATGAATTAATGACCTGTAAGAGAGAAAGAAGTATCAAAAGCCTAAGAAAAATAAAAGATGCATAATGAATGGGTCGGACAATCCTCGCTACTATAATAGGGGGATTAGTAATCGAGTGTTACATTACATTTCAGACCCAAATATAGTTTTGTTGGGTTGTGTACATGTTTTACCCTAGGTGCTCTTATGTTAGTCACACTTTGTGAAGTAGTGAGAAATAATAACTATTGAAAATGTAATAGCATGTGTGCATGAAATAGAATAAAATCCTCCCACTATTTTGTGTGTGTGTTGATGCAAATCTCCTAACCTTTATGCATGACAATATGTGGATGCAAGTGATGTAATGGATGCAACTCTAGATGGAATAATAGTAGTATGTGAGGTTAAGACCCTCATTATGGTCTCATAACTTTTGTATTTATAGGGTTCTCTTTCTTGAATTTTGTAATTAACGTGACATGGCCAACTAGGCAAAAGATAAGGATGAAAAATTGCTAGAAAGACCCCAAAAAGAAGTGGGAAAGTGGAACATAGATCGAGGTGCCCTAATTGAGGCCAGGGCATCCCGGTTTAGGCCAAAATTATGGGACATATGCAACATAGGTGGACATACATAGGAAAATATGTGAGAATGAAAAAATAAAATTTAAAAATAGGATGTCCAAAAGATGGGATTAATTAGTACTTTCTTCACTTGAGAACCCTCTAAATAATAGTATAAGACTAGGCTAAATAATGCCTAAAGTGCATGATTTTTGTCTACACCTAGATGTTGAAGCCGTATTAGGATTGTATGGTTGAAATGGCCTAAGCAGCTATGGATTTTCCTTGATTCTCTTTTTGACTTGCATTTTGAGATGGAGGTCTATTTGTTTTATACGGAGGCCTATTTGGTTGGGCTTGAGGGTGATATGGTATAAAGTTGTGAGCATGTTGCTTTTAATAATCACCAAATCATTCCATAAATTTTGCAATTTCTTCATGGCCACCGGAGTTCGTTATAAGTTCTATAAAAATTGGAAGCCTCGATGGAACTTTTATTTCTAGGGGTTGCAATGGGATTTAATTCGGTGTTTGACTAGGTTTAGGATTCCGCGTTTCTAGATATAGAGGCATAGGTTTCCTTGGTGCAAGTTTTCTAGCTTGGATACAATAGTTCTCTACTCGATGGCTATGTTATAGGCTCTCGACGTGATGTCATCCATCCCATACACTTTATCATCATCGCTATGTCACAATTTAGAGCCTTAAAGAGGTAGATGAATGCACCTTCGTAGTTGGTCTCATGACCATTGGGATCATGCCCCATGTCTTTTGGAATTTGAAATTGAAATCATCCATCTGTTCATTTGAGGCCCTCTTGATTGTAGTTAGTTGCTCCAAGAGAGACAAGTTGTATGTTCTTTCTCCAAACAGATTACAAATATGTATGCACAATTGATCCCAATTTTGAATCAATCTTTCATTAAACTTTTGAACCACTATAAAGCCTTTCCCTTGAAAGAAGAAGCTAATAATGTAATTACAACATCCATCCGATTAATCTTGTGAATAGAAAATATTTTTCAATGTCTTGAATATGATCAATGAGGGTTGTTTGGCTCTCTCCAATGAAGTAGGGATGTTCTTCAATGCTGCCACCAGAATAGAATTTTGAGCGTTAATGACAAGTGGACTACTACCCGTAAAGATGATAAATGGATTTAGTTTTTCTTGTTCATCCATTTCGATTGTCCTAATAATCCTAGCGGATAGGAGAGAAGGTCTACCAGGTGGAGGTGTTGATAATGTTCTATTAGATGGAGATGGGGATCTTTGTACTCTTCTTACTCTCCTTCCTCTATGTGGAGATAGTTGCAAATACTAAAATATTCCTTCCTCTCTTCTCGTGATTGATTTTTGATTCTTCTCATGAAATTTAGGGACTTGGGTTGTTACACCACTCATTTCTTCTCCTAGGAGTTGCCAGATGTGTTAAGAGTGAGCCTCCAGAGGCTAGGGTTTTACCAAGACACACATCCACTCTTGATAAAATGGAAAAATAAATTTGAAGAGTATGGTGTTTATTTTCGGAGGTTAAACCTTGTTTTACACCTCTTAGTCTCTGAAATCTGAAATTCAAAACATGGCTCAAGGAAAACAACCTTCGAGTCCAAATCCTAAATGCAAAGGGACCTCAAAAATTCTAAATGCAAAATCTCCAAAATTTGAAATACACACAAAGAAAACCTTCAAACCCGAAATGCATTATGTTAAGCAACCTCCAAACTCCAAAATGCAATGGGACCTTCAAAATCTAAAATGACCAAATTGGAACTTAAAGCCACCTTTGTAACCTCTAACTCCCAATATACTCTTTTTGGAACTTAAGACTTATTTTACACATGTGAAACCCCAAAAAAAATCATTTTGGAACTTAGACCCTACAATGAAACATCCGAAGTCGAAATCAAATATCTTAAATCTTAAATAAAAAGCCACCTTGAACTTCTGAATTCTCATAAAAATGTCTTAAAATTTGTGAAGATATGACTCTTAGTCCCACCGTGTGTGCTAGAATGGTTATCACCGATCAAAGCACCCCACAAATTGATAACTTGTGTAATCGACGTATTTGGTGTGATTTGGTAAGATGGACTTATCCTAATGTGGGGGACCTTAAAAATGGGATAACTCTTTGGAAATGGCCTAATTCATATTCCTAAACTAAGAACTACACTAGTCAAGAATGTAAAAAAACAACTAATCTAATCCTACCCTAACACTTCCAAGGAGACAGGGATAGAGGGATATTACATGCAAAATAAAACCTACACTAAGGGTTAGTGATGGCACCAAGAAAAGGGTGTTGAATAACTCATTCTGCATGAAAATGAAGGAAAATGATGTGGGGAGGATGATCTAGCACCATAGACCACAAGATAATTCACCCAACATTCCCAAGGAAACACAACATTACTAAATCCTGCAATGAAAATATGATAATTCACAATATACTCTACGAATGAAAAGATACAAAATATAACAAAAATCAAGCAAGCATAGAGAAATTATCATAAATCATTGATTTTATTGCTCCAAAACACTTGCACAATACATCATTTTGGGGTAAGAGGAATGATTTTCATTACCTTTCTTCAAAGAGGAGGTTTGGAACTCCACAAATTAACTTAGAATTGAGAAAGGAGGGAGACAGAGATGCAGAAATTCCAACCTTTAAAACATTTCCCCTCTTTAAAATTTATAAAATAATATGTGAAGAGAGGAGAGAAAGGAGAGCTTTGAAATTACTCCCAAAACCCACAAAAATAATTTATTTTTCCTCCAAGGGTATGTGAAGATCTTTAGAGCCCATGCTTGATTGTACCTTGGCCTATGAAGAATGAATGACCTCCATGTTTCATTTTCATCATTCTTAGTACCTTTTCATGACTCAAATGTCCTGTAACTTCACCCTCATTATTACCACCTAACCTTTTTATTTCTTAAATTTAACCCCTCCATTAGATTCCCCTCTAAATTCTCATTTGAACAAGTATAAATTTGTTAAATTTTTCAAGCGGGTTAAAGTAATGGGAATTTCAATTAGGGTCACTCCTTGCTCTAATTATCCATATACTAGCCCATACCCCTTCACCAACTTGCCACCTATCATGTTACAAAACTTGCATCCTAATGCTGATTCGGTTTTAAAATGACTTGGTAGGCTAATAAATTTGACTTTGGGGTTTGATGTGGGTGG
This sequence comes from Taxus wallichiana var. yunnanensis, assembly GCA_018340775.1. Classification (NCBI taxonomy): domain Eukaryota; kingdom Viridiplantae; phylum Streptophyta; class Pinopsida; order Cupressales; family Taxaceae; genus Taxus; species Taxus wallichiana. The sequence continues at coordinate 165,095,236 of CM031240.1, forward strand.
AATTTGGAGTTTTTGTATCCCGAGTTATAAGACTAACCATTCCCTAAAACCCAACTCCACACCCAATGTTTGAGCTCCCTCCACTTCAAATTTTGGTACCCTTTGCATCATAATTTGCATTCTTCGGTCTCTCGATGTAAACATCTTGAAAACCCCGTAGATTCTATACCTTCGTCGAACACCCCACATCAGATTTTGGGGTTTTTTACATCAAGATTCTCCTCCCCAAAATATGATGCAAATCCTATCCTGACATGCAATGCGATGCCCACCATTTACACCAATTGACTTCCACCTACGAAAGAAACCACCTCGACAAGATGATTGGAGATTGAATTTTCCAGTTTTAGACTTTTTTCTACTCATGCATGTGCTTACCCCATTGACCTTCGAGCTCCCGCACTTCCAAATTCCAATTGACTGTAATCCAAACTAACTCTACGTCATTTGTCTTATGAGCTCGCTCACCTCAATGAGTTACTCGTGAATCCTTCACAAAACTTCATCTAACCTCTACGGATCCACCTCACCCTAAACTACTCAGCCACACTATGAGCCAACTTGATGATAAGCATTCCACCTCTGAACCATTCCACCTCATTGTGTGGGCACGATCCCAGATTGATCTAGTAAACCTTCCCATATGAGGCTTCCCTAGCCCTAATACCTCTCTAATTCTGAGTATCTCATTTTTCATTCCCAAGCTGAATCCACTTGTAAACTATCCGAGTATCTTAAATTATCCATCTCACTACTAACCCCATGACTCAGACCCCTGGCTCTTGTAGTAGGATTACCTCTTTCTATTCTATTCTCCTAAAATCCTCATGGAGCCTACCTAATTAACTCCACCGAGATCTTCACACTGACTCGATGCCGACACATGCCGAGTCACTTGCCATTTCATCTAAGTTCGATGTTGAACTTGCTTATCAAACCCCGCAACCATGTTGATCCCTTCCGTAGCTCACTCGAACTGGTTAAGACCTTACCCCCTATTCATCACCTTATCTCACCGACCAGCCTAACAAATTTCTTTTTCATCTCGATGCCCTTATGCCTCCCAGCTTGCCCATCACTCGTCAATTTATCACATAGATGGGTTTTGGGGTCTACACCATTTGATCCCCCACTCAAAGTATGCCCTAACTTTTTATTTTCTTTGAATTTACTTGCATTAGTGGACTAATGGGGACTGAGTGAAACATCTTAGGGATCGTTATGCATTTTTTCCATTTTTGTTAGATTTGTTGAGCGTGGGCCCATTAGAGCCCATTTTTCACCTTAAGAAAATTATGAATTCCTTTCAAAAACCCGAAGAGGAAAAAATATTTAAAATGTTTCACATCTTTTGTACATCATTGTAATTCTCCCAAGCATGAAATTTTACCTATGAACCCTAGATTATCCTGTGATTTCCCTTTAGTGCTTGGGTCCTATCCTAAAAAGATATGCTTTAGCTATAATGGTCTTTCCTTTCTTCTTCTCATATTTAGACTTCTTTTCTTTGGAATAATCACCATTTGGAGTATTTTTTTATAGAATCTAGAACACTTATTCTACTTTTCTCAAGAAAATGAGTTAGGGGATCGATTTATTTTATCAAATATTAATTATCCTCATGTCTAGTCTTCTTTCAATAGGAACACTTAAATTTTTCCATCTTTTCTTTGGGATTTAAAGTAGAAGCGTTCATCTTAGGTTTTCTTTTGGCATGGTTTGTCTTGGTTTCCTTCTTCGGTTTGTTCTTTTTCTCTTTGTTATTTTCAGTTTTCTTTCCTTTACCATTACTCGCTACAAGGGCATGTGACTTAGATTTTCGAGACTCCATTTGAATTATTTTTTCATGTTCTTAACTTATTTGTGATGAAAAATTATCAAGTTAGGGTAATTTTCCAAGTACTTCCTAAAGTGGATTTCATGGCATCAACTCTAAGAAGAAGGCTTGTAGGTTTTCAAGTCACTAGGATTTAATCTTGGTAGTGCATTTTCCAACTCATGTGCTCGATGTCATATTTTTGTCCGAACATACTATTTAAAATTTTACATGCTTCATCGGTGTTTCATGACCTAATGTGGAAGATCAGTTAGGAGAAACTAACATACAAAGAAAACCAAAGAATTCGTCACATCAGTTCAACCATTTATATTTTATGGAATCATCATCAGATTTAGTATCAACACCCATGGTGATGTGAAAGAAACCTTTCTCACTTATTTTCATTACCATATTCATCTCGATTCGAAAATTTATATGACATGAGAAGTAGAATTGAAAGAGCATCGATCATGAAGAGAGAGAAAGAAAGTATGCATAAATAAAAAGGAACAAAACCACCCCGAACAATATTATCACCCCCATTTTGGCACTTTATAATTTAGTGTGTTGATTACAATTAGGTGTGAATAAGTTTTGTGAAACATTTGTTCACTCACAATGAAATTACCATAATAATGCATAAATGTGGAGACCACAATCAAGTTCCAACTGATCGTGATAGTTTAACACCATAAGCAACCAAAAAAATAAGCTAAAAGAAAGATAAGGGGAGAAAAACACGGTCTGTGTGAGAAATAGTACATATGGGTGTGTTGTGTAACTCACGTTCTTAGACACTCATTTCCCCCATGAGGGAAAGAGGAGTTATGGATATTAAATGGAATGTAACTCTTATGACGTAATAGACTTATGAAAATGAAAATTTTTTATAGAATTTGTCATGTGTCATACAACTCCTAATACCTATGATCTCGTTAAGAAATATTACTCACCATGTGATGTCGAAAAGACCACCAGTGATGATGAGGAAAGTCACACATGCCAAAATATACTATGTTTTTGAAAAATCAAGATCACCTCTTTGAATTGTATGTCCTTTACCCATTTATACTTAACCATTTTTAATAAAACTTAGTATTTTAGAAACTAAAATCAAAATGCTACAACTCATGTTCTTATAACATCTTCAAATTTAGAGTGTATTCATCTCAAACAACTTGTAAAAGTTAAGGTTTCTCATTTTTAGAAAAAAACATCTACCTTTTGGCCCCCAACTCAAGGAACCGACCCTAGGTAGAAAGTAGTGGTTTTATATTAGTAGGGTTTTAACTTCTAGATATAGAGACAAAGCATATATACGAAACTTATAATCTTTTCATCACTCTTGAACACCCACATTAACTTTCGTATCATCCAAATAGCTAAGTGCACTCACTCTATCACTTGTTTTCTAAATTTATCATTAGTTATAATTGATATATATTTACTAATTACCATATATGTATATTATGATTTAAATGATTAATTTATGTTATGAATATACATCATGTTTCTAACTCTTATCCAAATTTAATTAAGTAAAAGGAATGAATCCACTTCCTCTTAACTTACATTATTTTTAAGGTGTTTAAATTTTGTGAACCCACTTATTGATCAAATCCTTAATTTATTTTTCTTAATGTGTCCTATTACAAAAATCCATAGGGTGTCCATTTCTTATTTGATGCATGATTCTTGTCCTAATATTAGGGCTCTCTATCTTTTTCTATTAGTACTTGTCAAAATTCTTCCCTTTCATGTTCCTATAACATTCTTGGAAAATTAAAAATTACTATTGCAAAAATTTCCTTCCTTTCAAGTCACATCAAAGCACCCCTACATATAAATATATACTCTATGGGGTGTTGCAAAAAAAATCATCCTTGCTAATTTTTAACCATGGTATGTGTTATATGTTTTCTATACTTTGCAACTAACTGAAAAAATCATGAACATTAAATATAGAGGACACACCTTCCCAACCCATTATGTTATTATCTACCTTTTTATATTCAAGTTAAGGTGTAAAGAAAACTAGTTAAGATAGCACTTTTCATTAACATATCCCATCTCAATATTTGCAATATTTATTTCCTTAATATTTTGTGTATATTGGTAGTTAATCAAACCCCATCACACATCAACATTCTTAACCACACTACTGTAACCCAAAACAAATCTTGGGAAAGTTATGTTGCATATTACCTTCAATAAAAAAAATATAGCCAACATAAGTCAAGTTGTGGTAAATGATCTTAACTATAATAATATTTTAGGATGACATGGGTACATTCCATACATCTAGTCCCATCTACCCTACACACTTGTTTAAATATCAATAATCAAAGCTCCATATATGATATATCTATAGATTATGAGATTTTAAATTTTATACCAAGACATACACAAAGGACAAGTATGTTCCCTACATAAAGACACCTTCTTTTGATTGTCAAAATACATCCTTACAATATACAAATCCTTTTTCTTTTCATCAATATGGAAATGAAGCTATAAGTGTCTAAAATAAATAAGATTTTTATATAGAGGGAATTTGTAAAGGTATTTATGATCCCATTACATTACCCACCACTACTAAATGATAAGGTCTTAGAAATGCCCCACATTCAACACATAATTCTTCTAATTTTTTCTTCATCGATGCTTGAATTGTTAATGACATACATTGTAATTCCAATTTAGAGCTTATTTCTCCATACCTCATCAATGATAGTGCCTCATTGTACATTATTACAATGGATGCATTTTCTAATGAGGAATCCTTTCTAGAATACATGTGGCAAATAAGGATTTCTTTATATTCTCTCACAATAATAGGTTTCACATACCACAAATGCTCACACATATTTAAGTGAAGGTGATACCTATAATCCTGACATCCCACTTGAAAATTTAGATACCATTCTTACTAGACCATACATCAAGGAAAAATAACTCTTTTTAATGAAGAAAAACTCCTTGTAATTTTTGGATAGCTAAATGACGATCTTTGACTAGTGATTATAGAAACTTCATTAATAGATGATGATTGGGAATTCCAATGAAACATTTTACTATAATTGTTTTATTTATTTGTATGGAATTACAATGATATAAATAGAATTGATACATATATAGCTATGCATAACATTTTCCTATAACATGATGTCAAAACAATGCATTTTGTTTTTCAAAACATGCATCCTAATGTCACACTCCTTATTAAAAATGAAATCCAAAGACTTTATTCTATTTTTTTTTAATGTTGTATATTACTCTCCATAGTTTTCTAACGTTGTTCTTGTATCAAAACATAATGGAGATATTTACTATTCCATATACTTCTAAGATATAAACAAGGGCATTCCTAAACCTAGTTTCTATTTTTATAATATAAATATGATTGTTGAATCTACTACTAATATGAAATGTTGTATTTAATTGAAGGATTTTATTCATTAAAACAAATAAAAATCGACCCTACAAATCAATATAAAACATATTTTACTACTTCATGGGCTACTTTATATTATAAGGTATTAACCCATGTATGTTATAACATTTAACTATGAAAATTATATTTTCTAATATCCATTGGTTACAAAATGTGTTACCATAATTTTGATTCAAATATAACCAAACTCTTATTCTTTAACCTTCATGTCAATTTTCAAATGTCTAAAAATGAACACGAGATTTCATTTTCTTCGTGGATTTCATTTAGTATGTTTTATATTAAATATTTTTGTTATCATTATCACAATTAATGTTTTTGAACCATTATTCCTCATTCAACCAAAAGACAACAGTTAAAAGATGAAAATGAGTTTATGCCTAAAAATTAAGAAAATTTGAAGAATAAGAAAATCCTTCCTTTTATGGATTTTTTTATACAAAACTATCAATTAACTATAATTACTATTGTGATAATTTTTCCACCATTTTTTTGCCTTGAATGTACATGGAGAAAAAATCAAGAGTCACTAGATCCAAATTAGGAAAAAAATTTTCCTACATGTATCAGTTGTTAATAAGTATTATCTTTGGCCACGAAAATAACATAAATTTGAGACAATTATCCTTTACTTTTAGGTATCTGATTAAAGGGTATAAATGTTATTTCTTTCTATTAGTGTTCCATATTTATTATTTTCCATGGGTATTAATATGAATTTTTGTATTTAATCTTTATGAAATATCATTATGAAAAAAGGTTTCCATTAATTCATTGATTTTTATGAGGAGACAAATCGAGCCCAATCAATATACAAGAAGTAACTCTTTGAGGAAAAAGGATCTCCAATATCCATTTTGTATCCTTTTCATCTAATATTTTTTTCTTTAAGGATTTCTACCATTTTTTTAATTATTGTATTGTTATGTAATATCACCTAACATGTCAAAAAGAAGTGAAATCAATTTATTGTTTATTGATCAATGATATAAAACCCTCCGTGAAGATCATCATGACAAGAAGGGATCCACTAAGTCAAATATGTTTGTAAGGAGATGAATCTAGCTCAGTAAGTACATATGAAGTCAATTTGTGAGAAATAAAGGATCTCCAATATCAATTTGGTATCCATGTCAATAAACATTGATAATATTTAGTTTCTTGAAGGATATTTACCATTTATTTTACTATTTTATTCATGTATATGTAATGTATCAAAAGAATTGAAATCAATGTCTCAAAGATATAGAAGACTCCTCATGAAGAATACACATTAATAATATATTTATAAATGAAATATTTAATATGTTTAAATTGAAGAAGAAAATAAGTAATAATTTGTCTCCACATAGAATGCCAAAATATAATGTGCCAAGTTGAACAAATAAGAAAAAAAATCATCCCTAAATAACGAGACAATAATTGAATGGGGAGTTCTACATTTCTATGTCGTAAAGAACTTAATACTTAAGAGTAATATTAAAACTTATGAAGATAAGATATTATGCATTATATATTGTTAACGAAAATCACTACTTGGAGCATTATATACAAACATAATTTGTGAATATATTGTTACTCTAAATAAATATTTAATAACATTGGGGAGATGATAAGTGGTACATTTAAATGGTATCATTAGATAGTTCCATCAATTCATTAATCATTCACATGTGGTTCTTCCCCTTCCTAGTCCATAATAAATTACCCAATAATATGCACAAATATCATATAATGACAATACCAAAAACAAAGACAATTACTTTAATACACTACGAAAAATTCCCTCCTAGTCTTGCTTAACTTTCTAATAGAGTTACATCTATGAAGTTTCAAAATTAATCTACCATCATTCAAAAATGCTATGGTGTTTCTACTATAAGCTCTTGCTAATTTTTATTCACTTGTAACTCATTAGGTTCACTCATTATCAATGATGGTGATTCTATATTTTTCTATTCATAGGGTTTGATTTTTGACTCACTACATGGAAAAACTTCCCTCATTGCAATGGGATGAACATTATCACCAATTTAGTCACCCCAATTTTCCTTTACTTTCATTGGTGACATTCTCTACATAGTTGATCTTCACATTATACAAAAGATGTATATATGGAACTATCATCCTATGAGGAGGAATTAACTTCACATTCCATACAAAAATATTACGAGACATTTGTCTACACACTAATTTTGAATTATTTTCAACCACCACAATACTTATATCACGTTCCACAAAAAGTGAAAATACCATCAATAACAAAACATAAAAAATATGTGTTCAATTTTTTCCTTCATTGACTATATTATACTTAAAGGAAACCACTACTTTTCTTGGACCATGACTAAGATATTTTTAAACAAGATTGGAAATACATAAGATGTATAGTTTTTCCATATTGTTATGTAATAAAAACAACCCAGAGTAAAATACAGTATTTATAAACATTGTAAATAATCACTCATACTAATTAAAAACATTGATCATTATAATTCCTAATGAATGATCTCATAAATTAAGGAAATAGTTGTGTGCAAGATGAAAAGTATAATGTGCTTTTCAACCATCACACACAAATATTGCATAAAGAAATAATACAAAATTCTATCACCATCCATAATCTTACTCTTGAAAAATATTAGAAGCCCTTCAAGACCATTACTTCCAAATTGTTGAATACATTTATTTCATGCATTATAAACCTTTATGATAACATTAAATATTAGTGAAAAATCACAACACCCCGAATGGACTCATTCGTGAGTGGGCATCCGGTGTGATTGCCTAACATTGATCATCTCTCAACATGTGGGACTTGCGGACTTGAGATGGCCCTCAAGAGAAAGCTGGTTCTTGTTCCTAAACTACCTACCACAATCTACTCTAGTGGAGGTAGACTAATCTATCCTAATCTAACCATTCCAGGAACCGGAGAGAAAGAGATAGTGAAAGAGAGCTTACACTAAAGCGGTGACACACCAAAAAAAGGAAAAGGAAAGAGTCGAGATACTTTGTTGAGGGAGGATGAAAAAAATGAAAAAGGAGATGAGGGAGGTTAGACAAAAGTGACATGGAGACCTAGATCCTAATCCACCATCAAGACTACATGAAACATGACATCTTACACCTGAAAATGTGAAATAGATGGAAAAAAGTAGATCTTAAATGGAAGAGGCACGGAGAAACAATAAAACACGAGAAAGGGTTGAAGAACACCAAAAATCATGAGTTTATTGTTGTAGAAGGTGCACAGATAATTACATTCCTTCTCAGAGGCACAAATACACTTTCCAGCTATAATGTAGGAGAAGGCTTATAGCTCAAATGGAGTTAGGAAACAAATTTTACAGAGTTTCCCCACACCTAATGTCTCTTTCCCTTAAAATGAGAAGTGTTTACAATATATAGAAAATCAACGCAGAGAGAAAGAATAAAACTCAAAACTCTACTTTGAAAACTCAACCACCAACCATCAATGCCCTAAAAATCCACCTAGAAAATGTCAATTAAGGCTCTTCATGTTTGTTTGGCATGTCGAAGAAGGAAGAATGATGGATCAAAATCAAAACTAGGTAGTTAAGTAATCGATCCCATATTAATGGCTTGAAAAGACGTTTTCCAATTTTTCACCCACAAAACATTGTCAAAATTAATATTTCAGGCTTCCATGGCATAGAGGATGTTGAGACCTTTCCAATGGTGCCAATTTTTTTGATTTCTGAGCATTGGATTGAAAGTTATGCCCATTTGAAGATTTGAATTGAATCCGTACAAAAATGGGGAAAAAAAAGTTTTGTAAAATGGATTGCGGACTTGATATTCACTTTGCACCTTTTTCGAAAAAATAAAAATTTATAAAAACTCCTGTAGCTCCACAAGGCCCAAAATTCACTTTTTCCTAAAAGCCTCCTGGGCCCGAAATTGAACTTGCGCCATTTACAAAAGTTGTAAAAGTTCCAAAGTTTCCCTAACGATCCGCTTTCCCGCTTTGGCCTCGAGACATAGCCATGTGTCCCTTTGTAGGCCTTAGGTATTTTCCCTTTATTTTGCATAAATCTTCTCCATGGGCTCGTGGGCCCAAAATTGTAACTTGTGCTTTTTGCGAAAAGTGCAAAATTCAAAAATATCTCCCGCCCCCGCTTGATCAAAAATCTTCCCTTTTGGCAAAAGGTCTTCCCTGTGCCCGCCGAATCCACTTTGACTTAAAACATGGCCATGTGTCCATTTGTTTAGCGTGGGCCATATGTTTGAATTGGGACACATGTGTGGGGCTCACACTTGTTTGGGTCCTAACCTTTGGTCACGCCTTGAAATTGCATCATTAGGACATGTGGCTCCTCCCGTTAGTCTTGGAATTTTCATCGACCGCTTAGGGAACCACCTTTTCTTTGACCCTGACTTCACGTCCTGAATTTGACCTCATTTGATTTTGTTGGACCCTAATTGGAAAATTGGCACTTGTTTGAGGTATCCATTTTGGATTCTATCCTTGGAGTTGCGCCGATGACACACGTGGCACCCTCTATCGGTTTGTGACTTTTCAACTGCCGATGAGACCCTTTTTGGACATGGGGGCACGTGGAAGCTCTATGCTCATTTGGGAACCACCTTTTTCTTGGCTTTGACCTGGAAGGTGTGCTTTAATACACGTGGAGGATTCCACCAGTCCTTTTATACTTAACCGATTTGGGTCTGCTGCCCATTTGATTTTTGTTGGACCCTAGACACATGGAGAGTCCGCACATATTTGGAGACACTATTTGGCCCTGACCTGCGGAGGTGCATCGTCGCAGGACATATGGAGGCTTCCACTGGCCCTTGTATTGTACTTGTTGAATGTCTTGTGGGCCTATCTTCAATGGCAGTTCTTCCTTTGTGACTCGACCACATGGAGGGTTTGGCACTCAATGGAGTTTATTAACCCTTCCATTATAGGCTTTTTTGGATTTTTCTTTTTTCTTGAGAAGATGTGCTTTCAGCGGGACCCGGTACATTGAACGTGTGGAGGCTTTGTAAAAATGCTTAAAATCCTGATACTTGAGACCTTTTCAATTGTAGAATGACTCTATCTCCCTTGGGCTATGGACACATGGAAAGCCCACACTCATTTTAAGGCCTTGTTTTGATGCATCTTAGTTTGTTGGAATTAAGCGCGAGCTAACACATGACACCATCCACTAACCACTCGTTGCTTGGCTCTTAGTCAACTCGTGAATGAAGTCTCAAAACTTTGATTCCTTCTCCGATTTTCTTGTTGAGCATCCAACTTTCTTTGTGTCATTCAGCCTCATATGAAGATTACCTTTATCAAAGGATATTTATACTCAGTATACGAGAAGGTGACAAAGGTATGAATTGACCGTGCTCTTCACTTTTTAGAGTCCATCTACCCCTCGCTTGTTGGATCTAAACTATGGGTTCATGAGAATGAAATGTCCCTCGATTATCTCTTGCGTAGGGTGATTTTTGCGAAGAAGCAATTTTCACGAGGGAAAATTTGGGATAATAGTTTGACAATGTGACAGGGGTCTGGGTAACATCTTCTGCTAGATGAAGAGACAAATGTGGCAGGTAATGTATGCTTAGGATTTCCTTTTCACAACCATTGGGAATGGAGTCACAAATGATAGCCTATTATTGATCTAGTCCCTAAAATCGAGCACGATATAGCTGGACACTTGGAGACCCTAAGTGTGCCCCATTGGAGAAACTCATAATGGGGCAATCTGAAGTGATGGTTGTAGTTATTAGGAAATCTTGAATTTGGGTGATCCCACCAAATGCTTTACCTCGATGTACTATGTAATAGAAACAAAACACCACAACACACTATGTACAAAACTGAAAATCATACATGCTCTAAGTGGAACATGCAGAGTGTGCAAAAGCACTTGTTCTATTGAAAGAAAAATCTACTCCACTTCTGATAGACTATATATGAACCAAGGATGATAGGACAAAGCTAGAGGCTAAATCACAAAAATGTAATTTCATTGGTCATGAGCCATAAGGGCATTAAACATCTACTCCTATACTAACCTCAAAAAAGAAAAGCTAAACAAAGCCTTGCAGTAGAGAATGCAGGTCAAGCTAGGTTGGGAGAAATAGCTTCCCTTTCTTAAAAATGCATCCATGTGTATGATTTGGCGCTAAACATGGAACATACTTTATTCTTAATGGGTGACAAAATGACAAGAAACTTGATAAACAGATCCTCCAACCAAATCATTAAGGTGTCAACATCAATCAAAAATACCTCCTTAAGTTGATTGACATTATATTCCTAGAGGTGTTGATGGTGACCCTTGGTGCTTTGATACTCATCCTCATGCTCAAAAGTGAGGCATGACTTAGGTGTTAGGCTTCTCCTTGGCTCTAATAAATCCAAAACTCTTGTAGAAGGTCAGGCACGATTTGATCCGATGGATGTGCCCATTGTTATGAAATCGACTCAAGAGTGGAGCCTACTGCATGGGGACCTTCCTAGTGTGAATGATGTTGGAGAAATAGGATAGATGGGATCCTCGTGATATTTTCCTTCCTCCTCCTAAGAAGAACAAGAATGGTTGGAAGGTCAAGGGGTGCCGCAGTGATCCTCCAACCTTGTTTCTTTCTCCATGGTGAGGACCCTTGTGAGATGTAGGCTCATCAAGATTTGAATGCTCTCCTCCATGAGAGCTTGAGACTCATGTGCATGGAAGGTGGATGACGGAGGATAAAATGATGTGATGTCCTCGTAAAAGTCCTCACCATCGAAGAAATCCTCCAATTCGACGAGACAAAGTCTACCTCCTTATTGTATTGGATTTTCACGCTTTGTGTATGCTCGGCCTCCTCCATGGTGTCCTTCGGATCTGTAATTTTCTCACCATGGTTCCCCTCATCCTCAAACTTTAAGTTTGAAAGCTCAAACTCTTCTTTGACATTAGAGCTTGAAGGGGATGAAGTGGGATGAAGAATCAAGGTTCTTCTCTTGCATAACCATAAATGGCCTAATCTGCACTTGGAGCCTCTGGAAGAGTATACACCTAGCTATGCTTCTCCTCCATAATTGTTCCCTATGGAGCTAACTTATTTTCATCTAGAATCAGCACCCATATGATTTCCTCTTCCCAATCGAGTCACATTAGTAAGTTGAAGTTGGAGAAGATTCGTTGTAGACATGATGACCAAGGTGGTCATAAGCCATTCTTTAACTGTCCTTCCCTAGTTTCATGTTAGAGTGTGGTAACATGATTATGTTTACACTCGGGTATTTTACAGTGGTCTCACCACCTGGTCAGGGAAGGCATTGTTATTAGGGGGCTGTTCATTTATGGTACAACCGCCTAGGGTTTATGAGTTTTTTTTTCCCATTGGAGTTGGAAGATGATGGGAGGTGATATTTATAGGGCATGAAGATGAAGAAGGGATGGAATTAAATCAGTAGTATGGGGTGTAAATGCATGAGAATCTAGGGTGAACACGTGTAGTGAGATAAGATTATGTAAGTCTATAATACGCATATTAGTTTCTAATGGGGGGGTGTAGGATGGTAGTGTAGGGTTACCACATTGATTTGTGTCATTTGTTTTTGACCATGCTAGATGTTTTAGCCTCCATTTTCCACACCCACTCTGAGAATGAAACGTCCCTGATTATCTCCTACACAAAACATCTCGGTGATGAAGTGCTCACAGGACATTTCCTTATTGGGCACTAAAAATCCTATTATAGGGCCTACCCATGGACAAGGACCTTGTGAGCCAACTTCATCTTCTATTATGGAGCACTTAACTCACGAGTTACATGCATCATGCCCATATTCATCTCTTGCACCTTCCTCTCAAAATCAGCTTCAGCCAAGAAGTTTCCACCATCATCTCAAATCATCAAGAGTATAAACCTATTCTTCATAAATATTTTGGTTAGAAAAATGTGGGTTGATATGCATTTTCGAGATGATGGGGCTTATAAAACTGATTTGGAGCCCGAGGATTTTGAAACTATAGGGATGGAGGGAAATAGTTCTCTCCTCCCGATGCAGATGAGAATTCCATTGTGGGAAATAAGTCATGACCGCACAAATTCAAGGAATGGAGAAAATGAAAGATGTTGAAAGAAGAATGGATGGAAATGGATGTGGAAGGCCCGTAACTCATGAATGGGTCAAACTTGACCAAGGGGATGGAGTCGGTCTTCTATGTGCTTTACATGTTCCTCAAAATTCATAATCTTAACAAGAACACACCAACTTGCTAAGATAAAGTGGTAAGGTACTTCAGACTGTCCCACGGGCATGCCAAAACTATTAGTGTGGTCACACGGGGCTTAATATTTGCTTTGTTGAGAATGAGACACCAAAGAAAGATGAAAATTCTAAGTTCGCCAACCTCCCACTATTATGGAACACTATGCCAAAATCTGTTAGTGCAAATTCACAACACCCCTCGAATGGACTCATGCATGAGTGGGGTATCCGTGGATGATTTCCTAACATTGGACTATCTCTCAAGTTGTGAGGACTTGCAGACTTGAGATGGCCCTTCAGAGAGAAAGCTAGTTCTAATTCTTAAACTACTCGCGACAATCTACTCTAAAAAGTGCGAACCTTAATAGGAAGACTAATCTATCGTAATCTATCCATTCTAAGGAACCTTAAGAGAGAAAGAGAGAGATGAAAGAGAGCCTACACTAAAGTGGTGATGCACAACACCCCCCGAATGGACTCATGCATGAGTGGGGCATCCGGATGTGATTGCCTAACAAAAGGAAAAAGGTGAGATACTCTATTAGGGAGGGTGAAATAGGGAAAAAGAGATGAGGGAGGTCAAATAGGGAAAAAGGAGATGTGGCCGATGACACAGACCCGCATCCTAATCCACCATCAAGACTCCATGAAACATGACATCTTACACTTGCAAATGTGAAATAGATGCAAAGAAAATAGATTTGAAAGGGAGAGGCATAGAGAAACAATAAAACACAAGAAAGGGTGGATTATCGCCACAAAATCATGAGTTTATTTCTCTAGAATGTGCACAGAGACCATTACATTTCTTCTCATAGGCACAAATATGCTTATTAAGCATACGAGAAGGCTTACAACTCAATGGAGTCAAGAAACAAAGTTTAGAGTTTCTCCACACCTGAGAATGTCTCTCTCCTTCTCAAATGAGAAGTGTTTATAATATATAGAATGTCGAGGTGAGAGGGAAAGAAGGAAAGTTGGACTCTACTCTAAAATCTCAACCACCAACCATAAATGCCCTATAAATCCACCTAAAACTATCAATTCTTGCTCTTCATGTCTATTTGGCATGTCAAAGAAGGAAGAATGGCATATCAAAATCAAATCTAGGTAGTTGAAGCAATCAGATTCCATATTAATGGCTTGAAATATGTATTCCTCTTTTTACCCACCTAACCTTATCAAAATTAAAGTTTCGGGCTTCCATGGCATAGAGGATGTCAAGACATTTCCAATGGTGCCAAATTTGTTGAATTCCAAGCGTTGGATCAAAAGTTATTCCCATTTTAAGATTTGAATCGAATCCGTACAAAAAGGCAAAAAACAGAGGTTTGTAAAATGGATCCGTGGGCCTGATATTCACTTTGTGCCTTTTGCGAAAAAATCACAAAATTCACAAAATCTCTCGCAACTCCGCAGGCCCGAAATTCACTCTTTCCTAAAAGCATATGCAGGCCTGTAATTAAAATTGCACCATTTGTAAAAGTTGCAAAATTTCAAAAGTTTCCCCAATGACCCATCTTCCCACTTTGGCCAGAGAAATGGCCATGTGTCCCTTTACGGGCCTTAGTAATTTTCCCTTTATTTTTTGTAAATATTCTCTGTGGGTTCTAAAACACAATTATAACTTTGTGCCTTTGCAAAAGTGCAAAATGTAAAAATATCTCCCGCTGCCCCTCCGGTCTGAAATCTTCCCCTTTGGAAAAAATTCTTCCCCAAGACCGCCATCCCGCTTTGACTTAAAACATGGCCATGTGTCCCTTTGTTTGGTGGGGCCATATTTTTCACTTGGGACACGTGGGGGCTCATGCTTTTTGGGTCCCCGCCCTTTGGGTCACGCCTTCAAAGTTGCTCCATTAGGATGCGTGGCTCCTCACGTTGGCCTTGGATTTTTCATCGGTGCTCATCTCCGAATTTGACCCCAACTACATGGCGAGTTAGCACTTGTTTGAAATATCTATTTTGGATTCTATCCTTGAGTTTGCACCGATAAGGGACGTGGCACCCTCCACCGGGTCTCGTGACTTTTCAATTATCGATGAGACCATTTTGGTCCTAGGTTCACATATGATTTCCGCGATTGTTTGGGAACCACCTTTTGCTTCGACCCGCAAGGTGTGTCGCCGAGACACATGGAGGCTTCCATCGGTCCTTTTATACTTAACCGATTTGGTCCCACTACCCATTTGATATCTATTAGACCCTAGACATGGAGAGTCCATGCTTATTTGGAGACTCTATTTGGCTCCTACCTTTGGAGGTGCATCCGTTAGGGACACGTGGAGGCTTTGCAAACCCCGTTGTACTTAGACTCTTTAACGGCCAAGACTACATTTTAGAATCTAACCACATGGAGGGCTAGCGCTCACTTGGAGACTTCCTCTATATTTTTCTTTTGAATATGCATTGATTGGAAGCGTGGAGGCTTTCCACCCGACCCGAGACCTTTTCAACTGTCGACTCTATCTCCCTTGGGCCATGGATAAGTGGAAAGCCTCGACTCATTTAGGGTCCTCGTTTTGATGCACATGTTGAAATTATGCCAAGCTAACACATGACACCTTTCCACTAACGCGCCGCTTAGCTCGAGTCGACTCATGTTTGAATTCTAAAAATTTGAGTCTTTCTCATATTTTCTTGTTGACCCTCTAGCTTCCTTTGTGTCGTTCAACCTCATATTTGACCTCGCTCTTCACTTGTCGAGTCCACTTTGCCCTTGGTTGTGGATCTAAACCGGTGGGCTCATGAGACTAAAACATCCCCTCAATTATCTCCCGTAGGGTCACTTTGACCAATTTTCACGGGGGGATTGGGATAACATTAACAAAACAAAATTGTTGAAAAACACTTATTATTTTTCATTAGTATATGTTATATAACCACATACGATTTTAAATTACACATGTTTTCCTACTTATTCTTAAAATTCTACAACTTCTTTAATATCTAATCCCTAAAATATTCAATAGAAAATCTTATGGGAGATATCTAACATTGAGAAAACACTAAAAACATTAGTTGAAAAATATGGTGTATTTTTAACCAACTATTTTTATTACTTAATTCTTAATAATATTGTCTAGTTATTTACACTTAATTATATTTCAACCACTTTAAGACCCTAATCCCTAAAATATTCAATAGAAAATTTTACCGGGAATATCTAACTTCACGAAAACACTAAAAAAGAAAAGTGGTTTAGATGTAATGCTCACTCCTCTTCGAAACTGATTGTACTATGATTTTAATTTCAATTGATTAGAGACATGGAACTTATTGTTATATTTTAGATAGCATATTGATAAGATACGAGGGATATCATGATTAGTTCATGAAATGTTACTTTGGATTGTAAGGGTGTATTGTGGACCTTGAGGGACATTTAAGGATATGATGATAATCTATAATGGTCACTTTTTTATATACCGAATTGGATTCTTACGTATTGAGTATGTTCGGAGAATGGACTAACCACATGGTTTCATTGATTTTGTGAATTTTTAACATTATGATGATATTAGGGATCCGTAATATGTTGTTGAGTGTATCTAGTAGTTAGGATTCACAATAGATATAGGGAATTTCATGAATTTGTAGAATGTGAAATTGGATTATTGATGATTGTAAATTATTTACTAGAGTATAATTGAAGTGTTAAGTGAATTGCAAATAATTGATAAAAATTCATAAATTTGATGATAATGATTTAGCCATGTTATATGATGATGTTAATTGACATATGTATGTGTGTGTTGTATTTCTTGATGTATGCTGAGGATTGTATGATGGATGTTTTATATGCATTGATTTCCATGACATATTGATATGGCCTTGAGGCCAGAGAGGTATTTCTATTTGTGATTGCAAGAAAATTATATCACTATACATCGAAAGGGGATAGGGGACCAACCCTAGAAGGATGTTGTGTGTTTGCAACAAGGGCCAATTGACAACTTGTGTGAGTGTTGTGTTATTTCTTTGCTAGGTTAGGAGGTTTCCCCATGGGGTGACCTCATATATGTGGCCTAGGGTGGTGATGTTTTCCTTTTCTTTATTTTGTGTGTTTTAATTTTGTGGAGCATGTTTTTAATAATTGGGAAAATTTAGTCACTTTATTAACACTTGTTAATGTGTCTTAATTAACTTAAACTTAAACTTAAAAGAAGAGGTGGCATGTGTGTAATAAAGTGGGTAGTTAGTTCTTGATTTGTACATGACAATGAATGAAATTTATTTCATTTGTGTTTTGTTGACTCTTTCTCCCTCTCCAAACCATAAATTTGACTTGGAGGGCACTTTTTGAGACTTGTGGGTCAAGTAAACCTTGTCCCTAGTCTCTCATAATCACCTATAAACCATAATTATAATGTATTTTTAACAATTTAATTCCTTGTTGAGTGTAAAAGGAAAATAAAGTCACTTCTCTTCTTATCACATTTATTTTTTCCTTGAAAGGTATGGGGTGCATGTGGAGTGTGCATGTAGGCATGTCATAACCTTACCTTTTTCATTTAATTTCCTTGGTGTTGGGGTTTGACTTGTTGTGTTAGAATGGAGGAATGATTAAGTGGCATCCTACATGGAGCCACCTCATCACCCTCATTCCTTTTTCTATTTATGGGTGTGAATTTGGAGAAATGGGGGTTACTTGTCTCATTTTTTTCTTGATTTGCATTTTGGAAATTGGGTCTTGAGAATTATTTCTTGGAGCTTGAAGGATTGCTTTGGTTCTTTCTTGGTTTTGGAAAGGATTAAAGCTTGTGGATTCAAGATTGTAGAAGCTAATATGGAAAGGTAGGGTCTACACCTTGTTCTTCCTTGCTTGTTGTATGTTTTGTAAATGCATGAGTGTGTGTATTGTGAGTGGGATTGGTGTAGTATGGCCCTAAGATGTGTGGGAGATGGAAGCATGGGACCATTGGGGAGGAAAAGGAAAATTTGTAGGCTTGTGGAGGGAGCATGAGTGGGAGTTCCACCTATGGGGAGTGAAAAAGATAAAATTGATATACTTTATGTATTATGCATTGGGAGGGAAAAGGGTTATATTGTGTATTTTGATGTGCACATGGAGGTATTTTGGGTGGAACCCCTAACTTATTTGGGATCTATAAGGAGGTGATCCCATTGTTATATTCTCCCTTGGCTTGAATGAAAGCCTATGTGTTGGGTTTTGTGGTTTTTGTTGTTGTGTTTGGTGTTTAAAAAATTTGTTTATGATTGATTGTATGAGTGTTAAGTTGCCTTTTGGAAGCCATTGTTGTGAAAGTTGTCAAGTTTCCTACATACTTCATGGTTCTTTGATTGGGGCTTGGGGGCCAATAAGGAGGATGGCTTCTCCTCTTATTGGATTAAAGGTTGGACGAGAGCATCACCTACTCCCTTTCCTTGTATTGTGATTCATTTGAAGAGATGATTGAGTGAAAAGTTAAGAAGATTAAAGTTATGTCTTACATGGAGCTATTTTGTATGTGACCAAGAAAAGAGAAAGTGTTGTATGGCCTTTAATGATTTTTTTCTCCTCATTGTGTGCGAGTTCCTTGAGTTGTATTTTTTTCAAAAAGAAAAAGATTGAACTCCTTATAGATTTATTATTAAAATTTGAAATGTATCATTTTATTTTGTGAAGTAATAGTTGGAAAAAAATGGCAAGAAAAGTTTATTTGTAAGATGGAGGAAAGTTACAAAGGAAAGTATGCAATTGTGTATTTTGATATGAAAATAGGATTTAATTAGATAAGTTGATTCTCTTTTATAGAATGTAAACTTTAATCTATAAAATCTTACTTGGATGTTTGAAATATCACCTCGAGCTATGTATTTAGATATAATGATACATATGGTACCACATTGTTATTGGCTTCATTGTAATATTAATGGAATACAAGATAATGGTGCATCTTTATTGGACCTCTAACCACACACACACACACACACACACACACACACACACACACATAATGTACGTATATCTATTTATATCCAATTATCTACTCAAATATAATTGTCTAAATATTATTTAAAAAAAAAAAATAATAAGAAAGATACAAATATATGTATTAAGTTTCTATATATATATATATATATATATATATATATATATATATATATATATATTATATATATAAGTTATTGATAAATCTTTTAAAAAAAAAATTAAATAAATACATGTGAAATGGTTTCTTTTAATAAAGTAAATTTCATTATTAAAAAAATAAAATTTAATGATTAATGTGTGTGGGGGGCTCCCACCACCGTTACAAAATATTATTAGTGGGAGGGCCAAACCCTCCCTCCCCCCATACTTTTTTATTATTGGTAAATAGTTTTGAAGGGACTATACCCAGTTACAAAGAGGGCTCACCAGTCGGATATAACTATGAATATACAACAAAAAAAGATCAAAATCCATATATAACAATGCATCCAAAAGTAACCAAGAATAGGTTACAACAAGAAGCAAAAAAGGACATAGACCGCAACAAAACCATAAAAAAAGCAACGTCACAACAAAAAGATCACAAAAGAACAACATCTATACCAAATCCCGCTAGCCCAAGTGAGTCTATTTCTTGGATGCTCTTTCAATTCTAGACTAGATCATTTGTAGAGATAAACATTGCTAGAGTGGTTGTGTGCATTGAGTCCGAAGCATCCAGCTTGTGAAATGGTCATACTCCTCTCTTTCTCATTCCCCCAAATAGTTATAGGGATCCCACTTAGCATAGCAATGCTCCAAAATTTCTGCTCTAAGAAGTCACTTATGGCTTTAAAGATAGCCATGTTGTGCTCATGTCTATCTTTAGCTCTCCCTAGATCTAGCTCATCTAGAGATCTATAACTATATATATATATATATATATATAAGTAAATTGATCCTTGACATTTGTCACTATCTTCATCAAAATTTCTTTTCCCTTTCGCTTATCCATATGTTGAAGGTCCTTCTTCATTTGTTTCATCTCTATCTCTAGGGCTTCCAGTCTAATAGCACTTGAGACTCCTCCTGATGCAGGGCCTTTTGAATACCAACATTGTTGATATGAAGCAAGTTTTTAGCAACCTCCAAATCTTTGGAGCTTCGAGGATCCTTCCAGGTGATAGGGGTGTATGCTTGCATAGGGTTTTTGGATTTGGAATTTGAAGGGGCTACAAGAGTGGGAGTGGGAGAAGAGGAGGTGATAACAAGAGGCTCATTAGGAGCAATTAGAAAGCCAGGGAACTTAGCAACACAGAGTTTGTGCAACAAATAAGATAAGGCACTGATGCAAAGGAATAGATGGGAGTGCTTTTGAAAATCTAGAATAGAGCATTGAAGGGATTTGAGAAGGTAATGCAGGAAACAAACCGTGAAATTCCTTCTAAAATATTTATAAAAAATAAGGTGTTTAATAAGGACATTTTTATAACCCCTTCTAGAGAAATGTATCTAACCATCATATTCGCCACTTCATCATACGACACGGGAATAGAACTTACCCTTATGCCCATAAGAATAAACTCTAACTCATCGCCCTCATCGAAGAATTTCTTGGCCTTAAGACCTGACCAAACCTCTTATTGAAAAATGGTAGCCCTCCAGTTCTAGGCCCATTGCTCTTAAGCAATTAGCTCCTCGTTGACAATAACCCTATGCCCACCATACTTGACCCTCTCTGTCCTTCCAATCCATAGCAAAGTGAACCGAAATGTTTAGGTCATGACCCTAAATTCATTCAATGAAATTTGAAATGCCTCCTTTATGCAGGAGGTTCTAGAGTACTCAGTTATTCTTCCAGGCGGGTCGCAACTTGGCTCCAATTGACATGGAGCCCCTCCCATTTTCTCCTTCTTCCTACAAATTCTACAAATATCCTGCTCGAAACCCTCGTAAGGGACTACTATTTTCTTATGTCTGTCCTATTTTTTGAAATACCTCCCACATGTGCAAGGCTTGATGTCTTTAGTGTGGCATAGAAAGGAGGATAAATCACACAAGTGAGATCTTTCACCTCCGTTAAGACCCGCTCCATGTCATAATTAAAATTATGCCACGTATGTAATTCCATTATTATCCACATTAATGCTGATTTGAACCTCCTTAGGGATGTTGTTTGCATTATTCCATATGGTAAGATTAATATTGATGCCCATATTAGCCAAAGTGTCTCGCAACCTTATTCCCCTCCCTATAGGTATGTCTAATGATGATATTCTTGATATTTTGACAAATATTTCTTACTTCCATAATGAAGTCCTTGATGGTCTAGCTAGGAGGAGAAGTTTGGTTTAAATGATTGATGATATTAAGAGAGTCCCCTTCCAAAATTAAGTTCTGGATATCAAAATATTTGGCAATCCTAAGCCCCCAAAGAGCAGCAAGGGCTTCAGCATAATGATTTGTCTGAATCCCCATTTTACCAAAGATAAGTAGCAACTAAACAACCTTTGTGATCCCTGATAACTCCTCCCCAGCAGTCAGACTAGGGTTACCCTTGGAAGCGCCATCAAAGTTAAGTTTATACCAGTTTCTCTCAGGAGGAATCCAATGGACCAAAGACCTATCAATATTTGAGGTATTCCTAATCTGCATTCTAGCAGTTCCAATCTTCCAATTGGAAAGAATGTACTCTTCATCAACAGGATACTTCTTATTTTTGGGGGGTTTGAATCTCCCAATATCATCTTTAATAGCATGCCCAATCTTAGCAAAGCTGAGCTTGTAGTGTTGCTTGTTATTTCTGAAGATGATATCATTCCTATCTTTCCATATTCTCTAGATAATATGGGGCATGATCAGTTTCCAAAGTCTTCTCACAACACAATGTTTAAAAGGAGGATTCCATTGGGTCTAGAATTGGATGAAGTCCTTAGGTACCATCTAGAGAACATTGAACTTGGATAGGGCATAGCTCCAAATCATGGTAGCATAATCATAGTGGATAAAAAGGTGTTTAATATCTTCAGAATCTTTTTTGCAAAGATGACATCTATTAGGCATAATGAATCCTTTCTTTATCAGGTTATCATTAGTAAGAATTCTACCTCTAAGCACAAGCCAAAAGAAAAAGTTTATTTTAGGGGTTAACTCAGTCATCCATATTTTTCTCCAATTAAATTCATTCTGGGTATTCACAAAATAGGAATTGTACCCAGATTTAACCATATAGTCCCCATCTCTAGAATTGTGCCAAACAATTTCATCTTTGACATCCATCTGATTCAAGGGGATGAGGTCCAATCTGCTCCTCGAAGAGAGGAAACCACAGAGTTCAAATCCAAGCCATCCACAGAGAGTTGTTTCCATCTCTTTTGATTACCATCAATTTCCATGTAATCTATGACCTTAGTACCATATTTCTACTCTAGACTCTCCTTAGTTGCACCAAATCTATCATTGAGGCTACAATTAGACCAATTATCACTCCAAAAACTGATGTCTCTACCATTTCCCACTTTCCATCTACAACCTTGCTTAATAAAATTCCTAGTAAGAATCAAGTTGTTCTAGAAAATGGAGCCATGGGGAAGTAGTTCAAAATGTAGGAAGGAGGAAGCAGTTTGCTGCTCTAGATATTTAGCCTTAATGAGATCTATCCAAGGTTGTTCCTCCGAAAGAAATCTCCAACCCATTTTTACAATTAAGGCCATATTCATTTTTCTAATGTCTTTGACACCTAAGCCCCCAATCCTTTTAGGAGTACACACTTGATCCCGTGAAACCAGTGATATTTATATTTTTCCTCCATTCCCTTCCATAAAAAGTGTTTCAATCCCATCAATGTTTTCTCTGAAGGAAGAGGGAATTTTATAAAAGACATAATGTATATATGCAGATTTTGAAGAGTGCTTTTGATAAGCAGACATTTCTCAGCACTAGAAAGAATGGATCCTTTCCATCCTACCAATTTCTTTTGGAATCTTTCTCGTAATTCATTCTAGACTTTTTTTGAAAAAATAGTACCCGTGGAAGTCCCAAATAAGTAGTGGGAAGCACATTGATTTTGTAACCCAATCTTTAGAAATTTTAGTCTGCCTTTCCAAAGCGAGTATTGAAAAAGAAAATGGAGCTTTTGTAAAATTTGATCTCTTGTCCAAAAGCAGCCTCATAAAATTTTAAAATGGACTTGAACGCCTTAGCCTCCATAATAGATTTCATTAAGATCAAGATAGTGTCATCCACAAATTGCTTTGAGAGAAGTCGTTGTTTGCTTCGTAGATGTAGGTTTAGTCCATTTTAGAAGACCATCTTTAATACTTTCGTAATAGTTTCTCAGAGTTGTCACCAATAAAATAAAGAGAAGAGGGGATATAGGATCCCCCTGCCTTAGTCCCCTACTGCTGGTGAAGTACCCCACAGGTTCACCATTGACCACCATAGAGAATCTAGTTGTTGAGATGCAGGCTTTAATAACTCTTCTAAATTTGTCAAGAAATCCAAATTTGGCCAAAACTTTGTCAAGAAAAGCCCAGGAAACTTTATCGAAGGATTTATTCATGTCAAGTTTAAGGACCATGCTAGCCTTTTTATTATTATCCATAGAGTGAATAATCTCATGAACCATGATCACACCATCTTGAATAATCCTCCCTCTGATGAACCCACTTTTTTGTTTTGAGATTAAATCATTCAAAATGACCTGCAGCCTGGTGGCAATAATCTTAGTAAAAATTCTATAGACAACATTAACCAAGCTAATGGGTCTAAAATCTTTGAAATCTTTAGCATCCATTTTTTTGGAGCCAACACTATGTGGGTATTATTAATCTCTTTCAATAAATCTCCAGTTCTAAGAAATTCATTTACCGCCCTTAGGAGATCATCCGAGAAATTTCCTAGAATTTTTGAAAAAAATTGACAGAGAAGCCATCAAGTCCTAGAGCCTTATCTCCTTCTAGAGAAAAAACAACTTTCTAAATCTCCTCCATAGTAACAAATTTGGTAATATCTTTAAATCTCAGCTCCTCAATTTTACCATGTAGTATAGCTTCAAGCATAAAAGAGTCAGCCACATCATTAGTAGCACTCTTCTCATTCAGCAATTTTTCATAGAATCTAAGAGCCTCTTCCTTGATGATCCATGGATCTTTTATGATGTTTCCATTTCCTTTGGATACTTCCATAATCCTATTACAGGCTCTATGCTTCAAAGTGGTCATATGAAAGAATTTCTTATGTTTTTGTCACCCTCTTTCAACCATATAGCCCTAGATTTAAGTCTCCATAGGGATTCTTCCCTACTACAAACCATGTGCAACTCAGAGAGGATGTTTTTCTCCACCAAATGATCCTCCCCAGATCTCCCATGTAAGTTTATTTTGTTTTCCAGATCTTGGAGTCTCTATTTTAGCTCCTTTTTTTTACAAAAACATTCCCAAAGACTTCTTTATTCCAAAATTTAACCTGCTTTTTAACATTTTTAAGCTTTTGAATGAGCCTATACTGAGCAGTTCCTCCTCCATCCTAGATCCACCAATCCTTGATCCTATCGAAGATGTCATCATGCTCCATCCACATCTTTTCAAATTAAAAGGAGCTTCTAAGGCAGGCTTAGCCCAGTTAACAAAATTTAAAACAATTGGATTGTGATCAGACCTGATTCTGGGCAAGGATGTGAGATGAAAATATTGATGAAGAATCCAACTAGTGAGATAAGGGCCTGATCTAGTCCGACTTAACGGTTGAAAATTTTAAATAAAAAAAAATTATTAGTGGGAGGGGGCCGAACCCCCTCCCCCCATAATTAATAAAATTAGTACATAATTGTGGGGGTGCAACAACCCCCACCCATATTTATTAATATAGAATAAGGTGGGGGTGGGGCGGTCCCACCCCCACCTATAAATAATTTAATATGGGGAACAACTACCGCGACACAAAGTTTTTCCTGTGTTGCAGCAGAGGGGTCAAAGCCGATACCTTGGGTTATATATATTCACAATTGTATAATCAAAACTTTATACATGGTTTTGTATTAAATTATATATACATATATATATATATATATATATATATATATATATATATATATATATATATATATATACACAAATTATATAAATTTATGCAACCAATTTTTGAAATGGGAAATTTTTGCAATAGAAATACATGTATATTTAGATATATAATGTATATACTTCCATATAAGACACCATAGGTTTTGTTAAAAAACTATAAAATAAATAAATAAAAATAAAATAATATTACAATGAAGGTTTTGGTCTCAACACTAAGATCTAACCCTCCAAAAAATATATATATCTCCATGGCTCTCCATATACCTTCATAGCTCAAGTGCTCCCATGGCCTCCTCATCCTTCAACCTGCAAAATGAAATGTGCAAATGAGGGAGGTTAGGGAGAAAAGTGAATAAAAGAAACCCATAAGGATTATTAGGGCAATCTTATATCCAATGGCTCTAAATGACTTAATCCTAAGGCGAGGTTTGACCCTACACTTTTGTAAGTGATTGACATTTTTGTGGGAATGAGGATATTTTAAAATGAGTTAGATTTAATTCACTAATGGGGTCACCTAGGATGTCCCAACTAATGGGTTAGGTTGTGTTGTGACCTTTCCATTAGGGGTCAATAAATAATTATTGGCATTGTGATTATGGATTAAATTAAATGAATATTGTACAAGTGTTTTTAAATAAATTATTTAAGGGGTTAAATGGATTAAGGTTAAAAGTTTAGATAAGTAAATAAATGTGGATATGGGTATTGTTTCTTAGCGAAATAAATTAAGATTCAACTTAGGGGATATTTAATTAAATTAGAGGGAAGCTTGGGAGGAGGTATTAACTCCTTAATGATTTTCAATTCAAGAGTAATATTTAATTATTAAATTATTTTCAACTACTCTAAGCACACGTAAAGATTATTAGATGAGAAGTAATTAAATGTAATTAAATTATATTGACCTTGTAACATAAACAAAATCCCTTAAATTTCTATGTAATTAATGATTTTTGTCGTGGGTTTTGTGCGTCATTAATTGTGTGGGTGCTATAGATCTCATAAAGTAAGCAAACAGGTTTTGTGTAGGATGATAAACATAATGTGATTTTCAACCATCACACACAAATATTTGCATAAAGAAATAATACAAAATTCTATCAACATCCATAATCTTTCTCTTAAAAATATTAGATTCCCTTGAAGACCATTACTTCCAAATAGTTGAATACATTTATTTCGTGCATTATCAACTTTTATGATAACATTAACAAAACAAAATTGGTTGAAAAAAAAACTTATTTTTCATTAGTATATGTTATATAACCACATATGATTTTAAATTGCACATGTTTTCCTACTTATTCTTAAAAATCCTACAACCTCTTTAATATCAAATCCCTAAAATATTCAATAGAAAATTTTATGTGAAATATCTAACTTCGAGAAAAAACTAAAAATGTTGGTTGAAAAATATGGTGTACTTTTTAACCAATTATTTTTATTACTTAAATTCTTAATAATATTGTCTAGTTATTTACACTTGATAATATTTCAACCCCTTTAAGACCCTAATCCCTAAAATCTTCAATTAAAAATTTTATCAGGGAATATCTAACTTTACAAAAATACTAAAAAAGAAAAGTGGTTAGAAAACATAGTTTTTCTTTCAATTAATTTTATTTTATTATCTACATGTATTATATTAAAAGTTTAGTTCGCCCCCATTATGCATTATTGGTGATGGTGTGCACCTCGTTTCATGAAGCAACATGTTGTATTAAACTTTAAAATCAATTTGGAGTGTTGTCGTGAGTTTGTTTCTTGAAACCCCACTTAGGTGGTAATACAAGCACTCATGTTGACAACATATAAGTGTCTTTCTAAACAATCTATTTCAAATGAATAATGAATACTAAATAATAATTAGTTATGGTGATAAATAAGTTACATATAGTAATTAATATAAACATAATAATTAAAATATATTTAAATATATAATATGCAAAATGGAAATAAGAAAATAAAACGAAATAAAATAACACAACACATTATTCTACCCATATGCTCGGAACAACAAAGGAAGAGATTTACAATTATATTAATATAATAATATTATTAAAGGAAATGAAGTGGTTTTGGTGGTGGAGTGGTGGGTTAGTAATTCATTGTAGTAGGTGGACGGAGTGATGAAAATTTGTTTAGTGTTAACAAAACTTTTCCTAATCTTGGTCAATTCTCTCCATACCCGTACCAAACTATAGTTTCCGAATCTGACTACTCTTATTGAGGCAAAAACGCATTATTTTTTGTGTACATAGGTATACAATAGTGGTTTGAAAATTCTTTGGAAGAATCTTGCGTGTCCAATGGTGGGAAAAGGGCCACATGGCGCTGGTTTTCCAGGGCTTTTTCCTTTGTTATTTTGAGGCACGAGGTGGTTTAGAAAAATGTTTGAGGAAAATTTGTCGAAGTAGAAAGAAATGGTTCCATAATATGCACAAGAAAGTTTTTGCTTTAAAAATACATTATAAACTATTATGTAAATGTGATTTGTAGGTGAAAATTCCAATTGCACAGCCCTTGTCATCATCCTTTGTCTATGCTAAAATGGGAGCTTTGGAATAGTGTATGGACATCCATAAAAGTATAAGGATAGAAGAAGTCTATCATATTTTATATTGTAACCGTTCTAGTATTCATGTTTGTAAAATATAGGAAAACTTTTAAGGGTGAATGTTCATTAATTTACGAATATTCTGGTTTTTAAAATTTGAAATTGGCAAAAATTAGGTTAGGAAATAGGATCGGATCACCAAACACTTACGGGTATAAGTTAATTTTATGGGTCAATTCACCATTCCCGTGAAATAGAAAATTGTGATATTCACTTTTATGTTGTCCACTTGGTAGTATTTTTTATTCTACGGCCAAAAACATAATATATGTTCTCGGTCGACAACATATTTTTGCTACTGTCGATAGCATACCAAAAGATATTGACCACTACCATTTTAAAGTGATATCATTAAAAAATATAGGATTTTTTTGCTTGTGCCATATTTTGGGAGGATATATTTCTCATTGAGACGATCATTTTAATTGATAACATTAAAAAAAAATTTAAAAAAACTACAAAATTAACTAAATCAGTATTTTTTCACAAAAAATCACTTTTTAAATTTTTTGTTTGCACCATATTTTGTGAGGATAGATTTCTTGTCGACCTAATCATTTTAACTTTTATTGTCAAAAATTATTTTTGAAAAAATACATATATTTTTAGCTAACATCATATACTACCAGTTGACATCATCATATAAAGTATCGCCCATAGCATAAAACATGCTACCGACCAACAAAATATTTAAATGTTATTCATATTCACCATTAGCATGAAATTTTATTTTCTCATATTCACCAATGAATTTTTACAAAAAATTTCACGGATAGAGTCTTAAAATTTTCCCAAAAAAATGACAGAGCAGAGGTAAGGAACGTGAACTGTTTGACAAAATTCTATAAAAATCATTGTCTCTTCGCAAGAGTAGACCTAGACCTTTGTTTCCATAAAGAACCTTTTGTGTAGGTTTAACAATCAAAATTCTATAACCAAATTCTCACTATGGTGGCAGAGGATTATGGTTCAATCCCCCTTTGGCCAATCATTTTTTTGCATATTTCGAATATAGAAAAAATCACGTTTCCTTAATCTCCCAAGATAATGTCTCAAACTTTTTTATAAATGTTCTATATGTTTTGTGTGATCTTCTTCCTAAACAAAAGCATGTACAATTTTATGGCCTTTAATATAACTTCACCCAAGTACTTCTAATTCCTCCGTATTTCATCGTTCTTCTTACCTTTTTTGTCTCATCCCGCTCGTGCTCTTTTACACGGTCTTTATAAATAGAACATAGCGTGCAGTAGTTTGAGGAACCAGCTCAAAAAGAAGAGTAACTGTAAATCATTGTAAATCCAATTTTCAAAATCCTTGCAAGCATAATAATTTCTTGTGGGAAAATCGGAGCATTGAATCAGGGTACGAACATACTTCGAAGCATAAAGGATACAGGAAATGCATCAGATGAAGTTGCAACTATCTGTTAGTCATGTATGCAAAATGTGGAAGCATAACCAAGATATTTGACCTTCTTGATGAAATTCCTCACTGAACTATGGTCTCATGGATCGTGAAATCCGAACAAAGGAGGAACCCTTGTACCCCAGTTCGATTCCTCACAGACATAATTTTCTTTCTCCTTTAGCATAATTATCATTGTTTTTTATGTTCATAATTTCTTTGAAATTTTAAAGTAAAATGGTGCGGTGTGTTAATTGTACAAAACCGAATTTTGTTTCCAACTTGTTAAAAGAAAAAAATTAGATGACTAAATTTGATGATGGAAGTCTCTAGATTTGTGAGTTGATCATGATATTTTGCTTAAACACTACACTTACATCCCCTTGTAAAATTTGGTGAAAGTTTCATTTAAAATGACGTGCAAAACACCTCTCTAACTACCATAGAGTAAAAGTCAAGGTTTAACTGTGTTCGATGTTTACATGGAATGTCATATTAGCCTTTAGAAAAACTTCAAAAGATCCTTTTATCATTTAACTTCAAGCATTTCAGAGCCTAATCGGTTGTTTTGCAACGTTAGACTATTGACAAAAGTCAAAAATTGGTTTTTGTTTTTGTTTTGGCTCGTGGTTTGGGGATCTATGTTGGGAAATAGATATCTACCACCACATACCTCTAAATTGTCACTATGAAAATCATAATAATCATTTATTTAATAAAAATTACTTTAGAAGATAGTTTTACAAGTGGATTTTATAGGCCACTTGTCATTCTCAAGTAAGAATGAACTAGTGGATTTACGATAATAAGCTCTACAAGGGTGGTCACCAATTGAACCCTTGTTACCGTAAATGAATTTTATTGATTATGATGGTTTTTATGTATGTAGGGGACTAGAAGGAATGTAACAATGCATGTTTTTGAGTTGCATACATTGGTTTTTGAACTCATTTTTCTTACCATTTTGGCTAAATTGGTCCCCTTTGTAAACTTGCAACAATATTTTGAAAACTTTTGTGGGACCCCGTAGATATTAATAAACATCGAGATACTTTAGGAAACCTTCATATGGTCCCTCATGGAACATCTATTAGTCACTTTCTTTAAGAATTTTCTTTTTAGAAAAAATTAAGTTTTTCCTTCTCTTCTCTCTCTCTCTCTCTCTCTCTCTCTCTCTCTCTCTCTCTCTCTCTCTCTCTCTCTCTTGATTGAAATGAAATGAAACTATAAATGTGATTTTACCCTCTCTTTGTTGTGTATAAAACTGTTTGACATAATTTTTAATGGAAAAATATGCACATGTGTAATATGTTAGATTGTTGGAGACCGTCATGTTAGCTTCTAGGTCTGACCATGTTATTAGTTACAAGTACCATGGGTAAAAAAGATTTAGTAGCAATATTATGTTGTTTTGTAGTGTCAAGTTTGTATTTAAATGTATGTAGTTTCTATTGAAAATGGGGGCCTCATCTAGGTAATGATTAATGGAAATATAGTTATATTAATTCAAGTGTGAATTAATTATCATGTTTTTGAAGGATGAAATATGATTTCTAAATTAATAATGGAATGGTGTTTGTAAAATAGTTAAATAATATTTTTTTTAAGGATTAGAAATATGCTTTCTAAATTAATTATAGATACTCATGGAGAAAAAAAGGGTGTTTACATGAGCATACTTATAGAGTTGACCATAGCACATATAGGAAGGATTGTATGTAATAGGATGTGTAAATTGAGCTTCCTATAAATTAGGATCTTAGAGAGATTAGTTAACCAAAGGAGGTATAAGTAAGTGGTTGACACAAAATTTTTACCGCTTGTCAAAAGATATAAAAATTATAATCTTAATCATGCATAAAAGTCCTCTTCTCTTGAATCTTATAGAAACTAAAAAGTAGGTGTTTATGTGCATTTAAGTACACTTAGCGTGATAATTATGTAGCATCATGTTCATTTAAAGAGAAATAAGGAGCAATCGAATGGTGGAATCTAATGATCTTCATAAGAAACTTGTAACAATGTATTATGATAAGACTATTGCTAAATAGTTTTGGTAACAAATGGAAGTAAGGTGGAAACCTTGCACTAATATATAAATGTTGATCCCTTTTGGATCAAATTAAAATATCGAGTCATATTATGTGGAAGGATTTGATACATTGTGCTTGTTATCACACAAAAACTAATGTAAGATTTACAATTCCTCTTACATCATTCCTAATATGAAGGGATAAAATGAGGTAAATATTATAATGTTTCAACTCTTTCGTGAGATGATTTCTCTATAACAAAAAAGGGAAGGCACTTTTTGGTTATAAGTAGGTAGTTAGTCTCTCTTAGTAATAACTTGTGGTAATAACCACCATGGATTTATCCCGAGAATAATGTTTTCACACCCACTTGTTCAAATCAAACCCTATTCCTATGTAAATACATAATATTTTTTCCCTTAAGTGTGGCTTTAAATGAATTATATACAAGTGTGAAATGCAACTCAAGCCAATATTAGTGACTTCTATTAAAGGAATTAATTAGGAATCATAGTGGTTTCATAAGTAATATTCTTATCAACCCTTTTTCGTGTGATAGGGTTGAGTGAGGGCCTTATACCATGGTTATTGTTGTTTCTTTGTGGTAGTTATGATTTTGAGATAGTATTATGTACAATGGATATGATTTTGATCATCAAAGCATGCGTAAATGTTGTTTTAATTCATAGTCACACTCTTTTGATGACTTGGGCATCTCTTGCTTAGCTAATTCAGAGAAGGATAAATTGTGTTTGAGCCTACTTAATGTATTTACAAAATATATTGGTAGGAGGTGCACATGACCTAATGAAAGATGTTTCAATTTATAGTCTTCTCATTTTATATAGCGGTACTTTGAGTAACCTAGAATCCATACCCTACTTAATTTATTTACAAAAGATCTTGGTAGGAGGTGCACATGACCTCGTGAAAGGTGTTTCAAGTTATACTCTTCTCTTTTGTATAGTGGCACTGAGTGACCTAGAATCATCGAATAATGGTGGTCAATTATGGGTTAAAACTCATTTGTGAACATCTCACTTCCTTAGAGATTGATGGTGTGTGTTTTGGGTCATGTTGAAGTTACGCATGTTTAGATCGAACTTTTTTGTTGAAAATTTTAGTTGAATTATTTTTAGGAAGTAATGAAAAAACAATATAGAAACATCGAAAGTCCATTGGCCCATTGATGAATTTACTTGGCTCACAAAGAGCCCACAAGGTTTCAATTCTTAGTGAGAGCAAATGCCTAGAGATACCATAATAAGGGATCAGATCGAGATTTTGGCCCGGGATAATTTGGTGGAATGGAACCCCTCATTCCTTGGCATCTAATCCTAAGATATATGTACACCTCACTCATATAAAAAAATAGGTTCCAACAAAAATTATAGAAACAAAAACAATGATTGAATCGAAGAATGAAATTAACCTCATCCGAAGTGTGGTATTGTGTGTCATAAATATATTAACTATGATTCAACAAATGAAATAATTCTTAAGTAACAAAATGCAATGTATAAAAAATTAAAATTTAAAACCATATGTTAATTGTATCAATGCAACTATGATTGCTAGTGTTATGTGGGCCAACTTTTATGTGTCTTGTGATCATTGTATATGTAGTAAGTGTTGTGTTAAATAAAAAACAACAATGAACATTTTTTTTTTCATTTTTAATGTTACATTTTGGGTTGTGATATTATGAGGCATTACAACAAGCCATTTACACCCATTTTGAATTATCAACCAACTCTATGTAAGTTCAATATAGGTGATGTAGTGCCCACTTACTTCACACCATTTTCTTATTGATTTCAATATTATCGACTATACTTATGGATATTAGTGTAGCTTTTGATTCAACATGATGTTAGATGTTAAAGATACTTGATTGTTTTTTAATTTCGATTCATATATGGTGCGCGTGGATTATTAGAGAAATTTTATATTGATGTTTATATGACGTTGACACGGTTACATTTATATATTTTAGACATGCGATGTTTCGTCATATTGAGTAGACCTAGACAATTGAACTAATCTTATGATCATGTGGATATTGATGAAATGTAAAATCGATATGTTGTTAGAAATTGTAAATGATATCGTTACTTGCCTAGATGATGTTTTGATTTATATATAGATGACTATGGATTTATATTGTATATTTATTTTGGATGTTTTGATGCGGCCATGAGGTTGAAGGAGGTTTTATGTGTTTTGATGGTAAACATGTCACAACAAACATCGGGAGATTGGGGACCAAACATATTAGAATTCTAGATGAACTCAACAAGGGTCACCATGGCAACATGTATTTTGTTATGTGTGTGTTTTTGAATTGTTTTAGGGGATTTTCCATGGGATGAATTACCTCTAATTATGACGAAGGGGTTATGTGTTTTCTTCATTTAGTTTCCTTTATTTAATTTTAATATGTGAAATTATAGTGATGTATTCTCCTTTTGTGAATCACTTGATTTATGTCTACATTAGTAAATTAATTAGTTTACTAAATTAATTAAGAATGGGTCAAATGAATTCATTTATTGGATTTGAGAGCTCTTTGGTTTATGTGTTTAAGTTGAATGCTTAAGGTCTTGAGTGTTGTAGACTCCACCTCACCTTTGAGATTCGGATTTGTCCTTAAGGGCAAAATTTGGGGGCTTGTGGGACAAGTTAAACTTGTCCCACACCTCTTAAATTACTATACCAATGCTACCTATGGGTTGGGGGATCAACATTAGACTCCATTATGTGTTTTGGGAAGACAAATTGTAAATTTTTATTGCACTTTCTTACATGTATTTATTTTTAGTCCTTAAGGGGTGTGAGCTTAGATTATGTGTGTAAGTAAAATGTCATTTCTTCAACCACTTCTTAATTGTGATTTGGAGTATGGGGTTGACTAGGGTGATGTGGAGTGGAGAGGAAATGATGGGGCATCCTACTTGTAGCCACATCATCCTCCTCTCTCCATTTTCTATTTATTCAAGTTCCTTTTCTTGTTTGGGGGTTACTAGATTTGTTTGTGCTCTTGCATTTTGAGAGTTAGAGGATTTTGGAATGCTTTTGGATTTTTGGAGCCTTTGGTGATTTTTTGGAATTGAAGAAGCTTGGTGTTTAACTCTTGGATCAAGATCTACCATGGAAAGGTAGGAGCTTTACTCTTTTAAAATATTTTCCTTTTTATATTGTTTATATGTGCATGTTTTTGAGTGTTTTGGTATACTTGTTGGTTTTTTGGGTAGATTACTTATGTGTGGTGTAGGAGGTGACTATGGAGATCTTTCATGTAGGAGGTATAATATTTAATTACATGTTTTGGAGGGAGTTGGGTTGGGCGCCCACCTTGGAAAAGAAATTTCTTGCATTTCTTACTTGGTCTATTTTTATGAGGGAGCCATAAGAGATTTATAGTGAGGCATAAAAGAATGTGGGAGGTATAAGAGGTACTTGAGGGAGAAATAAGAGTTTGTAGGGGTTTTATTAGATGGTCTTTAGGTGGGCACCCATTTCCCATTGGGAGGCATACGTGACCTCCCAGAAGATCTTACTCTTTTGGCTTTTGCATGTTGAAGCCTTGTGTATTATTGCTTCCTTCTTGTGATTGTAGTTGTATTGTTGTATTTTTGTATGGTTGTAGAATCTTGTATTGTGATGTGGAAGCTTGATTTTTTCCATGTTTTGAATCCATTTTTCATTTTAATGTGGTTGGGGCTCGGGGACCAATGGGGAGGATGGGTTCTACACCCCATTGGAATTATTTGTTGGGTGGAGAGTGTTGTCTCTCCCACCCTTTTTGTTGTGATCAAATGACGCATGGTGGATATCTCTTGTTGGTGATGTGAAGCATGGAGCTTTACTGGTGTCCTCAAGAAATATTTCCTTGTGAGAAAACCTTCTTTTTATTCCCACTTAGGGTGGAAGACTTGTAATATTGTATTCCTTTTAGCTTTCATTTTTGTAATTTTTCCCACTTTAAGTGGAAGATGTTGTATTAATCTTTTGAAGGAAAGTTGTATTGATTTTACTATCATAGTTGTGATGTATGTGGAAAGGAAAGACTCTTTAGTGAAGCAAGTTTGGATAGTAAAATTATGTTGTTCTTGTTAAAAAAAAAACTATTGGAAAGTTAGTAGCTCTCATCTTAAGATTTATTGAAAAACTTGGTTATAATTATTGGTGTGAATGGTTGGAAATTAGTAGTTTGAAAAGAAAAGGGATGGTTACTTTCTTGTATTCCATGAAATTGGTTAAGTTGTCAAAAGTTACATTTGTTATTCATTAAAAGAAAGTTAAATTTTATCTACTTTTATAATAATAGCTAAATTCCTAAATTAAAACTAATGTATTTGGATTAACATTAAATTCGTGCCAAAAAAATCTTATTAAGAAAATTTAGTTGATATTCTTCTCATTCTTATATATATACTACCCAAATTTTTAAAGACTTTTTAATTACTTTTGATGACATGACTATTATTATAAATAATGTTAAAACTAATGTATTATTATTATTATATAATTTTTATATTACTAATGTTATATTATATTATTATTATTATATTTAAATAATATAAAATTATTATTACAAAATATAATAATGGTGGTATATATATATATGGTGTGTGTGTGTGTGTATTCGTATTAGATGAAGGTAGGAATTTTAAGGTTGTAGGTATAAATTTTAAAGCCCTTAGGGTTGTGGCCACATTGTGGTATGTAGTTGGATATGGGGTGGGGAGGGGTTAGCGACCCCAACTCCCACCCCATTTAATATTAAATGGAGTGGGGTTGGGGTAGCCGACCCCTCCCTACCCCCAAAGACTCTAACCCCCATGTATTGTGACCTACTGATATAATAAAACTTGCTCACTTTTTTGATGTGGCCTACATTTACTTTGAAATTTGTGGCCATGTACACACACACACACACACACACACACACACACACACACACACACACACACATACATATATTCTACTTATATTTTAGATTTGGGTTTTTAACTCATCTTTATTTAAAATAAATAAATAAATAATGATTACCTAAAATAAATACATATATACACAAGTATATAAAAGCATATATATATATATATATATATATATATATATATATATATATATATGCATATGTATATGTATATATACTTTCTAAAAATGAAATCAAAGAAATTGAAGTTAAATAAATAAATTTAATGTCTTTAAAACCATAGGAGAGGGTGTGAACAAAATAGGAAAATAATAAAACATGTAGGCCCCAAGAGCTTGAAATGGCCTCCAATTAACTTCCCATCTTCCTCCAACAACCTGCAAATCAAAGAGAAAATAATGAATCAAATGAAATGAAAAAAAAATTCATATGGATGCCTTAGGTTAGTTGCCCTTTTTCCTCATCGAGCATCCCAATTGAATCCATCCAAAGAATGAGATTCATCCCTACAAAAGTAGGTGGAGAGTGGGTGGGTGGAAATTACCATTTTAATTTAAATGTTTTAATTTCAAAAACATGAGTTGACTTTTAAGGGGTCACTTTATGGGGTAAGGGAATGTTTATTCTACCTCCCATGTAAAATGGGGACCTTGTTAATTGTTTAAACCTTATGGAATTAAATAGCTTGCTTATTTATTTATTTGCCCCTTTAACCCTCTAAATTTAAGTATGGAATATTTAACTATAGTAGGAATTTAATTATTTATTAAATTAACACTTAGAGAGAATTTAATCATGCTTGGACTAATTATACTCATTAGAT
Source organism: Taxus wallichiana var. yunnanensis (assembly GCA_018340775.1). Classification (NCBI taxonomy): domain Eukaryota; kingdom Viridiplantae; phylum Streptophyta; class Pinopsida; order Cupressales; family Taxaceae; genus Taxus; species Taxus wallichiana. The sequence continues at coordinate 165,132,561 of CM031240.1, forward strand.
TTTAAGGTGAATTTAATATTTATTATAATGGGAAAAATTTATCTATTGAATATAATTTCTTAGAAATGTTAATAAAGTAATTGAGGTTTTTGAAACCTTTTGTTGGCACGCTTTTCAAAAAAATCCTATAATTTTTCTAGTTAACCCTAGGTTGTTCTTGGGTCTGGTGCGGGCATTTTAGCGAGCATTACACTTGGTATTAGAGCCATGGGTTCAAATCTTGGACCCTTGGGCACACAGGAAAACATGGAAGATGGACATTGAACCTAGTACAATATTAAACCTAGCACAATACTCAACCTAGAAAGCAACTTGTTTGGAAAAATTATATATTTTAGTAAACATAGAAAACTGGAATAAAACCTAGAATGATGAACAAAATCTCACCTTGTCTCATCAAGGGAGGCGTGGAACAGGTCGAGGATCATTTTCCACCTCCGGAGTAGGCCATAGTGGCCATGCTACCCCATATTTTGCAGATGCTTCAAGACGTCAATGCCACTATACGCAGAGGTTATTAGGAGGACGATTAGCCAGAAATGATAGGGAGCCATCCATTGAGTCTTGTGCATCTCCTTAACATAGTGAGGAGTAAGGGAAGAGAACTCCCATGTGGAGTCAGCCAGAGTAGAGTCACCATAGAGGGGATAGGGAGAAAGGATTTCAGGATATAGGGATAGGTCTTGGAGCCCTAGACCTAGAGATGAGCATGCAAAGAGGCTTAGGGGTCATAAGTTGACAACTGCATACTATATCAGGGAGATACTGAAGCTATGACCATCTCACTATTCTGGAGACACATGTGTATTTTAGGCAGAGGCTTGGTTGGTGACCTTAAGCATGTGCTTCAAGCTCTGCCTTTTACTAGCAACATGAAAGCTCAAGTTTTGATCCATATTTTGAGGGATGGAGAAGGTGTCTGAGTGGAGGACCAAGGAGCAAAAGCTCCATGTTGATTCGAGATGATGACCTACGAGATCTCTTTAAGGAGTGGTTCAGGCAGTAGGTACATATCCCTTAGGTTTATTAAGCAAAAGATAGATAAGTTCCATGACCTCTGTTAGACATCTGTGACTGTAGATGAGTATGAGAGTCAATTTCTTGACCTACTCTAGTATGTTGACTATATGCAAGATGAGAAGGTACGGATTCATAGGTTCATCAGGGGCCTAAATTTTGATTTGGGTGGTGCGGTGCACATTCACTGCACATAGACCTTAGCAGAGGTCGTGGAGAAGGCCTATATTATAGAGAGACATGGGGAAATACGTAAATGAGCCAAGAATAGAGTTCGAGCCGCATCCAACAGAGATGTAGGATAACAGATCGAGGGGGTCATCTCCTCCTCCTCGTGGTGGATAAGGTTCAAGACAGTCGTCTTTAGAGCCACCATAATAGCCACCTCAACAGACTCATCCACCATTTAGATCTACTCAAAGGTTCGATGCACAGAGAGGATAGAGTATGGGTCCTCCTCTTAGGGTCCCATTAGGACACAGGGTGCACCAAGAGCTCGGTTAGAGGATCTCATCAATAGATAGCTCAGCAGTCCATAGCCGGATCATCAAGATCCACAACACATACCTCTAGAGTATTGGCTAGAGTTGCATCTCATTGGAGAGGACTAGGTAGTTGTTATAGTTATGACATTGTTGGACATCATTATAGAGAGTGTCCATAGAACCCTAGAAATATGGGTAAGATGCAGACTTCGCACCTCTTCATGTGGTGACATGGGGCGAGCCATCGGATCTATGCAACAATGGTTGAGAACCACCGGGCTAAGCACCAGTGTATCATCATAGATACGAAAGGTAGCATTGGTGGTATTCCTACCTCCATTTTTATAGATTCTGGTTCATCAAATTCTTTTATTTCACCATCCTTAGTAGAGTGTTGCAGGCTGGTAACAATTAGACATGGTCTTATTTAGGACATTGAAATGGATTCTGGAGCCAAAATTTATGTAGACCCCTTAGTTAAGGAGTGTGTAGTGGATTTGGGACCCTTCACCACTACCTCGGATCTTCACATCCTTCCTCTGGGTTCTTATGGAGTCATCTTGGGCATGGACTAGTTGTCTACACATAGAGCCAGAGTGGATTGTTACCATAAGACTATATCATGTACAGATGATCTAGGAGTTGAGTCAGTGATAGTAGGGGTTAGGAGACCCATTTCCATTCACACCATCCTGCTATGCAGCTTAAGCGGTGTGTGTGATAGGGTTTCCAGATGTATGCTGTTATAGTTAGTGAAAAAATAGAGGATGAGTCTAGTGGACCATCCCTTGATGACCATCACATCTTGAGATAGTTTTCTAATATCTTTCCAGGGGAGTTATCGGGTTACCACCCCCATGTGAGATATATTTTCACATAGATCTAGTTCTAAGAGTAGAGCCTATCTCATGAGCACCTTATCGGATGACTACCCCTGAGCTCTATGAGCTCAAGTTGCACTTGAGGGCCTTCTAGAGAAAGGCTAATCCATCCTAGTGTATCCCCTTGGGTGCACCAGTGATTTTTGTAAAGAAGAAGTATGGATCTCTGCGGTTGTGTATTGATTACACCAACAAAACAAAGTAATGATCATGAATCGTTACCCCCTTCCACACATTGATGATTTATTTGATCAGATTGAAGTGGGCCACAATTTTCTCCAAGATAGATCTTAAGTCAAGTTATCATCAATCGAGGATCATGGAGACAGATATTCATAAGACGCTTCCGTATGAGATATGGCCACTACGAGTTCACCGTAGTGCCTTTTTGGTTTGACGAATGCCCCTGAAGTGTTCATGAGCTTGATAAATGGGGTGTTCAGAACATTCTTGGATTGCTTCATGCTCATTTTCCTTGATGACATTCTAATTTACTCACGTACGCATGAGGAGCATGAGGAGAACCTTCGCCAGGTTTTTCAAAGGTGTCTTCATGAGCAACATCTTTATGGGAACCTAGAGAAGTGTGCATTCTTTCAAAAATAGTGCGATATTTGGAACACATCGTTTCCAGGGAAGGTATCACAGTCGATCCTTCCAAGATTCAAGCTATTATGGATTAGCCAACACCCACTAGTGTGACAGAGGTGTGCAACTTCATGGGTGTAGCAGGATATTATAGGAGATTTGTACAGGACATCTCTCGGGTTACACACCCCATCACTTCCCTCTAACAGAAAGGGAAGAACTTTGTATGGTCAGAAAGATACGATTAGGATTTCAGGGTATTGAAGGAATGCCTCATGGTATCACCTATTCTTGTAGTGCTAGATCCTAAGGGTGAGTTCTTCATATGCATAGATGCTTATTTGGCAGGACTTGGAGGTGTGTTGATGCGGAGAGGAAAAGTAGTGGCTTTTGAGTCTCGAAAACTCAAATATTATGAGATCAATTATCCAACTCATGATGTTGAGCTTGTGGCAATTGTTCATGCCTTAGTTCAATGGAGACATTTCCTTCTTGGCTAGAGATTTACCCTCGAATGATCACTTGAGTCTCTCGCCACCTCTTCACGTAGCCCAATCTCAACGCTTATCGGCGGTGTTTGATGGAGTTTATTTGTGAGTATGAGATGGAGATCAATTGTGTGAAGGGGAAGGAGAATGTGGTTGCGAGATGGTCTTAAAAGATGGAGGAATGTGATTATGGCCACTTCAAAGGGGCATAGATTTTGGAGCAGGATATTACAACAACTTCCTCATGACAACTTCTACCTTGTAGCTAGTAGCGCAGAGATTGAGTCTTAGAGACTTCTTGGTGGGAAGTTTTATGTTTTTTCATTTGAGACAGATGGCCTTATTAGGCACAAAGGCTAGATATATGTTCTCGAGATCAAAGGCTTGAGGAAAGACATTTTGACAGGGGAACATCATGTACCCTATTCAGCCCATCCTAAGGTCAAGAAGATGTATGCCACCTTAAGACAATTGTACCATTGGAGGGGACTTCAGAGAGACGAGGCTTAGTTTGTGTCATGGTCTTTAGAGTGCTAAAAGGTGAAGGGTGAGCATCAACATCTAGTTGGCCTTCTCTTTCCTCATGCTATACCAGAATGGAAGTGGGACACCATTTCCATGGACTTCATTGTTGGGCTACCAATGTCGAGATACCACCACGATGCCATCATGGTCACGGTGGATAAATTGACAAAAGCTGCTCATTTTTCTTTGGTGAAGACCACCTACACAGCTAGTACAATGGCACGGGTATATCTAGATGAGATTTTCAGATTGCATGGGATTCTGTGGAAGATCATTTATGACCGCGATCCTCTGTTTACTTCCCAATTTTTGACTACCATGCAAAGTATGCCCTCGGGAGAGATAAGTTTCAGAAAATCTTATCACCCTAAGATAGATGGAAAGACTGAGCGGGTGAATCAAATCTTGGAGTAGTATTTGTACTTGGTGGATTCGCACTTGGATGTTTCCTACAATAATAGTTTCTAGAGTTTGATAGGCATGGATAATTTTCAGCACTTTGTATGGTAGAGAGTGTAGTAGTATTTGTACTTGGTGGAGTTTTCCTACAATAATAGTTTCTAGAGTTCGATAGGGATGGATAATTTTCAGGAAATTTATGGTAGAGAGTGTAGGACACCTCTTAGTTTGGAAAGGTTAAAGGACAGGGTTTCTCTTGGGCCGATTTATTATAGGACATAGAGCAACATGTTTTTATGATCGGCAGAGATTGTAGGAGGCATAGGACAAACAGAATAAGTATGCGAGATCAGCATAGGAAACCTATTTCAATGACTTCTATGAGGAATTTGAATCTAAGGGAGGGGGATGTAGTTCACACTTCCCTTCGACACCTTTTTAACTATTGATTTTGATACATCGACTATACTTATGGATTTTATTGTACCTTTTGATTCAACATGATGTTAGATGTTAGAGATACTGGACTGTTGTTGATTTTGATTCATATATGGTGCATGTGGATTATTAAAGACATTTTATATTGATGTTGATATGCTGTTAACATAGTTATATTTATATATTTCAGACATGTGATATTTCATCATATTGAGTAGACCTAGACAATTGAACTAATCTTATGATTATATGGATATTGATGAAATGTAAAATCAAGATGTTATTAGAAATTGTAAATGATATTGTTACTTGCCTAGATGATGTTTTGATTCATATATAGATGATTGTGGAGTTATATTGTATATTTATTTTGGATGTTTTGATGCAGCCACGAGGCCGAAGGAGGTGTTATGTGTTTTGCAAGTAAACATGTAAAAACAAACATCGGGGGATGGGAGACCAACCACATTAGAATTCTAGATGAATTCAATAAGGGTCACCATGGCAACATGTATTTTGTTATGTGTATGTGTTTGAATTGTTGTTAGGGGTTTTACATGGGGGAATCACCTCCAATTGTGACCATGGGGTTATGTGTTTTCTTCATTTAGTTTCCTTTATTTAATTTTAGTATGTGAAATTATAATGATGTATTCTCCTTTTGTTAATCACTTGATTTATGTCTAGATTAGTAACTTAATTATATTACTCAATTAAATAACATTGGGTCAAAAGAATTCATTTATTGGATTTGATAGCTCTTTGGTTTATGTGTTTAAATTGAATGCTTAAGATCTGAGTGTTGTACACTCCACCTCTCCTTTGAAATTCGGATTTTTCCTTAAGGGAAAATTTTGGAGGCTTGTGGGACAAGTTAAACTTGTCCCACACCTCTTAAATTACTATACCAACCCTACCTATGGGTTGGGGGGTCAAAATTAGACCCCATTATGTGTTTTGGGAAGACAAATTGTAATTTTGTACTACACTTTCTTACATGTATTTATTGTTTATTCCTTAACAGTGTGTGGGCTTAGATTATGTGTGTAAGTAAAATGTCATTTCTTCAAACACTTATTAATTGTGCCTTGGAGTATGGGGTTGACTAGGGTGATGTGGAATCCTTATTGGAGCCACATCATCCTCCTCTCTCCCTCTTCTATTTATTCAAGTTCCTTTCTTGTTTAGGGGTTACTTGGATTTCTTTGTGCTCTTGTTTTTGAGAGTTAAAGGATTTTGGAATTCTTTTGGATTTGTTGGAGATTTTGGTGATTGTTTGGAAGTGAAAAAGCTTGGTGTGGAACTCTTGGATCAAGATCTACCATGGAAAGGTAGGAGATTTACTCTTGTAAAATATTTTCCTATTTATATTGTGTATATGTGCATGTTGTTGAGAGTTTTGGTATGTTTTTTGGTTACTTGGGTAGGTTGCTTAATTTTCGTGTAGGAGGGGACTATGGGGATATTTCATGTACGGAGGCATAAGAGTTCTTTCCATGTTTTGGAGGGATTTTGGTTGGGTGCCCCACATTGAAAAGAAATTTCTTGCATTTCTTACTTGGTCTATTTTTATGAGGGAGCCATAAGAGATTTGTAGGGAGGCATAAGAGAATGTGGCGGTATAAGAGGTACTTTAGGAGGCATAAGAGTGTGTAGGGGTTTGAGATGTTTTATTGAGGGTCTTTAGGTGGGAATCCATTTCCAATTGGGAGGCATACGTGACCTCCCCATAGATCTTACTCCTTTGGATTTTTCATATTGAAACATTGTGTATTGTTGCTTCCTTATTGTGATTGTAGTTGTATTGTTGTATTTTGGTATGGTTTTAGAATATTGTATTGCGATGTGGAAGCTTGTTTTGTTGCCATGTGTTGAATCCTTTTTTCATTGCAATGTTGTTGGGGCTCATGGGCTAATGAGGAGGATGGCTTCTCCTCCCCATTGGAATTCTTGGTTGGGAGGAGAGTGTTTCCTCTCCACTTTTTTGTTGTGATGAAATGAAACAAGGTGGATCTCTCTTGTTGGTGATGTGAAACATGGAGCTTTCTTGGTGTCCTCAAGAAATATTTCCTTGTGAGAAAAAATTCTTGTTATTCCAACTTAAGGTGGAATACGTGTAATATTGTATTCCTTCTAGATTTCATTTTTGTAAATTTTTCCCACTTTAAGTGGAAGATGTTGTATTAATCTTTTGAAGGAAAGTTGTATTTGTTTTATTATCATAGTTGTGATGTATGTGGAAAGGAAAGACTCTTTAGTGAAGCAAGTTTAGATGATAAAAGCATGTCGTTCTTGTTAAAAAAACTATTGGAAAGATAGTAGCTCTCATCTTAAGATTTATTGAAAAAACTTGGTTATAATTGTTGGTGTGAATGGTTGGAAATTAGTAGTTTGAAAAGAAAAGGGATGGTTACTTCCTTGTATTCCATGAAATTTATTAAGTTGTGAAAATTACATTTGTTATTCTCTTATAGTAGTTGAAAGAAAGTTAAATTTTATCCAAGTGGATGGAAGAGCTTAAATGTTAAATTGTTTTTCATTGGTCAATCAAATAGCTAAATTCCTAAATCTAGTGGAGAGAAGAAACTACCCATTTACAACTTAGGCTTTAGCCTCTTGGATTATGTAAAATTAATATTAAGATATTGTAACTTTTCTCATAAACCCATTATAATCTTAATATAGCAATAAGTAAAATTTGAGTTGCTATTCTTCTCATGCCTCTTATTAAAAAAAAATACTACCCAACTTTTATAAAGACATTTTAAATTTAGAACTAAAATTTGATGACCCTAATGACTATATAAATCTTACTACTTTGATAATAATGTTAAAACTAATGTATTGTAACATTAAAGTGCCAATAACATCCATTAGTTTTACTAATTTTTATATTACTAATTACTTAAGCATTATTATTATAATATTTTTTACTAATGTTATAATATTATTTTACAAAATATAAAAATAATGGTGATATATATATATATATATATATATATATATATATATGTATGTATGTATGTATTCGTATTAGATCAACGTAGGAATTTAAAGGTTGTTGGTATAAATTTTAAAGCCCTTTGGGTTGTGGCCACATTGTGGTATGTGTTATCCCAATTTTGCCCCAGGTAAAATTGATCAATCCCAACCCCGCATAGGAAGAAATCTAAGGGTCATTTTCATCATACACTCCCGCATATCAAATCCAACAATCAAAGGCTACAGGGAAGACTCTAAAATGGAGGATCATGGTCACCAAAGGGGGGAAAACAATGTCAAAGAAATAAGAGCCTAAAGGGGGAAAATAGGGAAAGGTTCAAAGTTTTTAGAATTACCGGCATACGAGTAGACTTGGGGCCGAACAACAATCAAGCGTAAGGTGTCACGCATAAGCTTGGTGTAGTTCCAAAACGTCAAACAAAATGGAGACTCAAACATGTGCGGAGCATCCACATGTCCCAGGGCTTGAAAAAGAGATAGATTCGATCATTGAAAAGTCCAAATGCATAGAAGAAACCACGTGTCATCTTGAAAAAATTTCAAAAGTGAGAAAAAAAAGGTGAAGACTCAAACTAGCACTAGCTCTCCACATGGTCAGGGTCAATGAAGTCAAATGGGAGTGGGTCTAAATTGGTTAACTATAAGAGTGTGTGCGGAAGGCCCTAAGTGTGTCAACAGCTCAACTTCAAGGGTCAAAGCCAAGGGCGGAGACTCAAACAAGCGCCAAGCCTCCACGTGTCCCTAGTCCAAAAAAGGGAACAGAGCCGGCCATTTAATTGACTAAGTATAAAGAACTCGGTGGAAGTCTCCACATGTCTCATCAGTGTAAATTCAAAGGGGTGACCCAAAGCGGAGACTCAAAGGAGCGCAAGGCTTCCACATGTCTAGGGTTTGAGAAAGGCATCGGCCTAAATTGGCTAAGTATCACAGAATCACGGAAGGCACCACATGTCAGCTCGGTGCATCTTCAAAGGTAAATCTAAAAGTGGGTCTCCCAAACTAGCGCTGGCCTTCCACGTTTCCCGGCATGAAAAAGGGACAGAGCCGACTACTTAAATTGACTAAGTATGGAAGGGATGGAAAAGGCCTCCACATGTCATCTCTGTGTAAATTCAAAAGGTAAAATATTGAAGCAGGTCCCAAATGCGCGCCAACCCTCCACGTGTCCCGGGTCAGACATATGGCCCTACCAAACAAAAAGGACTTAGCCAAAACATAGAGAAACAAAGAAAAGCCACGGAAGGAGCCATGTGTCTCTTTGGCGCAACTTTAAAATAAAAATCCAAAAGTGGTCCCCAAACACGTGCCAACTCTACACGTGGCCATGTTTCAAGTCAAAGCGGGAAGGTGGGTCTCAGAGGTAGTTTGAACCTTTTGGATTTTGTTTCAAAAAGGCGTAAAGTTTAAAAGTAAGTGGCACCTCCGCCAATGACTAGAGAGCCCATGTGTTAGGCCTAAATTACATGTGGGAAGGCAAGCTTGGGGAGACTTTTCACCCAAATAGAAAATGCAAACCAAAGTGGATCTGAAGATGTTTTTTTGGAATAAGCTCAGTATTGCAAGGGTTTACGGGCTATGGTGCATTGTTTGCATTTTTGTAATTTTTTTGTAAAAAGCGCAAAGAGAATTTCAATCCCGTGAACTGTTTTTGCAAAACTTTGTTTCCATAATTTTTTACTGATTTGATTTAAATATTCAAATGAACATAACTTTCGATCCAAAGGCTCAAAATTCAACAAATTTTGCACCGTTGAAAAGATATTGACCTCTAAATGCCACGGAGTCCCGAAACCCTAATTTTGAGAAGGTTAGGTGGGTAAAATAGCACAACATATTCATGCCATTAATATGCAATCTGATTGTTTCAACAACCGGATGCGATTTGATTTTGATATGTTATTCTTCCTTCCTTCAACACGCCAAACAAACATAGAAGCGAAAGACTTGGCCAGATTGTTGGCGGATTTGTAGGGGCATTGGTGGCTAGTAGCTGAGCTCCAAACAAGGTTTCCCACCTTTTTCTTCTCCTCTCTTCGCTGCATCTAAAGGTAAGATCTTGGCTCATTTTAAAGGGATGGACATTTTGGTTTTGGACCCTCCCTTCTTCTCTAGTCCGTAGGCGAATTCATGGAATCAACCTTCTATTCGAATCAGTAATGCAAGTTTTTTGTCTTTTCACCATTGTAATGTTTTGTATCAGTTAGTGAAGCAAAAATACATGTCTGTGGATGATTTCAAACCTCTCTTGTGTTCATTTCCTTTATTTGATCTTTCATTACAATATTGGTTATCTGTGCATAGTGGTTGTATCACATTTTAATGGTCTGATGTTTGATAGCAAAACCAGTGTTCAACATTCCTTTGGTGCATCACCTCCATTATTTTAGGTTTAATTTCTTGCATCTTCTTAACCATGTCTCCTTGGAAAGTTAGAATAGGTTTTAGAATAGATCCTCTACAAATTTTTATGTGTGCACCTGAATAGAGGAATAGGAACTGCCTTCATCCAGAGAGCTCTCTCGATTTCAAAGTCCCATGCTTTGAGAGATGCTCCATGTTATGCAATCACACTGAAAGTCTCAACCCACCGAGTTGCGGACATTCGGGGTCTTTGTTATTTTGCACTAACAATATGTAATTGGATATGGGGTAGGGAGGGGTTAGTGACCCCAACCCCCACCCCATTTAATATTAAATGGGGTTGTGGTTGGGGTCTCCACCCTCCCCACCCCCAAAGACTCTAACCCCCATGTATTGCGGCCAACCTGCTATAGTAAAACCTACACACTTTTTGATGCGGCTGCATATACATTGAAATCCATGGCCATGTACATACATACATACATACATACATACATACATACATACATACATACATACATACATACATACATACATACATACATACATACATACATACATATATATATATATATATATTACATTATATTTTAGATTTGGGTTTTTAACCCATCTTTATTTAAATAAATAAATAAATAATGAATTATTACCTAAAATAAATACACATATACACAAGTATATAAACGCATATATACATACATATGTATATATACTTTCTCAAAATGAAAGTATTGATCTAATGTAACTATTTAAATAAAATGGGCAAAAACCCACAAGCCCATTTGGGAAAATCAAAGAAATCTAAGTTAAATAAATAAATCTAATGTCTTTAAAACCCTAGGAGAGGGTGTGAACAAAATAGGTAAATAATAAAACATGTAGGCCACTTCCAAGAGCTTGAAATGGCCTCCAATGGCTTCTCTTCCTCCTCTAACAACCTGCAAAACAAAGAGAAAATAATGAATCAAATGAAATGAGAAAGAAGCTTTCATAAGGATGCCTTAGGGTTAGTTTCCCTTTTTCCTCATCAAGGTCCCAATTGAATCCATCCAAGGGATGAGATTCATCCCTACAAAAGTAGGTGGAGAGTGGGTGAGTGGAAATTACCTTTTTAATTTAAATGTTTTAATTTCAAAAACATGAGTTGACTTTTAAGGGGTCACTTTATGGGGTAAGGGAATGTTTATTCTAACCCCATGTAAATTGGGGACCTTGTTAATTGTTTAAACCTTGTGGAATTAAATACCTTGGGTATTTATTTATTTTGGCCCCTTTAACCCTCTAAATTTAAATATGGAATATTTAACTATAGTAGGAATTTAATTGTTTATTAAATTAACACTTAGAGAGAATTTAACCATGCTTGGACTAATTATACTCATTAGATTTTAATGTGGGTTTAATATTTATTATAACGGGAAAATTTTATCTATTAAATATAATTTCTAGAAACGTTAATGAAGTAATCGTGGTTTTCGAAACTTTTTGTGCACATGCTTTTCAAAAAAATATTCCATAATTTTTCTAGTTAACCCTAGGTTGTTCTTGGGTCTCGTGCGGGTGTTTTTGCGGGAATTACGGTAATATAAATAATAACATTTAAAAACATTTGAAAAGTAGCAAAAATAATTGGTTGAAAAACATATTATGTTTTTCAACCATCTATGTTTTTAAAATTTTATTTTTGTACTAAATTTTACAAATATTACAACCACTATAAGACCTTAAACCCTAATTTATTACATTTGTCTAGTATTTCATTTTATTTTTCCAATAATTAAATAGTTTAATATATTAATCATGAGTGAGGAGAGAAAGAAGTTAAGGAACTCACATGCCTTCAAATTCTAGATATTTAAAATTTTGGATTAGCTACCACTGTCATACCTGCCCACCCAAATTATGGTTCCTCTTAAGGAAAACTACCTGAGACATGCCATGACATAACAAAATTGGGTTGAAATAAATAATATGTGCTATTTATTTTTATTATATTAGTTTCTTTTCGTTTCTCCTTTTCTAATTTATTTTTATGTTCTAATGATGAGTAAGGAAAGAGGAGAGTTAAAAATTCATTGTGATTCATTTAATGAAAATTTTATGTTGGAATTGGCCCATGTTGGGTACACTTTTATAGTCCATCAAGAAAAATCCATAGTTAAAACTCATTATAGTCAATAAGACCAAATATGTAAGATATAGTATTTCTAATATAGTTTACATGTCATTTCAACTTCTAGAAAATTTCAATATATAAATGGAAATTTTCTATATTTTCATAAATGTATGTTGTTAGTGTGGGTTATTATATATCCTTTTATTGTTTATTAGGAAAATTCTTTCATTTATGTTAGCCCTACACTCATTGGGTTAGCTTTCTTAGTTGTACTAGTTGTGTGGAGTTAGTGTACTAGTTGTGTGGAGTTAGTGTACTAGCTATGTTGAGTTAGCTTACCGATTACGTTGAGTTAGCTTCCTACTTTTGTGGAGTTGACTTAACTATTAGTATCAATTAGTGAGATTTCTTCACCATTAATCTAGGTAGTAGTTACACTTCCCTCCTCCTATATGTATATCTTGCTTATTGAGAAATTAAATGTGATCCAATGTAATGTAATAATGGATTATGATGGATTTCCATATATGATATTTTAGCTCCTTGTTTTCAAATCCAATGTGGTGAGTTATTATAATCTAATATCTTCACACTTGGAACAATATTCTTATCATTCCTTTCATATGTATGTATTCACAATTTATTTGTCTACATATTCGAGGCATTTTTCATACAAATACATCCCTTACACTCATCACTTGAGGCATTTTATCATAGTGTTCATGTGGCTTCTGTAAGATTCTACATTTTTATATATGTCTATCAATAAATTTATGATTACACATCTACCAAAAATCTCTCCTAAAAGAACACCTTCAAGTTGAGTCAACAAATAAATGTTTTTCACAACAAGTAGGTAATTTTCTCCACACTACTTTATCCTCCAAAAATAAATCACTATAGTCAATTTTTGTGGTCTCAAATACTACTTTGAGTTTACAAAGATACTATGAGAAGATATACCATTTTCAAAAATGATTTTTATAATATTAGAAACATCCCCATTTCCTGTGATCTAACTATAGAGTGTCATAGTATAAAGCATCTATCAATAAGTCCCCTCAACATACTCCTCCAAATCCACTCACCACCATCCATACTCTTGATATATCTTATTGATGTTTTCATTTTTAAATTATGGTAAGAGAAATTGAGTTGTGGAATTTTCTTGATTGAAATATCCATCTCTAAGAGAACAAAAAACATCATAGTGCATCTATAAAAACCTCTTTGGACTTGTATTTCATCCAAAAAAGAAATTATAATAAATTAGTGGGCCTTCCTAGTAATTTAGTTGAAAAATCACAAGCCTTAAATTTGGGTTAACAATACCGATGAATTGGCTGTTGTTTTCTTCTAAAAATTTATAAAAATGTCGTTCTTGTGGTATTTACAAAAAGGGATCATTCTTGAAAATATGAAACATGATATTTCTTGTTGTAGTTAGAAATATACTAAATAATTTTGATACAAAATATTGAAAAAATATATGGAAAATCAATATTTACAATCGAGATAATAAGTTTAATGAGGAAATCAATAAGTTATTATAACAACATGTTCACTAACTAAATATTCTATAACTTTCGCAGATGTATATTTAGTTAGAGAAATTCTTCCGAAGGTATCAAGAGTTATGTATAATAGTTTCACTTTGGATTTTCCAAACCCGCCATATTTTTTGACCCTTATAGCATCTACAATCATCTATAATAACTAGAAAACCACACCAAAAGCATGCAAATTTGATATCCATTTACACATTTACCATATTTTTTAGGAATTTTAGCTAGCAGGATGTGGTAAATGTTCACATCTATTAAAAATAACATGTTTTTCTTTTCCTCTTATCGAGATCCATGAATTTCCTTCTATATTTTTTTCCATATGGGTGGAGGTTATTATCATAGGGCTCTACGCAATGGTAGTTAGTATTACATTCACCATATTATTTGACATGTCTCAAAAAAATGTTTGTTTATAAATGCCTCCCAAATATTGTGGTGCGTGGAGAAAAGAATTGGTTTTAAGACCCCATCAATTTCCATAGTTTATTTGAATAACTCACATGTAAAACACTTGTTCCCATATTCACATAGATATTTTCTAGTGCACTCAAAACTACAACAAAAATATGAAATCCATTATGTTCGATGGGTTCTCATTTTCTTACAATTACGGAGAAAGTTGGTACAAATATGAAGCATCTTAAAAAAATTCCCTTCCACCATTTTGCCTAGTTGGATGTCACGTGTAATGCCCACAAAAATGACGTTCTAGGAACATGGTTAACACATGACACAACTCCTAAAAAATTGTGACTAATTTGTTTTTGTTACAAGATTAAGGATACATGTAAAAGATTTTACATGGGGTTAATCCCCTAGGGTACAACAACTAACTTACACCACTAAAATCAACCCTACGGTTTAAGAACCAGGTCTATTAGAAGGTTAACATATTTTCTAATTCATCTCTAAGGTCTGTTAAACAAATATTCACTAGGAAGGTACCAATGATTCATATACTTAATTAAATGTTTTCTTCTCCTTAATAATGTTAATTCCTAATAAGGTTAACCTCTTACACAATTAATATAAAACCATTATCTTAATAACTTAGAGTCTTTTCTATTACTAACTAAAGCTTGATAAGGACTAACAAAGGTTTAACACTCTAGGGCAATAAAATGGCCCCATTCCCAAATTACACATACCCCTAAGGTTTTAAAGGAAACATTAATAAAATCCATTTTCACCTAACAAAGGTAGGGTTGATCCTCCACCCTTGGATCAAATCAATTTCAACCACAAGATCTTAGGGTTCCCATCTAGCCCTAAATTTCCTTATGAGTTTTTATTAAAGCCTTTCCTTTGTTCATTTCCCTCATTTGGTCTATTTGTTTTGTTAAAAATTTGTAGGTTGGAGAAGAGGAAGACATGGGAGAAAAGGAGGAAGAACTATGGAGGATTCTACAAGGAGATCTAGTTTAGATTAGTTTAGTTGTAGTTTTATTGTTGTTATAACTTCCATTCAAGGATTGGGAGGGTTATTCCTTTTACCAATCTGGTTTGGTTTCAAGCTTTTGTACTTTGGTTATAAATTTGGGAAAAACCCTACCCCATGAATAAAATAGCTACAATAACTTTATTTTACATTCAATTTTACTATGCATACAAGTTCAACTTCTTACAACTTTTACATTTCCTTCTTTCTTATTTACAACATTACAACTTCACTATGAAAGTAACTCTCTTTTTCACAACGCAACTTCCAACTAAAATTTTACACAATATAGTCATTTTGATTCTTTCTCTTGCACAATATACAAATATTGGAATGCAATATTTCTCCATGAAATTATTACAAAGTCTTCAACTCAAGGTGGGAAATAATACAAGAATGTAAGCAAATAATAGAATACAATATCACAAGTTTCTCCACTCTAAGTGGGAACAAGAGAAAGAAAGTTTCACAAGGTCTCCATAAAAACTCCAAGCTCGAAAAATCCACAAGATAGCTCCTCCAAGATTTGTTTGATTCAAAAAAATGGGGGGAGAGGCAACACTCTCCCCCCAACCAAGACATCCAATGAATACAAGAAACCATCCTCTTTGTTTGGCCCCAGAGCCCCAACCACATTACAATGGGAGATGATTTCAACATATGGCAACAAAATATTTTACAATACTATAAATTAGTGTCTCATCCATTCCATACACATTCAAACACAACAACAACACAATAAAGGAGAACACAAAATGACAATATAACAAGCCTTAAAAAGAACGCCAAAGGAGCAAGACCTATGGGGAGGCCACTTATGCCTCCCAATGGGAATGGGTGCCCACCTTAAAGCCTCCAATGCATATCTCAAATCCCCTACAAACTCTTATGCCTCCCTCAAGTACCCCTTATACCTTCCATATACTCTTATGCCTCCCTCATAACAAGAAACAAGAAGAAATGCAAGCATTCCTCATACAAGGTGGGGCACCCAACCCAAACTCCCTCCAACAAGAAATTAAACTCTTATGCCTCCCTACATGAAATCTCCCATAGTCTCCTCCTACTCCAAACTTAGGAAATATACCCATACCCAACAAGCATTCCAAAGGAAAACAACACTCAACACAAACATATAAACACAAAATAAAAAAACATAATTTAAGAAAAGGTAAAGCTCCTACCTCTCCATAGTAGAGCTTGTTCCAAGAGTGAAACTCTAAGATCCTCAAAATCAAGCAAGCATCCATAAGCTCCAACAATCCACAAGCACTCCCAAAATCCTCTAACTCTCAAAAATTCAAGATTCCAAAATGATCAAGTAACCCCTAAACAAGCAAAAGAGCAACAATAAATAGAAAAGAGAGGGAGTATGAGGTGGCTCCATGTAGGATGCCACATCACTCATCCTCAACTCCACCTAAGAATTCAAACCTCAGCCCCAATGCACCATAAATTGGTGGGTGAGAGGAATGACAAGAAACTTACACACACAATCTAAGCCCACACCCCCTAAGGATAAAATTAATTACTTGAAAGAAAGCGCAATAAATATTTCAGATTTTTATCTTCCCAAAACACCTAATGGGCTCTAATTTTGACCCGCAACCCATAGGTAGGGTCAGTATATCAATTTAAGAGCTTTGGGACAAGTTTAACTTGTCCCACAAGCCTTAAGAATTTGTTGTTAATGTCAAATTCGAGTTTCTCATGAAGGGTAGAGTGTACAATACTCAAGATCTCAAGCATTCAACACACAACACAAAATTCAAGAGAAAATCAAGTCTAATAAATGATCTCCTTTTGGTCACATCTTTGATTAATATAGGAATAGGTTAATTTAACTCTAATTGAGACACTTAGACTCATTAAGATAAAGGGTACAAACACACACTAAAATGTAAATAAATAAAATAATTAAATTACATCACTAAAAGAAACACATACTAACATTAAATAAAAGGGAACTAAAATAAAGGACAACACATGACCCCCTTGGTCACAATTTCACCCTAACCAAAATTCAAACACACACACAATTACATGTTGCCATGGTGATCCTTGTTGAATTTATCTATAATTCCAATGTGGTTGGTCTCCAATCCCCCCGATGTTTGTTGTGAATACATATATATGCTACTGCAAAACACAATATACCTCCTTCGGCCTCACGGCTGTATCAAAACATCCAAAATAAATATGAAATTTAAATCTAAAATCATCGATATATATATAAAAACAAATCATCATCTACCATTTCTATCATGATATATATATATATATATATCTAAATTTCATCCATATCAAAATGATCACAACATTATTTCAATTATCAAGGCCTACGCAATGTGGTGAAAGATATTACATGTCATAAATATATATATATATATATATATATATACCATGTCCACAACATCTCAACACCAAATATAACATATCTCTAATAATCCAAATGCATCGTTTATGAATCAAAATCAACAACCATCCAGTATCGCTAGCATCTAGTATCAAGCTAAAATAAAAATTACATCATTGTCCATAATTGTAGAGGATAGTATCATAATCAATAAAAAAAAGGTGTCGAAGGGAAGTGGGCACTACATCCCCTCCTTAGACTCAACTTCCTCCTAGAAGTCACTGGAGCAGTGTGGAAACCGAACTCGTTGCAAATTAACATCCTCCCAAGTAGTAGCAGTCTCATCATACCTATCCCACTGGACCCAAACTTTGTCAATCTCTCTACCTCGAAGGCTAAGGGTCTTATGCTCTATAATATAGATGGGCACCACAATCACCTTCCCCTGATCTTGCACCTACGATGTGGTCCAATCTATCATGTGAGAAGGATTAGAAATATATCTCCTAAGCATAGAAACATGAAACACATCATGGACACGAGACAAGCTAGGTGGCAATGCTAGATGATAGGCCAAGGGACCGATGTGCTCCAAGATCTCAAAGGGACCCACAAACCTAGGAGCAAGCTTAGAACCTTTTTTGTAATGGATAGGGATCTTATGTGGCCTGACATAAAGAAACACCTTCGTGCCCACCTCATAACTACGATCTATCCTATGCTGGTCTCGCATACTTCTTCTGCCTATCTTGCGCCTCCTGCAATCTTTATCTCGATCAAAAACAACCCGCTACTTGATGTCCTATAATAAGGCTGGCACAAGAGAAACCGTGTCCTCTAGCCTATCCTAACTAAGAGGTGTCCTTCACTCTACTGCCATATAGTGCCTGAAAAGGAGACATGCATATCAAACTCTAGAAACTATTATTATAGGAAAACTCAACCAAGTACAGGATACTCCTCCCATCTTGATGGTGATCCATTACATACATCCTAAGCATGTTCTCCGGATCTGATTAACCCACTTAGTATGTCCATCTATCTCAGGGTGATATGCCATGCTGAAATCAATCCTTGTCTAGAGATCATGTTGCATGGTGGTCCAAAAATGGGAAGTGTACAAAGGATCACGGTCACAAATGATCTTCTCATGGATTCCCATGTAACCTGACAATCTCATCAAGGTATACCTGTGCCACAACACTAGCTATGTAGGTGGTCTTCACTAAAGAAAAATGAGCCACTTTCATCAATTTATCCACCGTGACCATGATGGCGTGATGGTGGTATCTCGACATTGGTAACCCAACTATGAAGTCCATAACAATGGTGTCCCATTTCCACTCCAGTATAACATGAGTATAGAGAAGGACAGCAGGATGATGATGCTCAGCCTTCACCCTCTGACACTCTAAACAACATGACAAAAACTGAGCCACATTTCTATGAAGTCCTCTGCAATGGTACAACTATCTCAAAGTGGCATACATATTCTTCACCTCGGGATGGGCTGAATAAGGTGCATGGTGAGCCTCTATAAAAATGTCTTGCCTCAAGCCTCCATCTATAGGAACATATATCCGACCTCTATGTTTGAGAAGACCATCTTCCTCTAATGAAAATCCATCAAATATCCCCTCAAGGGGTCTCTGAGACTCAATCTCTACTCTGGATGCAATGTAGAAGTTGTCATGAGGAAGCTGCTACAAAATCTTACCCCACAAATCTGTACCCACTGAAGTAGCCATAGCCACATGTCTCCATCTTCTCAATGCATCTACAACCATATTCTCCTTCCCCTTCATATGTTATATCTCCATATCATAATACAAAAGTAACTCCATCCAATGCCACTTACGAGTGTTGAGATTGGGCTATGTGAAGAGGTGACAAAGACTCAAGTGATCAGTCTTGAGTGTAAATCTCTAGAAAAGAAGGAAATGTCTCCACCGCACTAAGGTTTACACAACTGCTGTAAGCTCAAGGTCATGATTCGGATAATTGAGCTCATAATCCTTGAGTTTGCAAGATTCAAAAGTAACTACTCTGCCCTCCTACATCCACACACCTCCAAGTCCTACCAAGGAAGCATCTGTGCAAACATAGAACTCGCCTAAAGGATCTGGAATTGCTAGGATAGGTGTTGTTGTAAGGCATTCCTTTAATGTCCTAAAGGTCTTCTCACATATATCTAACCAAACAAACTTCTTCCCTTTCCTGCTGAAGGGAAGTGATGGGGTGCACAATCTAAGATAAGTCCTAGACAAATCTCCTGTAATATCCTGCCAAACCCATGAAGTTACACACCTCAGTCACACTAGTGGGTGCTGGCCAATCCATAATAGCTCAAATATTTGAAGGATTGACTGTGATGCCTTCCCGAAATGATGTGCCCCAAATCTGCATCTCTGAGTTAAAGAACAGACACTTCTCCAAGTTCCCATAAAGATGTTGCTCATAAAGACACTAAAGAACCTCGGTGAAGGTGTTCTGGTGCTCCTCACATGTATGTGAGTAAATCATAATGTCATCAAGGAAGATGAGAATGAAGTCATCTAGAAAAGTCCTAAATACCCCATTAATCATGGTCATGAACACTTGGGGGAATTCGTTAGACCAAAAGGTACCATTGTGAACTCGTAGTGACCATATCTCATACAAAAGGTGATCTTATGAATATCTACCTCCGTCATCCTCACCGGCGATACCACGACATAAGATCTATCTTGGAGAAAATTGTGGCCCCCTTCATTTGATCAAACAAATCATCAATGCATGGAAGGGGGTAACGATTCTTTATCATTACTTTGTTAAATTTGGCGGTGGTAATCAATACACAACAAAAAGATCCATCCTTCTTCTTCACAAAAATCACCGGTGCACCACAAAGGATACACTAGGATGGATTAGGCCCTTCTCCAGAAGGCCCTCAAGCTACAACTTGAGCTCACAAAGCTCAAGGTTAGTCATCTAATAAGGTCCTCGTGAGATAGGCTCTGCACCTAGAACCAAATCTATGTGAAAATCTATCTCACGTGGGGAGGTAACCTCGATAGCTCCCTAGAAAAACATCATCAAACTCTCTCAGGATGGGATGGTCATCAAGGGATGGTCCACTAGACTTATCCTTAGATCTGTCACTAACTGTAACAACATACTTCTGAAACCTCGTCGCACACACCATAAGCTGCATAGCAAAGATGGTGCAAATAGAAATGGGCCTCATAACCCATGTTATCACTGACTTCACTCCTAGATCATCTGTACAAGTAATAGTCTTATAGTAACAATCCACTCTAGCTCTATATGTAGACAACTAGTCCATGCCTAAGATGACACCATAAGAACCCAACTAAAGGATTTGAAGATCTGAGGTAGTGGTGAAGGGTCCCAAATCCTCTGAAACTCCTTAACTAAAGAGTCTACGAAATTTGGCTCCGAAGCCATCTCAATGTAGCAACTATGACCTTGCCTAATTTCCACCAACCTGTAATGCTCTACTAAGGATGGTATAATAAAAGAATCGATGATCTAGAATCAATCAAAATAGAGGTAGAAATAGCACCAATACTACTGTAGTCTCTATGACGGTACTCTAGTGCTCATCTGGTGGTTCTCGACTACATATATCGATGGCTCAGTCCCATATCTCTAATAGTCGACTCTAAGATGTATGTATTACCCTTGTTGTTAGGGTTACTGTGGGCACTCACTCCAATGATGTCCAGGCAATCTGTAACCATAACAGCTATGTCTCCCCAGTCCTCTCCGGTGGGATGCAGGCTCCGGCCCGTACTCTAGATGTCAGTGTTGTGGATCTTGATAACTTGGCTATGGACTACTAAGGTCTCTACTGATGAGCTCCTACTGATTGAGATCTTCGTACACCATGTGTCTGATGGGACCCCTAGGAGGAGGCCCCATACTCCGTCCCCTTTGTGTGTCAAATATCTGAGGAGGTCTATAAGGTGGGTGGGTCTACTACTACTACTAAGGTGGCTACTGAGGTGGTCTAAAGGAAGACTATCCCAAACTCTATCTGCCACAAGGAGGAGGAACTGACCCCCTCAATTTACTATCCTACATCTACTAGATGTGGCTCAAAATTTTCTCTAGCTTGCTACATATTCCCCCTTGTCTCCTCTATAATAGGCCTTCTCCATGGCCTCTTCTAGTGTCGTGGCGGTGAATGCGTATCATACCACCCAAATCTAAATTCAAGCCTGTATGAACTTGTGTATCCATACCGATCATTTTGCATGTAGTCGACATACTTTGGAGCAGGTCCGAGAAATCGACTATCGTACTCGGCTATGGTCATAGATGCCTAGCGGAGATCATGAAACTTGTCTATCCGCTACTAAATAAACCTCTTGGGTAGGTACCTACTCCTAAAACACTCCTCAAATAGCTCCTAGGTTTTCTATCTATATGGGTGGGGTGGGGTGGGGGTAGCAAGGGCCATCTATAGATGAGGGCCGAGGGCGACTATGCTATATAGAGTTTAGTTACATCGACACTCTCTCAGTCCTCCACCAAACTCGTGCTCCATCCCTCAGTAGATGGATTATAACACGATCTTTCGTGTTGCTAGTACAAGGGAAGAGCTTGAAGCATCCGCTCAAGCTCACTAACCAGGCCTCATCTTGAAAACCTCTTGTGTCTCTAAAATAATGTGATGGTTGTAGCTTCAGATATCTCTAATATGGTTTACAACTATAGTCTGGTGACCCTAGGTCCCTATGCATGCTCATCTCTAAGCCTAGGGCTCTGAGACCTATCCTTGTGCCCTAAAATCCTATCCCCATGCCCTCTCTATGGTGACTCTACCCTAGCCAACTCCACGCGGAAGTTCTTTTCCCCATGCTCCTCATTGTATCAAGGAGATGCCCTAGCCTCAACTGATGGCTCCATATCCTATCTAGCAAGTCATCCTCCTAGTGACCCTCCACATATAACGACATTGACGTCTTGAAGCATCTGTAAAATATGAGGAAGGATGGCCACTATAGCTTGATCTGGTGGTGGTATACCTAGGTCTATGTGGAAAGACCCTCGTCTGGTCCGCGCCTCCTACACAGACCAAGGCAAGAGTTAGTTCATCATTTTAGGTTTGGTTTCAATTTTCTATGTTTTCTAAAATTATACAATATCAGATAGTGTGTTTTTTCTAGGTTTAAAGAACAATTTTGCACTAGGTTAAAAGTTCATGTCTCGTGTTTTCTAGGTGTGCCCAAGGGTCCAAGATTTTAACCCATGGCTCTAATACCAAATGTAACACCCACAAAAATGACATTCTAAGAACACGCTAACACCTGACACAACTCCCAAAAATTGTGCCTAATTTTTTTGTTACAAGATTAAGGATACAGGTAAAAGAGTTTACACAGGGGTTAATCCCCTAGGGTACAACAACTAACTTACACCACTAAACTCAACCCTACGGTTTAAGAAATAGGTCTACTAGAAGGTTAACATATTTTCTAATTCATCTTTAAGGTCCGTTAAACAAATATTCACTAGGAAGGTACCAAGGATTAATTTACTTAATTAAATGTTTTCTTCTCCTTAATAATGTTAATTCCTAATAAGGTTAACCTCTTACACAATTAATATAAAATCATTATCTTAATAACTTAGAGTCTTTTCTATTACTAACTAAAGCTTGATAAGGACTAACAAAGGTTTAACACTCTAGGGAAATAAAATGGCCCCATTCCCAAATTACACATACCCCTAAGGTTTTAAAGGCAACATTAATAAAGTCCATTTTCACCTAACAAATATAGGTTTAGTCCTCTACCCTTGGATCAAATCAATTTCAACCACAAGATCTTAGGGTTCCCATCTAGCCCTAAATTTCCTTATGAGTTTTTATTAAAGCCTTTCCTTTGTTCATTTCCCTCATTTGGTCTATTTGTTTTGTTAAAAAATTGCAGGTTGGAGAAGAGGAAGACATGGGAGCAAAGGAGGAAGAACTATGGATGATTCTACAAGGACATATAGTTTAGATTAGTTTAGTTGTAGTTTTATTATTGTTAAAACTTCCATTTAAGGATTGGGAGGGTTATTCCTTTTACCAATCTGGTTTTGTTTCAAGTTTTTGTATTTGGGTTATAAATTTGGGGCAAACCCTACCCCCATGAATAAAATGAGAAGAAATGTTTTAGATCCACCATTTGTATTTTTATTGTTCAAATCCATGGGAGTACTCTTTTTTTACATGTGTCTACGTGAAAAGCTAAATTTTACATCTTATAAATTTGTAAAAACTAGTTAAAGTTTTCACACATGCGCGGACCACGGAGTTACATCGTAAGTAAGTGAAAGAACCACTACCCATGATAGAGACCGGTGGTCACCGGGACCTCCGCCCTACTAAGCGGTGGTTTTGAGACCGCCACCTTAGCCTGAGCGGTGGTTATGGGACCGCCGCTCATGGCGGTGCTCTATGCTTTAAAAAACAAAACCTTAATTACGAGGTTTTCTCAAAAGCTAAAAGTTAATAAAAGGTACTAAATTGCATTTTGAGCTTAATTTTGAACATATAGAGTTTCTAGTTTTGAGATTTTGTTCTATTTGTTCAATCCTTAGTTAAATCTACTCTTTTTAAGGCATTATAAACTCTATTAAAGCACATCTACTTTCAAGAATATTTTCATATATGCAACAAAATTGTTCTTTCTATTTCAAGAGCAAAAGGATCTAAATCTATTGCTTTACATTGTCACTTTCTTGCTATAAAAAATCAACATTTCTAAATAAAATATATCCAAATTTGTTCTCTCTTTCATTTCACTACAATGTACATACATTCAAAATAGCTACAATAACTTTATTTTCCATTCAATTTTACTATGCATACAAGTTCAACTTCTTACAACTTCTATATTTCCTTCTTTCTCATTTACAACATTACAACTTCACTATGAAAGTAACTTTCTTTTTCACAATGCAACTTCCAACTAAACTTTTACACAATATAGTCATTTTGATTCTTTATCTTGCACAATATACAAATATTGGAATGCAATATTTCTCCATGAAATTATTACAAACTTGGGCACCCAACCAAACTCCCTCCAATAAGAAAGTAAACTCTTATGCCTCCCTACATGAAATCTCCCCATAGTCTCCTCCTACTCCAAACTTAGGAAATCTACCCATACCCAATAAGCATTCCAAAGGAAAAATACACTCAACACAAATATAAACACAAAATAAAAAACATAATTTAAGAAAAGGTAAAGCTCCTACATCTCCATAGTAGAGCTTATTCTAAGAGTGAAACTCCAAGCTCCTTAAAATCAAGCAAGCATCCAAAATCTCCAACAATCCACAAGCACTCCCAAAATCCTCTAACTCTCCAAAAATTCAAGAGTCCAAAATGATCAAGTAACCCCCAAACAAGCAAAAGAGCAACAATAAATAGAAAAGGGAGGGAGGAGGATGAGGTGGCTCCATGTAGGATGCCACATCACTCATCCTCAACTCCACCTAAGAAGTCAAACCTCAACCCCAATGCACCATAAATTGGTGGGTGAGAGGAATGACAAGAAACTTACACACACAATCTAAGCCCACACCCCCTAAGGACAAAATTAATTACTTGAAAGAAAGTGCAATAAATATTTCACCTTTTTATCTTCCCAAAACACCTAATGGGGTCTAATTTTTACCCCCCAACCCATAGGTAGGGTTGGTATATCAATTTAAGAGGTGTGGGACAAGTTTAACTTGTCCCACAAGCCTTCAAAATTTGCCCTTAAGGTCAAATTCGAGTTTCCCATGAAGGGTAGAGTGTACAACACTCAAGATCTCAAGCATTCAACACACAACACAAAATCCAAGAGCAAATCAAGTCTAATAAATGATCTCCTTTTGGTCACATCTTTGATTAATTTAGGAATAGATTAATTTAACTCTAATTAAGACACTTAGACCCATTAAGATAAAGGGAACAAACACACACTAAAATCTAAATAAATAAAATAATTAAATTACATCACTAAAAGAAACACATACTAACATTAATCTAAAGGAAACTAAAATAAAGGACAACACATGACCCCCTTGTTACAATTTCTCCCTAACAAAAATTCAAACACACACACAATTACATGTTGCCATGGTGACCCTTGTTGAATTCATCTAGACATCTAATGTGGTTGGTCTCAATCCCCACGATGTTTGTTGTGAATATGTGTGTGTGTGTGTGTGTGTGTGTGTGTGTGTGTGTGTGTGTGTCCCTACAAAACAAATACATCCTAAATAAATATGAAATGTAAAAAACATCATAATAAATATAAATTTAAATCTAAAATATATATATATATATATATATATATATATATATATATATATATCTCTGTGTGTGTGTGTGTGTAGAAAAATCATAATCTACCATTTCTAACATTTTATCTCTATTCTACATTTCATCCATGTCAAAACGATCACAACATTATTTCAATTATCAAGGCCTACGCAGTGTGGCGAAAGATATCACATGTCAGAAATATATATATATAACCATGTCCACAACATATCAACATCAAATATAACATATCTCTAATAATCCAAATGCATCGTATATGAATCAAATCAACAACCATCCAATATCTCTAGCATCTAGTATCAAGCTAAAACAAAAACTACAACAATGTCCATAAGTGTAGCTGATAGTATCATAGTCAATAACAAAAAGGTGTCAAAGGGAAGTGGGCACTACATCATGTGACACAATATGGAATCCTAATGGTAGAATTAAGAAAATAACAACCTCTACAACATTTTTGTATAGAATACATGTAACTGGTCTAGGAGGGATTAGATGAAAATCACATTCTTTTTATGAATCTGCCCATTGGTAGGCTAGTAACTTTGATGGAAAAGAAAACTTAATTTGAGAATTTGAATCCATACTCCACAACCTATGTCAGCATACTTTGGGCATATGTCAAAATAGGATATGTAGAGAAAGGCGTCGATACACATAACATACATAAACTATTTGAAAAGCTACCTCCAAATAATGTGGTTTCAAGGATTGTTATGATTGCAAGATATGATTGTAAGGCTATGCAAAAAATAAGACTATTGAAAAGTCTTAGAAATTTGAATATAATTAGAAATTGAAAGGTGTGAGCCCATACTCCACAACTGTATCAAGCATACTCTAGGTCTTAGTAGAAATATACACAAATAATAATTTTGAAATGGTATTTTTTTTTTTGGATACCATAGTTGAAAATGTTGTAATAGATATGTATGTTTAATATGTAAGCATACATAACAAAAGTGACATGTTTTATAAAAACCAACAAAAACATTTTTTTCGTAGACTATTATGATTACAAGATATGTACAAAATGGTTTGTTGAGAAGGCCTTGCAAACTTTGAAACATATGAAATTGGAAGGTGTAATCCCATTCTCCACAACTTGGGCCACCATACTCTAGGCATTTTCAAAATGGGAACAAATTATAATATGAAAAGGGGATTAAAGCTACATACCATAGTTGTAAATGTGCTAATACATTATGTATAAATGTGCAAACATATAGAATGTACATTATTTTTGTAAAAAACCTCCAAATAATTTTATTTCACTTATTATTATGATTATAAGATAAGTTTAAAATTGTGTAATTACTAAGGCTTTATGATATCGGGTAAAAATAAGATATCAAATTAATTTTTGTGGTCGATGCAAATGGAGATTTTTTCAATAAAAATACTTAATGTATACCCATGTTTTTATGTTCTAAAGTGGAGATATATACATAGTATGGTTGCATCCCTAGTTGTAGGCACATTTCCCTGAAGGCAAGATGACTCCAAACATTATAATATCACTCCACCTCTACTTTATTGTGAGTACTTATGCCTATTAAATCAATCAAATCCCATAGGAAATACTCCCGAGACATGCCCCTTTAGGGCATCTTGGAATTTCTTCTATGACTCTAAAAATATTCATTCACTCACAAAATAAGTCCAATATTGGCTAGTTGGCTCAAGCTGCAATAATATATAAACCTTGATATATCGCGGTCCTTACACCAATAGGGGTGATACAACAATGAAATTAGCTCTCTCAACATCCTCTATGATTACGTCTTGGTTCATGATGCGGGTTTGATGGTCTACCTTGTGGAGGCCATAGCTTTTGATTTCAAAACCAAAAGCTTTTTTTTTTTAACGGAAAACTCTCATAAATTTCTAGGCCACCAAAAGCCATGTTATCTTCTTAATGCACTTTTCAACAATTTTTGTAGGTAAAAACTAGTCATCTAGGGCTCAAAATTTTGGTTTGAAGATTTTAAAATGTTTTTAAAAAATCAAAATGTACCGTATCTTTAGTAATCGTGATTCAAGTATAGTTGAAACTATAGAAATAAATTAAGTTAGGTACATTGATATAGTGTATGCAAATTTGTAGGATCTAGAAAACTATTTTTAGAACTTATTAAAAATAATAAGTCTAGTCAAGTTTATATTAGAAGTCATGTTTAATTAGAAGACTAATCCAAGTCAAATAAAAGGACATCTATTGGAATTCAAATGGAAAAAGAAAGAAAATTGCATAGTTTGTTTCAGACTTTAATATATCATATTACATGTTTTTTGTTATTTAGTTGGCCTCATCATACATGCCTCATTACCTAGGTCGGATATGCCTTTTTAGTCAATTATGGAATTTCGTTGATGAATCTTAAACCTAAATGTGGTCAAGGGGTTGAGTCCTAATTTTATCACTCTCACAACTATTGTGGTAACATATACACCCAAATATATTGTGGTTCTTATGTCAATAAATGTGACGCCCCAATGAAAGGACTCTCTTATAAGCATAAAGGTTGATTGGTTACGAGACCAATATGTTTCCTTCCTCAGCCTTCCCTTCTCCATCCCCATCCATCCATTCTATCCAAAAAAATCCAAAAACATCTATCCCCCATTTGTTTCAAAAATCCAAAAACATCCTCTACAACTATCTTTTGATACATGTCTTATTGCTTAGGTTGGATTTGCTAGTTTAATGTATATGGAAATTATTTTGAAGACTCTAAAACTCCTTATATGTTGCTATTTAAACTTCGCACCTCATTTTGGTGCAAATGCTAGTATAAATTGATGTGAGTATTAGTTAGGTTACCATTTATTTTTAAACAGTTAACTCACATTGATGTTATTTTTATTTCGAAAAAAATCAAAAAACATGAAGAATAAACATCTGTCTGAAATCAGGATTAACGATTTATGAGTGGATATAATAGATCACAACGAATAAACTTTTTCTCTATTATATTTTTGGTTTGTTATGATGATCACATTGTAAATAAAATTGTGTATGGAGTGCATTGCCATAACCATATCTTAAACTTATCGAGAGGAAGCAACTTCCCGACATAAATAAAATTTTGTTTAAAAATTTTAATTCAAAATACACGAGCAGTCAGGGATTATAGGCCACCAATATAGTCCCGCCTAAAAATAATCCAATCGACTTGTAAATCTCGGCGATAATTCTGTCATTGAACTCTGAATGAGCAAGATCGACCATCATCCTACCATATCCATCTCTTATTTTTTCAGCCATGATTTTGCACAAACTGTAACAGCAGATTTCATGAATCTGAACTTTAACTTTGGCACGAATTTGAGCTTCCATGCCATTTTGTGTTGACGCCCTCCCAGCTTGACTATCCTCAAAGGCTTTCTTCCACCATTAAATTTGTTGACTCGTTCGTATTTTCGCCTCTGCAAAAATCTGTTAGCAGACAGTGAAGAAAAAGCCATGATATGTGAAGTCCTGCTGCTATGGTGGTATAACGCATTCAATATCCCTGTGATATTTGTAGATGTGAAGCCGCTAACCAGTAGGCGTGTACAATTCGATTTCTAATTACTTTTTCCTTCATTTCACAACGCGCGGTCAATGTGAATTAGCAAATAAGAATGGCACATTTTGACGTAGGCTGTAGTTGGCACTTTGCATTGACCAACACGTTATAAAGCAAGCATCCAGGATTCAACCTCCCTAAAAATGCACACGTGACATCTTATTGAAATGAAAGCAAGTGCGGACCATAACGAAAACGGACTTATTAGTTCACTCCTTACTATTTCCTTTTTTTAGTAAATGTTAAGAGTAGGAAAATCCATTTAAATTTTGGGACAATATCTTTTAGGTTTCTTCCACGTGATACAACTCCTCTAAAATATCATAATGTATTGTGTGTGGTCTAAATTGTATAAACCTGCTTATTTATTTCCAATGAAAAACCCAACAGTTGGAATTATGTGATACAATTAACAATAAGATATGATCTGATAATGTGTTGTACTTTCATCCAACTCTGGATATACTCCTTTTAATCTATTATTTTATCATACTATATATAAACCAGGGAACGCCCACTCACATTTGGTTAATGTTGCCACAAATGTAATTGTGGTGATGAGTGAAGGCTCATCATGAAGTTAAGGGTTATGTATAACTATTTTAGTAGAGTTGAAATAGAAAAATATCTAATGTACATGACTCTAAATAAGGTATCCATAAAAGGTGAGAATATTGACACTTATGGTATAATGTTGGTACGGTTTCATTCAATATTATTTTCTTGTTGTGACATTATATGATGTAGAATTTTTTTCCTAAGTGAGATAGGAAGGAACAAGACTCCCTCTCTTTGGTCATAAAGGTTTTGAATACAACACTTAGAATGCAAATTACATAATAATTGGCTATGAACATAGAAAGGTAGTCTTGGCTAGCAAGTATGAACTATATGTAAAAAATAGTGCATAGGAGAATTGTATGATTATTATAATTCCAAATCTTTCACCATATCATTGCTAGAAAAGTCTTGTATCATGTTGCATTTGATATGATATAAGATCCTTTTTCATTAAATAAAAATCTTTCACCATATAGTGGATTTTGATACAAAGTTCAATCTAATATGTAAATTTCACCATTTTCTACCAAAGTATAAACAACTTGATAATAGAAAATTATATCAATGGTAGGGGTAAATTACACTCCTAATATACAATACATTATTCATTTAATAAATGCATTGACAAAAAATATATTGTTATATACAAAATTATAAATGTGTCCCAACACGGGGTGAAGAATAACACAACTTAGAAGAGGTAGAACTTGGTAGAAAATGTAGAGCTATAACCACGAAAGATTCACTATGAGAAGTTATGTCCTATCTATCACCTGTGTTGATAGGATAATAAATAATACCCAAATCTAAATTTCAAAATTCTATTATTACCATACCCTCCCAATCCAACTTTTCAATTATAAAATACCCTTTATTTTATGATATATCCAAACTATCCATTTTAGCATTGACATTTTCTAAACCCCTTATTATTTCTTTTCAATGTTTGTGTGATGTCTTACATTTCAAAAAAATAGTTATATTTCCAAATAATATCTTGATGAAATTCATATTGAACTCGAAAAGTAAAAATCTTAGTGTGTGAAATTTGTTGTCTCTCTTCCTTTCTTTTCTATCTACACATCTCACACTACTCAAGCTTTGTATAGTGATGTCAAGGGTCATGTGTGGTTGCATTATTTTTAGTTAAACTTATTAATTTTCATGACATCCACTCTCACTATAATTTTGAATCGAATGTCAAAATATATAACTTAGTTATGACACTATGAAGGATGTCCCATCTATTTAGAGTTATGTATTGTTATTACTCCGGAAATACATGTTTCTTCTATAAAAACACATCACTACTTTGAAAAACACACAATGAAATTGAGCTAAATTTAGGGCTTCCACATACTTCCGCCTGAACTACTCCTATGACCTCCTCTTTATCGCTCAACATAGCCTACTCTAAAATATTTATAAAACCTTTATAATTTATCCTCTTATATCAATTAATATTATATGGAAATATATTGGGTGTAGTTTGACAAATTTTATAAAAGAAATATATGGACTCTTGTGATAGGTAATACTTTGGATTGTGAATCCCATGAGGATATAACTAGATTTACACATCGTATTAATTATCTAATGATATGTATATAACAAAGAAATACATATTATATGATAATTGAGTAACCATAAATGTAACATAACCTATCATTTTCTATAGTGCATGGTTCAAATATCCAAGATCTATAACTCCGCATTCAAGTTTTCATCTTCTTTATTAAGTAGCCAAATATGTTTCACTTTAATTTATATTTATATAAATTGATTTTGTTATAAAATAGAGAAGATTTGGTTCTATTTGTTTCTCATTCAATGATCATACATGTGAATATATACATGTATTGGAGGAGAGAACTTAAATAGATAGTTATGGATGTGGAAGGTTGAGATACCACCCATGTAAATAATGGAATATGCCAACATTCCCCCTTATTACATTTTTTACAAAATTATCCCTGAAAATCATCATAATCTTTCTGAGTCATCATCTTGCTAAGTCTTGATGTGTCCTCTCTACTTTTTATGAAGAGAATGAGATTTAGATTACTATGAATGATACAGTTGTGAATAAAGAGGTGATCTCAATATGCTCGTGCAATGAGACGTGGGTGCTCATGTGGGTGGTCTATTTCGAGTTCATCAAGGAAACAAGAATTAATAGTCTAGAGGTGTAATATGAGTCTAGATATGTCATACGAGTTTTAGGGTAGTGAATAATTATCATTATATGAGTTCAAATGTTGTAAAAACTGCGTATTTTGGCAAAAGAAGGCATAATGAATCATTATGACTCCTAAAAGGATAGTTACATTCTAGTAGTAGTTACATGAAATGAGATAATTTGAGTATATGTGTCTAGAGAATTTACTTAGAACATCATTCCTTGTAGAGGAGGAACTAAGCAAGTAGAAGTGGGAATGAGTTTTCATGTAACAATTTGGATTATAGATAAAAAGCTCTATTTTCACTATAGAAATGGATTTTCTTTGTACATGTTTGTAGTTTCTTGTTAGCATGATGAATGGACTATGATGGATCTTCATTTACATATTTATAATTTTCTTCCAAGTAACCTTGGATAAGGATTCGTGAAAAGTGACTTGAAGATTATTTCCTTTTTACATATACTATGAAGGAAAATTATTGGTGTGCATGTTTGCATAAATCTGTATTTCTTTAGAATTTCTGAGTGAGAGACTTGAGTACATGATATTAAGCCCAAAAATTGACTATAGTGTCTTCAATTTTTCATTTCCAAGAATTTGAGGATAAATATTAAGAAATTTCTATTGCATGTAAGTTATTCTTAAACATCCCGAACTATTATTGTATTTTAGGAGGGTTCGAGACATATTGTTTATTATTTTGAGTTGAAGTTTGATTTAACATATATTAATGCTAAGGAGAGGTTGGAGACATGTTTATAAGGATATAAGGTTATTAATATGGGGGCATTAATCATTGAATGTTTAAAAACTCCACAAACCTACGACTATGATTGTGTAGCTTGGGCATGGTTATTAGAAATATAAGAGAAAGTAAAAATGGATGAAGGAACTTGCTTTTTTTCAAGTTTTAAACCTAGAGGAGTAAAATATATACTTATTGTAATGGTTTTGGTCTTAAATCCAAGGTGGGAGGAATTTATTCCAAAACCGTGTTTCTCGATTTAACTCTTGCATTTACCTAGGGTTTGACCATGGATACCTTGGACCATCGACTTTTGAGCTGTTGTTTGGAAGATAAACCTATAGAATAGTATATTGAAAGAATTTGAAAGAAATTTTATGTCCTCTACGTGAAACAGTTTATTTTCTTACCAATATAGGACTGATTCAAAACCCATAGTCAAGACCTAACTATGAAGACCCAATTACTAAGAAAGTAGTATTTTGAAAGGGAGTTCAAACATGATAATTAGTTGAAAATAAGAATAGATAAAAGGATTCATGAAAAGGTTTATAATTGATCCTATAATCTTTTGTAACTGAAAATAATCCTAACAATATGCATGGATAGGGCTAGTAGAAGTTACTTGTAATAGGTAGAACAAAGTGAATTTGTATGTGCAAACTAAAGAGTCACGGTTTGAAAATTTATATAAAATTTATGGGTTCTAAAATGTATTTGTATATGTTCTTATTTCATTTTGGTTATACATAAATGAGTTCAATCATGAATGGAGTAGGGTATTAGTTTCTAAGACCACAAACATGGAATTTTTTAGTCAATTTTAAAGGGAATGACAAATATTTCTTTTTAAAACTTTAAGGGTTATTATAAGCTTTTGAGAACTTTTTGAACAAGGAGATAAATAGTAGAGAATCCTTAGATGCAATAGCATAAAATTTAGCTATTGGAATTTCAAATCACTAAGAATGATAATGGTGTAAATGGGAAGTATGGTGAGTAATTTTGACTAGTTCATCAAATTAGCTTATTTTGATAGGTATACTAGAGTTGTAAGAAGTTAAAAGAACAAAGCATGATTCTATTAGACTACTAGATTTCTTTATGGACCACATATTTTCTATTTATCCTTTCCTAAACCAAGAACTAATCTATCCAAAATAGGACATTTGGACATTTGACTAAAATAGAATGTTTGGAGATTATGAAAGGTGTGGAGCTCTACAACATGTGGTATTAGAGCTAGTCTTCTAATTTTAATGAATTTTTGAATTGTTGATTTCTAAAAATTGTGAAGTTGTGTGTGATTGTGAAAGTGCTAGCTGAAGAAAAAGGTAAAGATGGAAAGAGAAGGAATTGTGATAGAGTTGGTGAAGTTGATAGAAAGAAGGAGAGAGAAATAAAAGAGAAAGAATCTCATAAAAAGAGAGAAGAGAAAAGGAGGATAGATATAGGGATAGAAAATAATTGAAGGTATTAAGGGGAGTATACACGAACCTAGAATAGATGTTGATGCGATAAGATAGATAAGTTTGTTTGTGATAAGAAGGGTAAAATGGCCTATAGATCAGATTGTTAGAAGGAACTAGAGACTACAGCTGAGAAGGATCATCAAGGAAGAAGAGGAAAAGATGTAATCAAATGAAGCATGCAAACAAGAAAGAGGAAGAAGAGATTAAAGAGGTTTCATTTAAGAGCTTATAGAGGATTGATGAGCACAATGAGAATGTAGTAATGGAAAATCAAGATGATGGGGAGGTATGTGATCTATTTCTAATAAAAATGAGGATGTGTGAAGAAAGAAAGTTACATAGTCTAGCAAATTATGAGAAAATGTGTGAAATGCATGTTGAAAGGAAGAAAATCAATTTAGGGAGTATGATGATGCTAATGAATACTAAGATATTCTCGTTGAAAGTTATAGAATTAGGTAAATAGGTACAAGAAGCTGAACCAAAGAAATGTGGGATTAGAGTCTCAAAGGTATGATACAGATAAAGTAGGTAATGATGATGTCTTAAATGAGGCTTTAGACATGTTTTTGCAGATTGAAGCAAAAAGGAGAAGTATAGTGCAAGATAAAGAACTGAGAAAAGAAGAGGAAGAGAAAGATAGTGAAATTAGGAAAGAGAAAGAAGAAAGAGAGGATGAATAAGTTCATGATGAAGAGCTTATGGACCTAGTAAATATCTCAAAGAGGAAAAATCAGTTTATGAGGATGATGAATGGAGCAAAGTGAAGTCTATAAGCAACATATAGTTCATTTTAGAGGAGAAAATGATGAAATAGTGTTGAGAAAACCTATGTAGAAGTGGAAAACATCCTAAAACATGAAGAATCATGTATATTTTTTTCTTTGTGTTTGTTTTTGTAGGTGAATCTGATAAAGGAATGGAGATGAAAGAGATGAAGAAGAAAAAGAAGAATCCAAAGATAAAAGAAATCCATTTCAAAGAAAATGCAAGGTTAAAACCCCAAATATGAGATCTAGGTGACCAAATATTGATCTATGCCGATGGAAGAGTAGGGAGAGGAACAAGACCATTCGAGGAAGTTCAAGAATCAGTAGCAAAGAAAAATTGGAAGTTTTCAACATGAAAGTACAAGGATGGTTTTCTTCCCCCTTTGGGAGTATGATGAAAGACCATCAATAATAAGACACTTTAAAATTAAAATTATCAAGGATTTGAGAATATGTTGGAAGCATAAAGTGTATGGAGTCATGAAATGGAGATTTAAGTGAGTGAGTAATTCAAATTTTCAAATTGGAGGTTTTCCCTCCTAAAGGGGTAATCCAAATGTTTAAAACATATGTAGTTGTGAGGAAAGAATAATTGATAGTCTAGAGGTGTAATATGAGTCTAGATGTGTCATAGGAGTTTGAGGAAGTGAATATGTCTAACAAGAGTCATTTTATGTGTGTAAATATTGTAAAACCTTCCTATTTTGGAAAGAAGGCATAATGAGTCAATATGACTCCTAGAAAGACACTTACATTCCATTGGTAGGTACATGACATGAGAGAATTAGATTATATGTGTGTAGATGAGTTAGTTGGAACATCATTCCTCGTAGATGAGGAACTAAGGAAGTAAGGTAGGAATGATTTTGCATGTAATCGTTTGGATTATGGATAAAAGCCACCTTTTCAAGATAGAAATGGATTTAATTTGTACATGTATGAATTTTCCTTGTTAGAATGATGAATGGACTATGGTGGATCTTCATTTATGTATTTTCAAGTATCTTCCTATAACATTTCATAATATTTGGTGAATATTGGCTTGAAGATTATTGTCTTTCTTTCATATACTATGAAGGAATTGAATGTGCATGTTTGGATAATTGTGCTTCCCTCGAATGTTCTAAGTGATAGAATTGAGAACGTGATATTAAGCCCAAAAATTTACTATAGTGTCTTCAATGTAATTAGTTCCAATAATTTGAGGATAAATATCAAGATATTTCTATTACATATAAGTTATTCATAAACATTCGAATTGTGGTGGACTGTATTGTAGTAGGGTTTGAGGACATATTGATTAGTATTATGAGTTGAGGTTTGAATTATCATATCTTCATGCTAAGGATAGGTTGGATAAATGTTTCTAATGATATAATCTTATTAGTATGGGGGCCTTACTCATTGAATTTTTAAAAACCTCCATGAACCTAAGACTGTGACAATGTAGTTTGGGAATGGTAATTATAAATACAAGGGAAAGTAAAAATGGATGAAGGAACTTTCTTTTCTGTCAAGATGTAAACCTATAAGAGGAAAATATATACCTATAGTAATGGTTTGTGGTATTTAATCGAAGGTGGGAGGAATTAATTCCAAAAACTATGTTTCTCGAGTTAACTCGCCATTTACCTAAGGTTTGACCATGGATTCTGGGACCGTTAAATTTTGAGCTTATATTTGGATGATAAGATTATGGAATATTATATTGAAATATTTTGAAAGAAATTTTAATGTCTTCTTTGTGAAATTTTTATTATTTTCTTACCATTCTAGGATCGAAGTCAAAACCCATAGTTAGATGACCTAACTATGAAGACCCAATTACTAAGAAAGTATGTTTTTGAAAGGGTGTTCAAACTTGATAATTTGTGGAGAATAAGAATAGTTAAAAGGATGCATGAAAAGCTTGAGATTGGATCGTAGAATATTTTTTAGCTGAAAAAAATCCTGACAAGTATGCACGAGGACATGACTTAGAATTATGCAATACGGTGAAGATCAAAGTCTTTGTAGGGGAAAAGTAAAGAGTTAGGATTTGAAAATTTCTAGACACTTTATGGGTCCTAAAATTTATTTGCACATGTACTTGTTTAATTTTGGGTATGCATAAATGAGTTCAAACATGAATGAAGTAGGGTATTAGTTTGTAAGGCCACAACTAGGAGAAGGTTTTAGTTAATTAGTGAAGGGAAGGATAAATAATGCTTTCTAAACACTTTAAGGGTTATGATAACCTTGTGAGAATCTTATGAGAAGGGATACAAAGAGTAGAGAAGCCTTAGATGAAAATTCAGAAACTTTACCTATTGGAAGTTTAAATCACTAAGGATAGTGATGGAAATGGGAGGTATAACGAGTAGTTTTGCCTACTTCATCAAATTATTTTATTTTTATAGGTATATTAGGGATTATAAGAGGTTAACATAATAGAGGATGGTGTTATTAGACTACTAGATTTCGTGAAGCACTAAATATTTTCTATTTATCTATTCCTAAACCAATAAATAAACTATCCAAAATAGGGCATTTGGACATATGACTAAAAGATATTTTTGAAAATGATCAAAGGTTTGGAGATCTACGTTAGAGAGAGAGAGAGAGAAAGAAATAATGAGATTGAGATATACATATAAAGCAATAGAATGATTTTAGGAGATATCAAGAGTGAGAGATAATGTAAGAGATAGATTGGATAAAGATAAAGAGGGAGAATGAGAGTGAGAGAGAGCATGAGAGAAAGAT
The DNA here is from genome assembly GCA_018340775.1 of Taxus wallichiana var. yunnanensis. Taxonomy (NCBI): domain Eukaryota; kingdom Viridiplantae; phylum Streptophyta; class Pinopsida; order Cupressales; family Taxaceae; genus Taxus; species Taxus wallichiana. The sequence goes on from CM031240.1 coordinate 165,170,607, forward strand.
AGAGACAAGGAGAGTGAGAGATTGAGATTGAGAGTGAAGAAGAGAGAAAGAGTGAAATTTAGAGTGAGAGAGTGTGTGTGTGAGAGAGAAAAGAGAGTGAGAGTGTGTGTGAGAGAGAGAGAGAGAGTGAGACTGAGAGTGAGTGAGAGAGAGAGAGAGAGAGAATGAGAGAAAGTGGGAATAAGTGATAGAGAAAAAGAGACAAACAAATCACATAAGATAGAGAGAGATTATGAGAGAGAGAGAGAGATAAAGAGAGTGATTGTTGATACTAAAACTTTTATAACATTCACGTTAGCAAAAATTTATTCTCCTATAGTTTTATCTCTCCTTTCCATCCATGTATGGTGAATTGAAAATCTATAATATAAATAGGTCTATAACTATCATTTAAATAGAAAATCCCTTGTGACTTGTCAACCACCCTAAACCATAAACATCCTCATAATTTGGCAATGTTGTAGAAAATATAACCAACCAAAAATATCTATAACCATTATCAAAATAGAACATCTCTTTTGACTTTTCAACCCTTAAGAATAGGGAAACATCATCAAATTTGGAAATGTTGTAGACAATCCAAGTAACCATATCATTTCCTAGGTATTCTTAATTTTCCTAACTTTCCTAGAAATAATGTGTTCCAGCACCGATCCTCTATTGACATGTAGAGGATGAATCTAATCAATAATCAAGAGTATCACAAGTATAGGGTAACTTATATCCTTAGACTTTTGGGTAATGATATACCATATTTCAGGAGTGGTTACAATTATTTTTGTTTCCTCTATCTATGGAACCATCTAGACTCTATTGAGAGAAATTTTTTGAAGTATGGTTAACATGACAAAATTAGTCTTACCAACACCTTTGGGTGTACACAAAAGAAAATTCTCAATGAAAAATTATGCATTTTTATGCATCATGCTTTGCACTCTATTTAATTTCTTTATTCCTCATAATGCAGGCTCTTCCCATTCTGGAATGTCTAATAATTAGACTAATCCCTTCCCTTCTATGAAGGGTGTTGTCTTCAAAGTAGGGAGATTAAATATTTGACTAATTCCTCATCTTGGAATTAAAATTTATCCAAATGATTGAGTGAGAGATAAATAGAAATAAATAGTGAGAGGGAGATAGAGAGAGAATGAGAAAACAAAAGTGGGAGATAATGATAGAAAGTGAGAGAGAAAGATCTAGAGATAAAAAATATAGAAAAAGATAGAGCATGAGAGAAAGTGAGAGCGTGAGACAAAGGGAGAGTGAGAGAGAGTGTGAGAGGATGAGAGCGTGAGAGAGTGAGAGAGAGAGAAACAAAGAGAGAGGGGGAGGGATAAAGAGATAGATAGAATGTGCGAGAGAGATATATTCAAAGATAATGTGAAGGAGGTTTGTTGCCATGAGGATCCTATATTGTAATAATTTTTAAAAACATTTTTTCTTTGATAATGATGCTAATTGAAGGATTTTGGAATGTTTCATTTGATGCCACAATGAACTAATGGGCGAGAGATGGGAGAAACCAAGATATGAATTTAAGGGCCAACCATATACGTGCATCCTTAGGTTAAGACAAGCACATTCCTAAGTGTCACGACTTGCTAGTTATCACTCATAAAATTTTCATAAAAAAATTTCTCTTCGAGAACTTAAGAGACATTTACGGACTCATTTATCCCTGGAAGGACTAGGACATTTTGATAGAAAAATGACACCACCGATAACGTATAACATCCAACCCAAACATATGGGAAGCATAGGTTTAGTGAAATGTGAATCAATATAAATTGAATAAAATATTAATTTAATTTCATAAAATCTATTGTAACTAATGATATACAACTAGTAATATACAATAAATGGACAATCCACGAGGATGAAATAATATGATACCATAAGAGAGAGAGAGAGAGGTGACTTAGCTGATTTCTAAGTGATATGGAATTGATTTGGGTAGGTGAATAGTGGAAATATAAAGAATAGTGTTGTCGGGTCTCACTAGAGGTCCTAGAAATCAAAACTATGCACGACAGAAACACCCATGGGAGGACAAGAGTGGTTGAGCACTAGTGACTACATCTAGGTGTTATTGTCCACCCAGATGTGTAGGTTTTGATCTTTTCTATGCATGAGGAGATTCACTATTAATATTTTATCATCTCTCTATATTTGTCCCAATGTCAGCGTTTGCACATATAACCTACAAATAAATATACCTAGCTACACATGCCCACAAACCACATCAAATCTAAAAATAAAGATTTAGAATGTGGAGTCGAATGGCCCCAAAGGTCACACGAAGAGTGAACTTAGTACCAAGTTTTTTACTACATCTCAGAATCCATGTAGTTCTATGTGAATGTGTGTGTAATGATGCCATAGGATGCCCATGTGCAAGTTACACAATGATTACAAGATAGGTATATAATGTAGAAAATGTAAATAATGTGTGAGATGAAATATAATATACTTACCCTCTTATTTTGTGTATGAAAATTGATGTAACCTTTTTCCCTTGAGTGAGTGTGTTAGATGGATGCTTTGTAATGCTCTTATGCCTTAGTATATAATGCTAGTACTTGGCCCCTTATTTAAGATCTCTAACTATGTATATATATGATTCCCTTGTTTGAATTTTGTAATTGAAAATTGGAAGGCTACATGATGCTCCTCAAATAAACACCACCGCAGATGGTACATCCATGATATATTCCATTTTTATGATTGTAATTGAAATGTGACTATATACTCAATTATGTAAGTGGAGGTAGGTGCCTACTACTAGATAATTTATCTTAAAATTTATCTAATTGTGTTAAATAATGAAAATGATTGTGTATGCCTCTGGGACACAAGTTCTGAGAGTATAAAATTTCCTAGCGCTACAATCCAAATATGGGTGCTAGTATCTTCTTTGTGTTTGGACCAAATTATAATTTTGTGCCCATTTGTAATTGTGTTCCTATCTTGATTTTGTATCATGTTGTACAATATTGTAGCTGTGAGTTGTTGTAGGGGTTATTTCTCACCCAATAGATACCCCCATGTTGGGATGCATGCAATGAATGTAGGAGAATTTTTCCAAACGAGAGGACATCATACTGATATGCATATCTAAAGTGGATAACTGCAAGGGTAGGCAATGTGCATGGTAGAAAATAAGGCACATGGAAACAAAGTAGGCTAGTTACAAGTGTTAGTAGTAAAAATATATAGCATGCAAGAGAATACATTTAAAAATCAAGTTTGAAGGCTAGATAGACCACAAAAAGAGGGTTTCATACATGGGACATCACTCTCAATGTCACAATACAATTAGTGTTGAATCGGCCATAAAAACAATGAACACTAAAGATATAGGGCATATCCCACACATAATAGCAAGAAAAAAGTGAAAGATAACCATAGTTGTATCGATCCTGCAAGGTAAAATCTACATATGAAGAACCCATTAGTATGTTATAAAGATAATATGTCAAAGCATGTATAAATAAGTGACAAGTATAGTGATAATGACTAGAAATAGTAAGTACTTGAAATGATAGAAACTATGATCTATAAAATATGATAGTATCCAAAATAGATGTCCCCCAAGAGTATTTATGAGGAATGGTAAAGATATGTATCCAAAATCATACATCATGTATGAATCAATGAAAGGTATTGCATTCACCTCAAGATATGAAGTGAATGCGCATCTTTATATAAAAATATATAATGATATACTAAGAATCCAAGCTAGCAATAAGAAAATTGCAAAACGTAAGTAGGATAAGAGAAAATTAGTTAATGCAACAAAGATATGAAAATCCTTTTGAGTATAATGGTGCGATGTGATGTGTAAAATGTGAAGATGAGGAGTGGCCACATTTCCCCAGAAGATGATGTGTGTTATGATGTTCATTTAGAAATTATCCCTCAATAGTAAAGAATGAACCATAGAAAAGGAGTGTGTCATCAATAAATGAATGTGTTACGTGAGAGGAGATGTTATAAAATATGTAATTTTAACCTCTAAGCATGAAATTCATTATGTGGGTTCATTCTTGAAGTGTTCCCTCAACAATCATGTTTGAATTGTAGCACAAGAGTGTGTCATTAGGTAATGAGGAAGGAAATATTTTTAAGTGTAATATTGTTTGAGATGCATGACATTGAGGGGATTCTTGAGTGGATTTCCAAGAAGAGTGGTGAGAAAATATACACCACACCTTAGCTTGTTATTTTTACATAAGTTTAAATCCAATTAGGCTTGAACTTGCCTTTTACCTAAACGTCTGCATTAGTATTATTTTTGTTTTATTCAAGAAAAAGACTACCTATTTTGAGTTTGTGTACGTGTATTTTTTTTTATTATAAACTTGTGCAATACATGCCTTGTATACCCAAAGATGCTATTTGGTGCTCAAATTAGTCTCGCCCCATTTTCCATTAAAATCTTTTAGTTTGTGGCCTCTGTCCCATTTTATCTCCCAGTGTTGTGCTTGAAACGACTCTATCTTCCATTTGGTCGACGTGATCAATCCCTTCATGCTTCAAGGATCATTTATGGATCCATAATTGATTCTTCATTTCTCTGTTCATCCGAAGAAGTCTATAAATTGGATGTAAAACTCAGGTTGTTCTTTTCTTTCCATTTTCTCTGATCAATGGAATTGTTGTACTTGTCATTTTATCCCAAATACCTAAAGAAAGATGGATGGATGTAGCTCGGAGGAGTATGTTTGAGCCTTGTAAATTTTGCAAATTCTCTGTCATTGAATAAAATTTCATCTCGAGCTCAAACAGATTGTTTCCTACATTTTTACGGTTTGATGGGTGTGTTTTCTTGGTCAAATTTACATCTCTACATCAGTGGAAACATGGCCCTTTTTAGCTGGATGCAGCTCACCAGGGCACTCTAAAAATTCTATGGCTCGCCTCAACCAAAAATTTCCCACGTGGAGGAATGGTGCTCATTTGAAAGTTCACTTTTTGTTTGGCCTTGGAGTTACGCCAGGAGGACACGTGGAGGACTCTGCTATTTTTCCCAAACTTAGACAAAATTTTTATGCAGCCAGTATAGTTTGGTGGGACAGGGACACATGGTGAGCCCGCACTCATTTAGGGTCTTCGCTCTTGGGCACCATCATGAAATTTCACCATGGAGACATGTGGAGGCTTCCGTCGGGTCTTCACATACTTAGAATTTTCAAAAAAATTTTGAGAGGCCTAGGACACGTGGAGGGACCGCGCATGTTTGGGGACTGGCCCTTGAGTTTTATTTTAAAGAAGTACCAGGAGGACACTTGGAAGCTTCCGCTCACTTTGCCTTTTTCTTGGACTTTTCAATGGGCAAAGGAGATTGCTGCAGACCCTAGACACATGGCGCCTTCCACTGAGTTTTTAACTTCTAACAAATTCTACCGGGCTAGGACACGTGGTGAGCCCGCGCTCATTTAGGGTCTCTACTTTTGGGGACCATCTCAAGATGCACCATTGAGACACATGGTATGGAGGGGAAGCGGACCATCGAAGGAAACTTGGATTTTTTTCCTATTATCATCAAAAAGGGTAGAATCATTAAAATAACTTGTAAGCCCTGATGAGTATAGTAAAAAATTTTTGAGGGTCAATGAATGAGGTGCGGACTTCCGGAGGAAATTTGGAAAATTTTCCTTTTGTGAAAAAAGGGTTAAAGTGTAAAAAGGAAGCGTGTTTCCATTGGGACCCACATTAGGACATGTGTCAAGCCCATTTTCAAAGGCGGAGGGGCAGAGAAAAATGAGAAAATTTAACATTTTTTCAAAATGTTGTAAAAGGTAAAAGGAACCCCAGGCCCATTTTAAACTCGGATCTCCCACGTGGACGGTCCAAATTCAAAAGGGAAATCAACGAAACTGTGCATCTGTATCTGATTTTTTGCCATTTTTACTCCAAAGCTCTTGGAGATGTGAGTCTTCATGATTTCTTGATGTCTCCTACATGCCAAACAGAGAGGAGAGTTAATTTGATATCTAAATTTTGTGAGGAAGATTTGGAAACATCTTTTACCATTAAGATGTGATTTGGCTATCGGGTTTAATCTGATTTTCCAATCTTTCCTTCCTTGGCATGCAAAGAACCAGATTTGACAGATTAGAGGAGGAAGTGATTGGCGCATAAGATGAAGAGTTATCTACCAGATGAAATAATTGAATGTTGGAGATATTTGAAGAGATTTTCCCCCTCGAGCACCTCGAAATTTTTATAAATCTGATTATGGGAATCATGATCGATATCGTAATAAGCAATCGGTACATTCAATGTTTTGATTTTTAGGGGGAAAACCTGTTGTAAAAAATGCTATAAATTGCATGAATTTTTCATGCAAATGGTTGGAGTGTTAGAGGTTGGGATTGATTTTCCAAGAGAAAAGCTTGATAGAGCCCGTCTTTTCCGAGAAACCATTTGAGAAACTTGTTTATCTCTTTTGTGTTAAATTTGATCATGTCAAGGTGGTTACAAGTGTACAACCATTGACGAGCTCTGAGATTGTTCTAGAAACTCTCCCCTACTGATGAATTTAATCAAATTTGAGTTAATATGTGTTGATTTTGGGCAAATATTGTGTCTTCTTCATTTTTGAATGTCTGCAAATAGTTTTCTTGTTCCCATTGCAATCTTACATTGAAATCTTTGTGAATCACACAAGATCTTATCCTTGTGATAGTTTGGTGACATTTTCAATTTCATTTATTAGAAGAGCTTTCATTTGACAGTGAAATAAACAAATTTAAAATCACTTTACTCCTAGCATGATTATAAGATTGTTTGTTAGCCTTTGAGGGTATCTTAGGCGTGATGAAACAAAGGTTGATAATGTTTAGTTAAGCTTTTCAATTTGAGCCTTCATTTTGGATTCTTAAAGTTTGTGTGAAAACATGTTGATCTCTTCCTCCATTGAAGAACACCTTCTACTTAAAGGAACATTTTAGCTATTTTGAAGCATTCTATTGTTTAAGCTCTCCATTTTGTAAAATTTCTTAAAGATCTAGCGAATCAAGTTCATTCTGCCTCACCTCCCACCAAAAATTCATTTAAAAATAACCAATCTTACCCATACTACCCCTATTTTTCCTGTGTGTGTACAAATGCATAATTTCTATTACCAAAACATGCAAAAATAATTATGTTTTCATTGTCTTTAGTAGCTTGAACCTTGATTAGAAAATATCTCCATTATCTAGAGTGACAACTCGTGAGAGTTAGGTTTTGTTGTATTGATCATATTTTCTTCAAGGTCTTCTTAATAAACTTCACAAGGAAGGATATCTCCATATCCTCCACAAACAGAAGGCTACAAAAAGGGTCCTCTCACCCTGGTTGAAAGGCACAACCATAAAGTAGTGAGGATAGGTCAAATCCTCTTGAGGGTGCTACCCATTTCTCCACATCTAAGTGACAAAGAGCAAGCTGCATTTCATCCACAGCTACAAAATGACACACAACATGATCTACTTGTCTCTAAGCTTCCTACCAATACTATGATGTTTCTCGATTTTCTAGGAGAATACATTGGGTACCAACACCAAACTAGCGCCACTTCCGGGAACTGATTTACATTCTTTGGGAACTAATTTACGTTTCCAAGATTGATTTGTTGATTTATTTATAGTTTGTATCCATTTGTCCCATCAAAATAATGAATTGGCATCAGTTTCTTACGAGGACATTGTGATGCAGCTTCATATTCGACCACAGTAAACATTTCTTATATGGTCTAAGTGCTAGTGCATTGTTTCAACATCATCCTATGTTCATGTTTGTGAGAAGTACTCAAAGTTACAAGTGATGTGTACAATTGTTTTAATTTCTACACTTATTGCACTAGCTTTCATTGATAAATATGGGTAAAGGAAATTCAGATCATTCCATTTCAAGCTTCTAGTGTTGACAGATATTTGAAAATCATATTTTTAGTGCATTTGCACAACTAAGGTGGAAATTCTTAGTGGTGACTCCCTGTTGATCTAATTTTTGATAAATACTAGTGTCTTAACCTCTGTCAAGTGAGATTTGTTACTATTATTTGCAAATATGGAAGGAAGAAGATCTTTCTTCACTAAGGATCCTACTAAGACATTATTTCTAGAGCTAGGAAAAACAAAGTCAGAAAGAAGAATATCCTGGAGAGTTGTTGGAGATGAGCGTCAAAAAAAGAGGTCTCCATTGATGAAAGTGATTGGCCTATCATTGAAGATTTCCATTCAAGTTTTTCTAAATCGGTAGTCTCTTTGTGGAATTGAATTCTCCATCTGAAGAGGGGCATTCATTTGAATTTGAAAAGTTTTCTTCTCATTCTACCCCGTGTTTTCCAAAGTTGATAGGGCTTTCGAAGAAACAAATCCTTTAGGGTATATCCATTTTGAAATTTATACTCATGTTTTTAGAGACCCCTTGTCCCTTATCATTTTGATTCTCCTCCAAGGTCACCTCCTCAAAACTACATGGCCCATCCCCACCTAGACCTCCATTTTTATAAATACCTTTGGTCCTATAAATTTTAGAGGGATGGCTGATTATCCAAATGTAGTTCCTCAAGATGTAAGAAATAAATTACCAAAGTTCCAAGGAAATAATGTTATAACTGGTGATCAACATTTAAAGCTTTTTATCAACATGATGGAAGACTTTGAGATTGAATTTGAAGATGTATATATCAAATTGTTTATCCATACTTTGGAAGAGGATGCAAGGGACTAGTATAAAGCTTTGCCAGATAATTCCATTGATTCTTGGATGGAGATGAATAATGCATTTAGATTGCAATATGGTGATAAAACAGACCCTAGGTTTCTTTTATCAGAATTTGAAAACATCAAGAAGAATCCTAATGAGTTAGTACATGATTTTAACACAAGATTTAACAAGACCTTGAGGAGGTTTCTTATTAACTTGAGGCCATGTGATGAATCATGTTTGATCAAATATTCAGATGCATTTGATAAAAAAATTTGCTTACTACTTGAGGGACAAAAACCCTACCAATTTGAGGCAGGCCTTCACCATGGCTCTGCAAATTGAGAACAACATCAAGGAAATTGGAAAACCTCCTAAGAGGAGGGTGTGAAATTGTTAACCCGGAAAAACCTCAAACAAGTAAGGTTGTTGATTTGGAGGAAGTTGTGAAAACTTGGCAGGGGTTGTCAAAGAAATCTCATACAAATTATCCCAGGTAGAGAAAGGAATTGGGAGAGTGCACAAGGTCAGTACAAGCAACAAGGCCAAGAAATATTTCCAAATCATCATAGAAATGATCGAGATCTTATGATAGAGGTAATGGACTGTTGGATTTTGAAATAAATAATTCCCGAGGAAAGGAAAAACATAATGGTTCCCGATCCTTTAGGTACCAAAGTTGTTATTGTTGTTGAAGAAACAAATGTCATTGATTGGTGTGATAGATGTTTCATGCCCCATGCTCCATGTGAAGTAGATCAGCAAATAGAAGAAGAAGTTGATGATGATAATGATGATGATGTTTGCATGATGGGTTTCTCCACGAGCTCACAATAAGGAGAAACTTCAACTAAAGTGATAAGTGCTCGAACTGCTGCAATTTTTTGGGATTGCATCCACCGGGTACCTCTTCTTCCTTCCTCTCATACTTTAGAAATAGATATTGTACAAGATTTTGAAATACCTAATAATGACTTTGAATACTTAAGAGCTTTAATGATAAAGAAGTATGATGGAGGAATCCCATCTGAGGAGGATAGGAAGTTGTTGATGAACATTGTTGTTTCCCAAGAAAAGGAGTATAACACAAGAAGTAAAGTTTTTAAAGGGGTAGGGCCTCAAGCCAAGCCAAAAACTCCATTGCTTTCAAATATTCCTAAAGAGGATCCTAAGAAAGATGCATCTGCCAAAGGCCTTGTTATCCCAAACAAAATTCATACTTCCTCATGCCCAAACTATCAAAAATCCCATGCCATCTGATGAGTGTGTCAATCTCCCTTCCAATGTTGCCTTGCCAAAGTATGTCCCTTATGATATTGCCCAAGTCTTGAGTCAGATCAAGATTTCAGTTCCAATTGTTGAGTTGCTTAGAATTCCTGAGCACAAGAAAAGGGCCTTTGAGTATTTAGGGATGAAAGAGGAGAAGACTTCCCTAGGTAGAAATGTAAACATTGTGGAGACTCCTCCAATCATTGAAGATCTAGAAACACCACCAACATTGGAAGAACTAGGTGAACCACTTGAGGTTTATTTGGGGACATCCTTGGTGGAGTCTCAGCTAAATGTGGATCCATTCTTCACTACTTGATCATTAAGGACATATTGCTACACAACTATATGTTTGATTCGGGGCATCATGCAATGTTATGCCTCTAGAAGTCATGAATGAGTTGGATATCAAAGTAACAATAGCATATGGGAAGTGTACTTGCCATGGATTCCAGAGAAGTTCCAGTGGTGGGATGTGTGAAAGGTTTGGTGGTACAACTTACAGCTTACCCAAGTAAGAACTTAAAACTTGATGTTGTTATTGTTGATTTCCCAGCCAAGTGGGGTATGTTGTTGTCTAGAAAATGGGCTGCAAGTGTTGGTGGGAGTGTTCAAATAGATATTTCCTATGCCTCCATCCCAATTGAGGGAAGCCTTGTCATGTTGTATGGAGAAAAGAAGATGTTTCACCCCATTGAAGATCCTAACAATGTATCTTATGAAGTGTTGTACACAAGTGTTGATGTTGATAACTTCATTGGATTTGCTGATGGAAAAGAGCACAAAATTGAAGATCAGCAGGTGTCTCTTGAATAGGCGAGCCTCTCCTTGGACTTTATTGTTTGATGGAGCTTGCTCCAATTTTTTGAATGGTGCTTGGTGTTTTTTAATTTTTCCAGGCCATGAAGATTTTTTTCTTTCAAACTCAACTTTGAGTGCACTAACAACATTGCTAAATATGAAGCATTGTTATTAGGTTTGAGAATTGCTTGGAAATATGGTGTTAAGGACATCATTGTCAAAGGAGATTCAGAACTAATTGTCAAGCAAGTCAGAAAACTTTATGCTACTAAAAATCAATGAATGAAACAATACAAGCATGTAGTTTGGGATCTTATTGAGATGTTTGATTCATTCAATATTGTGCATCATGATAGGAAGTTTAATGATTTGGAAAAAAACTTGCAGTATTGGGATCTTGGTTTGATAATTGTGCAATGTCCCCATATTGTGAATATGATGTTGAAGTGTTAACAAGGCCATCTATCCCTGAGAACATTAAACATTGGCAATTTTTTGATGATGATGCTCGTGTCAAGATTTCTACGAAACAAAGGGGAGTTTGTTGATCAATGTATTTATTGGGAGCCAATGGTGTGTGTAGTAGAGGGTAAAGAAACCTTGTTTAGAAAAGGCATTATTCAACTAAAAACTAATACCATTCCTAGAGGGTTGGTTATTCTTGAATCAAACTTTGATAATGTTGATTACATTATTAACAAGATATATAAACTTCATGGATGTTGAGGAGCATGATCTTGGAACAAAGGAGAAACCAAGGAAGATCTAGTTGGGAAGAAATATTAACAAGGAGGAAAAATAATCCTATGTCCAATTGTTGAAGAAATATCAGACTATATGGCTTGATCTTATTCTGAATTGAAGGCATACAGAGAGGATCTGTTTCAACATGAGATTACCTTAGAATCTAATTCAAATCCATTTAGGCATAAATAGAGGCCGATCAAGCGAATCCTATATATTAAAATGTAAGGAGAAACTCAAGAAATTAGGGATGGAGGGATTATTCAGCCCATAAGGTATTCTTCTTAGGTTTCAAACTTAGTACCAGTTAGAAAGAAGAATGGTGATATCAGGCTGTGCATGGATTTTAGAAATATGAATAGAGCATCAATGAAGGATAATTATCTTTTACCAAATATGGAAAACATGCTGCAATTAGTGACTGGTTCTGAGCTACTTTCTACCTTGGATGGTTTCTCTAGCTATAACCAAGTTGTGGTGAAGGAATAAGAAAGAATTAAGACAACCTTTACCACTCCTTGGGGAACTTATGTCTATGTTATAATGCCCTTTGGTTTGATGAATGTTGGAGAAACCTTTCAAAGAGAAATGGATGTTGCTTTTTCCAGTTACATTAATGATTTTATTGTTGTTTACCAAGATGATGTGACTGTGTTTTCCAAAAAGAGAGTTGATTACTTGCAGACTTGGAAAAATACTAATAAGGTGTAGAGAGTATGGCATTTAACTCAATGCAAAGAAGTTCCATTTTGAGTACGAAAGGAAAAGTTGCTTGGTCACATTGTGTCAAAAGAGGGGGTAATGATTGATCCAGAAAGGGTAGAGGCCATCAGCAAGGTCCCAATTCCAAGAACCAAGAAAGGAATCCAGTCTTCTTTTGGGAAAATAAACTTTATCAGAAGATTCATATCAAACTTTGTTGAGTTGACCATTCCAATTACTTGCATACTAAAAAGGGACCAAGTCATCAAATGGGAAGAGGATGTCATTCAAGCTTTCAATGGAATCAAAGAAGCATTAAATCATGCCCCTATTTTAGTAGCTCTAGACTATAAGAAGCCTTTTTAAATGTTTTCTTTTGCTTTAAAGAACACTATTGCATTTTTCCTATTGTAAGAGGATGATGAAGGGGCTGAGAGCCAATTTCCTTTTTTAGTAAGGCATTACAGGGGGTTGAGTTGAAATACACCATTATGGAGAAGAAAGAATTTTCCTTGGTAAAAGAAACAAAGGTTTTCAGACCTTACATTTTGAGCTCTAAATTTGTTGCTTATGTTCCCCACACCATGGTGAAAGACATCTTATTAGAGATGGAGGTCTCAAGCAAAAGATGCAGATGGGTGAACAAGTTGCAAGAATATGACATGTATATCCAAGCCATGAAGTTGGTGAGAGGTTTGGGCTTGGATAAGGTTATGGCTGAGAGAAACTTGCAAACTATTGAGGTAAATGAAGTAGAAGAAGGAAGGGTGGATGTCCTTGAAAATTTGATGAGTTCTAAATGGTACAAAGATGTAATTTTTTATCTCATACATCTATATTTCCCTAAGTATTTGATTAAGAACCAGAAAAGAGATCTTAAGTTGCTTCCCGTAAATATGTCATTACGGATTTTGGGTTAGCTTGGAAGAACCTAAGGGGAGTCCTCTTAAGGTGCATTACTCAAGATGAAGCCCCAAGATAATTGTTGATCTCCATGGAGGATTTTGTGGGGGAATTTTGCTAAAAGAGTCACAAAACACAAGATCTTGAGGGTCGGTTATTGGTGGCCAACTCTTTTCAAGGATACAACTTTGTTAGTTAGAAGATGTGAGAGATGCCAGCATTTTTTTTGGAAGACTAAAGCTTCAAGCTCCTTTCCTTTATAACTTTTATCAATCAAGCCCCATTCAAGCAATGGGGAATGGATTTCATTGGTGAGATTTCAAACCCTTCAAGTATTGACCATAAGTGGATTCTTGTAGCCACTAATTACTTCACTAAGTGGGTGGAGGCAATCCCCACTCAGAGAGAAACACACCAAATTATCATGGACTTCATGTTGAACCATATCATCTGCGCATGTTTGGAAGTGCCAGCTAAAATTGTTTCCGATAATGCCATGAGCTTCAGATCTAAACCTTTGATGGAAATGTGCAAAGAATATGGGATCAATTTGACATATGATTGTACTTACAATCCCCAAGGAAATGGATAAGTTAAGTCCAGTAATAAAAACTTGTTGAAGATTATTAGAAGAACCTTGGAGCTAAACAAAAGGAAATGGGGTGAACAGTTGAAGTTTTTGTTTGGGCTGATCGAATTACTATTAAAAGAGCTACTGGAAAAATTCCATTTGAATTGGTGTATGGAACTCAAGCCCTATTGCCCCTGAATATGTAATTATCCTCATATCAGTTCATTCAACAACTAGAAGATCAAGAAGTTAGTCCATATGATGCTCGCATTAACCAGATTGTTGAACTTGATGAAGAAAGGAGGGCATCCCACCAAAGGCATGTAAAGTTCAGAGAAAAATTGAAGAATTTATTTGACAAGAAGGTCACTCCAAGAGCTTTCAATGTTGGAGATCTTGTGTGGTTATGGGATAGTAGGCATGAAGATAAGGGAAAGCATGGTAAATTTGATGCATTATGGATGGGCCCTTACTCCATTGACATTCGAATTGGTGAATATACCTTCTTCTTGAAAGACATGGATGGGGAATTTCTTGAATTACCTGTTAATGGTAGGCATTTGAAACATTTCTTGATTGATTCCCTAGAATCAAGGTGAACATCATTTGTACAATGTATAGTTCATTGGTTTTTTTCTATTTTTTTGTTTTTGTTCATTTCTATCCTTCGTGACCTAGTTTTGCTAGTTTCTCGGTTCATTTTTGGGAGACGGTTCTAGTTTTATGCTCTGCAAGCTGAACTCCTTTGCCCAATGGATATTTTTGGCACTTGGTCTATTATTTGGTTCTTATGGCACTCACAGGAGTGCCCATCCCCGAGCTAGAGCTGATGTTGGTGCTTAAATTAGTCTCGCCCCATTTGCCATTAAAATCTTTCAGTTTGAGGCCTCTATCACATTTTATCTCCCCATGTTGTGCTTGAAAATACTTTGTCTTCCATTTGGTCACCATAATCAATCCCTTCCTAGGTTCGAGGATCATTTATGGATCCATAATTTATTCTTCATTTCTCTGTTCATCTGAAGAAGTCTATAAATTGGGTGTAAAACTCAGGTTATTTTTTTCTTTCCATTTTTTGCAGTCGGGAATCGTTTTCCTTGTCATTTTATCCCAAATACATGAAGAAACATGGATGGATGTAGCTTGGAGGAGTATGTTTGAGCCTTGTAACTTTTCCAAATTCTCTTTCCTTGAAGAAAATTTCATCTATGAGCTCAAACAGTTGTTTTCCTACATTTTTATGGTTTGAAGGGTGTGCTTTCCTAGTCAAATTTACATCTCTACATCAGTTAAAACGTGGCCCTTTTTGGTTAGATGCGGCTCAGTGGGGAACTCTAAAAATTATATGGTCACCTCAACTCAAACTTGTGTATGTGGAGGAACGATGCTCATTTGAAAGTTCACTTTTTGGTTTAGCCTTGGAGTTGTGCCAAGAGGACATGTGGAGGAATCCACTAATTTTCCCAGACTTAGACAATTTTTTTATGCAGCAAGATAGCTTTTGACGGAAAGGGACTCGTGTGATCCCGCACTCATTTAGGGTCTCCACTTTTGGGCAACATCGTGAAATTGTGCCATGGATACACATGGAGGCTTCCGCCAGTCCTCCCATACTTAGATTTTTTTAAAATTGAGAGGCTTGGGACACATGGAGGGACCGCACATGTTTGGGGACTGGACCTTGAGTTTTATTTTAAAGAAGCACCAGGAGGACACTTGGAAGCTTCCTTACTTTTCCTTTTGCTTGGAATTTTCAACAGCCAAAGGAGACTGCCTGGACCCTGGACACATGGTGCCTTCAAATGAAGAGTTTCAACTTCTAATAAATTATGTTGGGGTAGGACACGTGGTGAGCCTATGCTTATTCAGGGTCTCTAATTTTGGGGACCATCTCAAGATGCACCATTGAGATGCGTGGCAGTTTGAAAAGTCAAAAGGGTGGGGAAGCGGACCATCGGAGGCAACTTGGATTTTTTTCCTCTTATCATCAAAAAGGTTAGAATCATCAAAATAGCCCACAAGCCCAACAGAGTATAGTCAAAATTTTCTTTGAGGGTCAACGGGAGGTGCATACTTCCGGAGGAAATTTGGAAAATTTTCCTTTTGTGAAAAAAGGGGTTAAAGTGTAGAAAGGAAGCGCATTTCCACTGGGACCCACATTAGGACACATGTCAGGCCCATTTTTCAAAGGTGGAGGGGCAGAAAAATGAGAATTTTTTCATTTTTTCAAAAGTTTGTAAAAGGTAAAAGGGAACCCCAGAAGCCCATTTTTAACTCGGATCTCCCACGTGGACGACCCAAATTCAAAAGGGAAATCAATGGCGATTATGCATCTGTATCTAATTTTTCCACCATTTTTACTCCAAAGCTCCTAGAGATGCGAGTCTTCATGATTTCTTGATGTCTCCTACACACCAAACAGAGAGGAGAGTTAATTTGATATCTAAATTTGGTGAGGAAGATCTGGAAATGTATTTTACCATTAAGATGTGATTTGGTTATTAGGTTCGATCTGATTTTCCATTTTTCCTTCCTTGGCACGTAAAGAAGTAGATTTGACAGATTAGAGGTGGAAGTGGTTAGTGCATAAATGAAGAGTGATCTAGATGAAAGAATTGAATTCTGAGATATTTGGAGAGATTTTCCCTCGAGCACCGACAACTTTTTTTGCAAATCGATTCTAAGGAATCACGATCCGATCGTAACAAGCAATCGGTACATTGAATGTTTTTTTTAGGGGGGGAAACCCTGTTGTAAAAAATGCTATAAATTACATGAATTTGTTGTGTAAATGGTTAGAGTACTAGAGGTCACGATTTATTTTCAAAGAGAAAATCTTGATAAATCCCATATTTTCCGAGAAACCGTCTAAGAAATTTGTTTATCTCTTTTGTGTTAAATTTGATCATGTCAAGGTGGTTGCAAGTGTACAACCATTGAACCATTGATATTGTTCTAGAAAATATCCATCTTTGAATTTAATCAAATTTGAGTTATGCTTTTTGTTAAAAATCCTTCATTTCTTAATGTCTCAGAAATAGTTTTCTTGTTCCCATTGCAATCTTACATTGAAATTTTTGGAATCACACAAGATTTATAATAGTTTGGTGGCATTTATTTATGAGAAGAGATTTCATTTGATAGTGAAATAAACAAATTTAAAATTAATTTACTCCTAACATGATTATAAGATTGTTTGTTAGCCTTTTAGGGTATCTTAGACATGATGAAATAAAGATTTATCTAATGTTTGGTTAAGTTTTTCAATTTGATCCTTCATTTTGGATTCTTAAAGTTTGTGTGAAAACGTGCTTATCTAGGCCTCCATTGAAGCACACCTTCTAGTTAAAGGAACATTTTAGCTATTCCAAAGATTTTTGTTGTTTAAGCTCTCCATTTTTGTAAAATTTATTAAATATCTCATGAATCAAGTTCATTCTGCCTCACCTCCCACAAAAATTCATTTAAAAACAACCAATCTTACCCATACTACCCCTGTTTGTCCTGTGTGTGTACAAATGCATAATTTCTATTACCAAAACATGCAGAAACAATTAGGTTTTCATTGTCTTTAGTGGCCTGAACCTTGATTAGAAAATATCTCCATTATCTAGAGTGACAACTCTTGAGAGTTAGGTTTTGTTGTATTGATCATATTTTATTCAAGGTCTTCTTAATAACTTAACAAGGAAGGATATATCCATCTCCTCCATAAGCATAACAAAGCTACAAAAAGGGTCCTCTCACCCTAGTTGAAAGGAATAACCATAAAGTAATGAGGATAGGTCAAATCCTCTTGAGGGTGCTACCCATTTCTCCACATTTGAGTGAAAAGAGCAAGCTACATTTCATCCCCTGACTACAAAATGACACACAACATGAACTACTTATATCTAAGCTTCCCGCCAAACCCGTGATTCTTCTTAGCTTCTAAGGAGAATAAATTTGGGTACCAACGTGCTCCAAGGCTTGCACATGATGAGAGTCAATAATTTCAAGCTCTTATAATCAATTTTTACATTATTCGTTATCTTTTAGAATTCCCTTTAGAGAAATCCGCAATGAGAGAATTTCAAGTCCTAAAGGAAGGTTATCTTCTAAGTTCCGTAGATAATTTAAAAGGGTGTATCATTAGTGGTTGCATGAATTCTCATGCGGTAAGCCCAAAGAGCATATAAAATTTGATTATGTCACTACTCGAAAGTATAAAAATAATCATAAGATCATGAAAATGTTGTTATTAGTAGCAATTACTCCGCCATTTTCCTCTGAATAATAATGAGTAGAAAAATGTTACTTAATTTTGAACTTGGCACAAATTCATTTAACATCCTTGTTTTTAAAAGGAGAGCCATTATCATTGATAATAGCAGATGGTACACCAAAGTGTGTAATTATGTGAGTAGTAATGAACTGGAAGATATCAACACTAGTATTAGTTTGGAAGGGATTCTTTTCGAACCATTTATTAATGTATTCATTAGAATTAATAATGAAATTATGGCCATCAACATATTCATGATTGATTTTTCCAATGATGTTGAAACCCCATAGGGAAAATGGCCATGATGAGGCAATGGGTTGGAGTTCATATGCATGTTCATGGTGAAGATTTCTATGCATTTGAAATTTTTCATAACGTGTGGCATATTCCAAAAAATATTGTTCCATGGTGGGCCAATAATACCCTTGTCATAAGATATTTTGAGACATTACTTTACCCAAGAAATTTCCACCACATAAGCTATCATGAATATGGGAAATGGCTAAAGGAATATCATTGACACCTAGACAATGTAACAAGTTACTCTTGAATTCTATTTTAAAAAGTGAAGCTCTAATGATTACCCATTAGGTGGCTTCTCTCCATAGTTGAAGAGCTTCATGATTCTATAGGTCAACTTGGATGGCTTAGCGATATAAGAAAATTAAAGGTTGGGGTGAAGTATTCAGATCATCATGGATGTGTGTAATGACTCCAAATTCCAAAACCAGACTATTAGTGGAGGAATGACATAGGTGGCGGATTATAAAAGTGTCTTGATCATCATTTATATCTTGTGGAATGAGAGACACAACACTTTGGCCATGGCATCAAAATGTTGATTATATTTGTGGGAGACGGAGGTGATAGAATAGGAGTATAATGTGGCCAATATAGCTTTTATAATGTCATTTTTGGTGATGAGTCGGTCTTCTTTGGTCTAGTATGTGTCATTAAATGTATTAACAATTAGTTTAGATTTTCCATAAATATGGATATTACAAATAAGAAACGTATGTGATAAAAAGTGAGGCCAAGGATAAAGGCTTCATATTCTATGACATTATTTATATAGGAAAAACATAAGTTATAGGAAAATGTATATAACCACCTTGAGCAGTGATAAAAACAATACCATCCCCGATGCCCGAGGCTCAATGAGATCCATCAAAATACATGGTCCATGTATCAATATCAATTGTATAAGTGGTGAAGTCATCGCGGAAATATTTGTAGATGGGAGAAGGATCAGGAAGAGGAGCATCAACTAAATGGCCATCGATGACTTGGAGCTTGATGGATTTTTGTGGGATAAACTTGAAATCAAATTATGTGAGTAACATGACCCATCGAGCAAGGCGAGAAGAGATGTGTGCAAGATAATAAATATCGTAAAGGGTTGACTTTGGTAATAATGTGGATCTCGTGATTGAGAAGATAGTGGTATAATTTTTCTGTGACAAAGATGATTCCAAGGCATAATTTCTCAATATAACTATATTTAGTTTCATAAGGGTTGTATGTATAGCTAATGTAATAGAAAACCCATTCACGGTGAGCATCATTATGTTGCACAATAATGGATCCTAAAGCATGAAATGTAACAAAGATATAAAAGAGGAAGGGATAATCAACAATGGCAGGTACAAGAACCGGAGGATTCAATAGATAAGTTTTGATATCCTCAAAAGCACAATGACAATGATCATCCCATGATTTAGTTTCCTTTTACATGATGCATGTGTATGGCTCAGCTTTTGTTAGCTAAATGAGTAATGAAGCATTAGATAGCCTTGAAATTTCCTTGTATTGAATGTAGTAGATGGATATTTCACATCGGAGGCATGTCGAATATGGCACAAATCTTCTTAGGATCAATCTTAATTCCTCATTGAGAAATTATATAACCGAGGATTTTTCCAGTCATGAACCCAAAAACACATTTTTTAGGATTTAAACATACATTGTATTATCATAAGTGTGTCAAAATTGTGCATATATCATTAGCATGAGTGGCACAATTTCAAGAGTTGGAAATTATATCATCAATGTAGTCCTTGAGGATTTTATAGATATGATCTTGAAATATGTAATTCATAGCACATTTATATGTGGGTTTGTGCGCCAATATTCTCAAGGCCATAGGGCATAAAATTAAAGAAAAAGATACCAGAGATGACATAGTAAATGATGTTTTTCTTGATCAAAAGGGTTGATTTCAATTTCATTATATCCATAAAATCAACCCATAAATGAAATAATGTCGTATCAAGTCATGGAATCAACTATAGCATATATGTGTGGTAAAGGAAACTATCTCTAGGGAAATATTTATTAGGATCGCCAAAATCAATGCAACAGCTTAAAAATTTATCGTCTGGTTTCATAACGGAACAATATTAGAGACCCATTCAGGGTAGTCCACAACATGGATGAATCCTGCATCCAATAGTCGTTGTATTTCTTTATTAACTAAAAGTGTGAATTTAGGATACGTTTTTCAAATTTTCTATCAAAATGATTTGGCCCTATGGTTGAGTACTACATTATTCATTGCAACCCATGAAGGATATATACCTTGCATATCATTATAATCCCATTCAAATAAATATGAGAAGTTGTGAAGTTGTGAATAACTTGTTTGATGTCATTTTTCTTGGAAGGCTTAAGAGAATTTGCTAAGAAAACAATATGGGTGTTTTCCTAGGTACCAAGGTTGTACTAATTAATTTTTCATTTAAAATTATAGATCATTGTTCAACATATGGATTGATAGGAATAGTGTAAGGAGTATCAATATTTGCAATGGAAGCACTTGATTCCCGAAAAGTAAGTGGTAGCGTTAACTACAAATGGAGATAATTTTTATGATGGTAAGGGGTGACATGGTCATAATTTCCTATTTGTTTTAGTAAAGAAACATCATTGTAGAATGTATCTAATGCACTACAAGTGGGATAAATGGAATCATTTAGTAGCTCGGGGTATAATAGAGTGAAGACATGAGCGTGTGAATAATTACAGATTTCAAGGGATATGGGGTGGTATATGTGATGAAAACTTGCTAAATTATATGGGGAGGGAAATAGTTTCTATGATTACCTTCCCATATTTTCCTAACCTCCGTGTCGGTGAAGTCGTAAAGTAAAAACATATATTGATATATGTGACCATATTTTGTATAAGTAGTTGAAGATATTCCATGAGAGGCAGGAGGTGAGTGATCTATGATTTGGTAAAAATAAAGTGGGGAGGAATTAGATAGGGCTTCATAGAGAACACAATCATACAATAATTTAAGTTGTGTATGAAGGGTTGAGGGAACCACATGCATAACATGGATCCAAGGTTGTTCAAGGATAATGTTATAATTAAGAGTATTAGACATTACATGGTCAAAAAGTAATGGGAAGTGTAATTGTTCTTAAGACCCATTTGGAAATTTTATCAAATCCATGGATAGAAAGAGACGAGGGAATAAAGGAGACATTAGAAAGTCCAATTTGGTGGTGGAATGCTAAATTACAAATATTATGTCCATATCCATTATCAACTAAATCTCACTTAATGCCTATGTTATTGATAGACACCCGAATATAAAGGGGGAGGGTCATTGTCTAAAATAGATTGAGAAGGGATTTCAAAGAGATGTAAAAATAATATTGTCTTCACTAAAGATAATGTTGTAGTGAATTAATGATACACATATTTAGGGGCAGTATGATGATGAATGTAAGTATTAGAAAAAATATATTGGATTTTATTTTGAAATTTAGGATGGTCCTACAAAAAGGTAGGGGGAGACACTCATGGTGGCAGGATTCTAGGGTATTGAAGATGACAAGAAAGAAGGAACTAATAGTGTTCCGATGAGGGTAAGGTTTCACCAAATGATTTAATATATATTAAATTAAATCTTAATTTCATAGTAACTATTTTAGTCGATGATAAAAAAAATCATAATATATAGTAAATGAATAAGCACCGCACATGTAATAATATGAAACACTAAGAAAGAAAGAGAGAGAGAGGATGACTTCACCGATTTCTAAGTGATCTAGAAGTGATTAGGGCAGGTGAATAGCTGAAATAGAAAGAGAAGAGTGTATTCAAGTTTGACTAAAGGTTATGGTACTCATAACTATGTAGGAAAGAAGCGCCCATGGGAGGAAAAGAGTGTCTACGCGCTATTGACTAGATCTGGGTGCTAGTATCCACCCATGTGCTCAAGTTACTATATTTTCTATGTAGGATGAGCTTCATTATTGATTTCTATTTATCAACTGGATTTATCTCAATGTCATTGTTCCCAGCTATAACTTGCAAAGAAATATACATAGGTACATATTCCCACACACCAAATGAAATATAAACATAAAGATGTAGAATGTGGAGTCTAACTGACCCCAACAATAACCTGAAGAGTGAACTTAGTATTAATCACTGCACGACATTTCATACTCCATGTATTTCTATCTAAAAGTGTGTGTAATGATGCCTTAGGATTCCCTTGTGCAAGTTACATAGTGATAGTGGGCTAAAGATCTAGAATGTAGCAAATGTATATAATGTGTGATATGGAATACAATCAACTTCCCATCCTGTGTTGTGTATGCAGAGTGGTGAAACCCTTGTACCTTGAGTGATTATGCTATATGGATGGTTTTTAATTATCTTATTCCTTTGAATGTGAGATTAGGTAATAGTAGATATTGTTAGTGTTTAGCCACTTATTTGAGAACAATAACTATTCATATATATATGATTCCCTTGTTTTAATTTTGTAATTAACAACTAGAATGCCAAACCAAAAGTGTAAAATATGCCCAAGAAGTAAAAGAGACCCCAAATAGTGAAAAAGGGATAGATAGGGTCAATAGCACACATAAGGGATTATGTCATAAATGGATGCTAGTTTCTGAGGCCATAAAAGATAAATCAATCAAATACGGGTAGGGTTGTAGGGTGTGTAAGGTCAATAAAAGTATAAGAGACAAAGAAAAAGGACCAAAATACATTGTGAATTAATAGTTTTTTTACTTAGGAATCATGTATATGTTATTATTCTCTAGGACCTATAAATGTACACAAGTGCATAGCTTTTGTGTCTACACCACGAGGTTCCCATTGCAAAATATTTTCCTGGATGCCCCGACACGAGTTAATCAATGTTTTTGCCACATTACATTTTATTCCACCATGAGGAAATGGGTGATAGATTGAAAAAATGGAGATTACTTTTAGGAAGAAAAAATTCACATTCGCAGGTTCAAAAAATAAATTTCAAAGTTTCATGGTTTGTTAGGTATCACCTGTCAAAGTTTGACAAGTTTTTGTCGGGGAGCTTAAGAGACATCGATTAAAAGTGTAGATCGAAAGGACTCGATGGTTTGGTAATTTAATAATACCACAAAATACATCTAACAACCCACCTAGATATGTGGGAACCATTGTTTTAGTGCCATGAGGTGTCCATTGCAAAATATTACCCTGGATGCCCTAACACTAATGTTAATTGAAGGCTTTTGTCGTATTTCGTTTGCTACCACTACAAACAAACAAGAGAGATATGGGATAAAATAAGATATGATTTTTCAAGGAGACCATATACATATCTGTATTTTTCAGACAATACATTCCTAATTTCCAAGGTTTGTTAGTTATCACCCATCAAACTTTTACAACTTTCTTCTCTCGGGGCACTTAAGAGACATTGACGAAACGATATCGCCCGAAAGGACCAAAACTATTTCAAGAAGAATTACACTACCAATAGCTTCTAATAACACATATAGATTTGTGGGAACCATTAGTTCAATGCCACAAGGTGTTCATTGCAAAATATCACCCTGAATGCCTTGACATTGATGTTAATTGAATGCTTTTGCCATGTTTCATTTGCCACCGTGAACAAAATGGAGGGATATGGGAGAAATCGAGATATGATTTTTTAGGTAGACCATATGCACATCTTTAGGTTTAGACACAAAATTCCCAAGTTCCATAGTTTTCTAGTAATCACTCGTCAAAGTTTTACAAGTTTTTACTCTTAGGGCGCTTAAGAGACATTGGTGGACCTAAGTGTATCTCTAAGGACCGGGATGATTTTGTAGTTGAAAAACAACATTGAAAACATCTAACAACCAACCTATGTGTGTGGGAACCATCAATTTGGTGCCACAAGGTTCCCATTATAGAATAAAACCATGGATGCCTTAACACTAATGTTAATTGAAGGCTTTTGTGATGTTTCATTCACATCCACCACAAACAAAAGTGTGATATACGAGAGGAACCGAAATAGGATTTTATAGGTGAACCATAGGCACATATATAGGTTCGAGACAAGACATATGCAAGTGTAATGACTTGCTAGTTATCATCCATCAAAATTTTACAAGTTTTTCTCTTAGGGCACTTAAGAGACATTTATGGACCAAGTGCTTCTCGGAAGGACCGGGATGGTTTGGAAAAATAAAGAGATGTGTAGACACTAAAATTAGGTCACACTCCCTTTTTCCCCTCGACATATAAGCACCCTTTATCACATTCACCTAGCCATGGCCCCCTCGCACCTCACTAGTATTAATTTAATTAAATTAATTCATTATCCTCACCATCTTTATTATTTAAATATCTTAATTTAAATAATATCTAAACATACAAACTCACCAAGTCAACTAAACCTAAGACCTATTCTTAGCAAGTTCCCATATACTAACTAAGACTTACCCAAACCCTAAAAATCAATGCATACATTCCCTCTAACCACATTCCCGCATGCTCACAAGAATCTCCCCAGCCTCTAATCCATAGGATAATGACAAAAGATCCGAGAAAATCAAGAGGATCTCCTAAGTTTATTAAACATAAAAATCCCACCTTGATCGACGTTCGTTTCCCTTAAGCATTCGTTGGTTAATCTAGACCGCCGCCGGATTACTCCCATTTTACCTTAAAACAATCTTATTCTCAAGGTTGGAATTTGGAACTGGAAGTTGGAAGCAAGAAAGTTAACAAGAACGAATCTTAGACCGCATTCCCAGCCACGATCTGATCTATCTAACCAAATTTTTCTTTCCCGAGAAGAAGATCAACACAAGACCACATTCATTACCCCTTGGGGAACCTTTTACTATCGAGTCATGCCTTTTGGCCTTAAAAATGTTGGTGCTACATATCAGCGTCTATGAATTACATCATCCATGATATCATGCATTGCATATTGGAAGATTACGTGGATTATCTCTTGGCCAAATCTAAATGTCGCACTGTGTACCTCCTGTCCTCAAAATCATCTTTGATCACCTCATTAAATATTGTGTCCACCTTCAGCCTAAAAGTGCATCTTCGTGGTTCTCTCAAGAAAGCTCCTGGGATTTATAGTTTCCTTACGTGGTATAGAGGTTGACCTGCTAAAGTCAAGCCCATTCTAGAAATGCCTCCACCCTCAAACCTCAAACAACTCCGTAGCCTACAAGGTAAATTACAATCCATTCGCCATTTCATTTCACAATTATCATATCGGTGTCAACCATTTCATCATCTTGCTTAGGAAGGATGTCTCCTTTAAATGGGATGATGGCTGTCACAAAGCTTTTGAGGCCCTAAAACAATACCTTCTCCAACCACCCATACTCATTCCACCTAAAGATGATAAACCCTTTTACCTATACATATCAGCTACCGATCATTCCTTGGGAGCCATGCTCACTCATCGCGATGAACAACATAGAGAGCAGGTGGTTTATTATATAAGCCATACCCTTCTAGACTATAAAACCTGATACACTCACCCTGAAAAATTTTGCTTAGCCTTAGTTTTTGTTGCCACCAAACTCCGCCATTACTTACTCAACCACAAAACCTATGTTGTGACCAACACTGACCCCTTACACTTCATGTACGCTAAACCTTATCAAAATCAGTGCACCGCGTGATGGCTTATGATTTTAGCTGATCTTGACCTCAAATTCATTCACCAAAAGTCCATTAAGGGCTATCTTATCGTTGACCAACCGGTGACGCACCTATTGCCAAGGACCAACCCTCTAATTTTGACTTTCCCAATGAGTCGATTTCTACTACTCTTTCCTTGGATGAACCCCTTACCAAATTACACTGTTCTTCGATGGTTCCAAGTGTCAGCATGGGGGTGGAGCTGGTGTTATCCTCATCCCTCTGGATGGAGAACCTATGCCCTTGTATTTCAAACTATACTTTGAATGCACCAACAATATTTTTGAGTACTGAAGCACTCATACTAGGTCTCCAGGCCGCCTATGCCCTAGATGTCAAATCAATCCACATCTTTGGTGATTCACAATTGGTCGTAAACCAAGTCAATGGTATGTATCAATGTCGTAACGAGATACTTCAAAAGTATAAACATCATGTAGATATACTTTTGACCACCTTTGATCATTACACCCTTCAAACCATCCCATGGTCAACCAACAAATTTGTAGACACTATGACCTGCTTAGCTTCCCAAATACCCACTTCCCCTACCGATTCAAAAATATTTGTCACCGTATAATGCCTCCATTTTCCTTCTTATATACCTCATGATGTTTACTCCATCGAAATGACACCCCCGACTTGAGTGACCTTTGTATAAAAATACTATGACTACCTTTCCTCTCTCATCTTACCTCCCAATCTCACCCGTAACAAACAACACACACCTTCCTCAATAAGGTCTCCCATTTTGTTATCTTGGGGGACTCTCTATAAGCGTGGTTTTGATGGTATTCTATTACGATGCCTCAAAAGTTTTGAAATTCCTTATACCATTAAGGAGGTTCATGATGGCATATGTGGAGGTCACTTTAGTGGCCTTCTTTGTTCTTAAGCATATTCTTTGCCTAGGCTATTACTTGGCCGACCCTTAATTATGATTGTTGCGACTACATCAAATGCTACGTGAAATGTCAAAACATTCCAACCTTCATCATACACCCAGTCATGCCTTTACAGTCGCCGCTCGTGACCTTTGGCCCTTCTCTCAATGTGGTTTGGATATTTTTCGGAGAAATCAATCATCATTCTTCCCAATTCCATCAATGGATCATAATCGCTACCGAATACTACACAAAATGGGTGGAAGCCATACCACTCATTTCCATGAAAGTCGATAAAATATGTGAGTTCATTAACCATCACATCATTTGTCACTTTGGTGTCCCTCATCGCCTCATCACTGACAATGGAAAACAATTCAAAAAAAACATTGCAAAAACTTTGCGATGCCTTCGGCATTCAACTTAGTTTCTCCTCACCTTATTACCCACAAACCAACGGCCAAGCCAAATCCACTAACAAAACCCTCAATAAAATTCTCATGAAAGTGGTTGACGATACTGGGAAGGATTGGCATACGCACGTTCATTTTTCTCTATGGGCATACATCACTAGTATTTGCACTTCCACTGCGGCTACACCCTTTTCACCGGTCTCACGGTACCAAGGCTATTCTACCTCTCGAAGTCCGATCCCTCACTCCCCATTTCTCTCCATGACATGCTTACCGATGATGAATTTCTTCAAAACCGCTTAGCACAACTAGGATTTATTAGAAGAATGTATTCTTAATGCTCTGGATCACCTTCAAGTTTATCAACAACGTATCAAACATGCTTATGAAAAATGTGTTCATGAACGCACCTTCCGAGTTGGTGACATTATTTTGAAAGAAAATAAACACATAAATAAAGCAGAAAAAGAAAACGGGAAAATTTTCTCCTAATTGGCTTGGACCATACATCGTAACTCATATCTATGGATCGGGTGCCTATCATTTGTCCTCGCTTGAGGGTAAACCCGAACCTGAGCCCCTTAATGCCTTACATCTTCAACCATTCTACTATTGACCTCTAGCCCTACATCACTATTTATCTAGTTCATGCTCATCCCTTGAGCACCATTTACCTTTTCCACACCTCATCTCCAATGACTAAACAAGGATCATGTGATTACCCATCACCCTTTTGCCTTTTCTTAAATATGTGCACCATGGCTCTCCACATGCCATGATTCTCATGGATACTTTTCATCTTATTTTAGATGATATCCCAAGGTCATTCACCCTTTCCTTCTCAAAAAGAACCAAATGCTTCATTATAGTCTCTTCCATGACTTAAAATCCAAAAAAAAAAAAAATGAATCCCTCGGAAGGACATCTTCCAATATAAGGGATCAACTCCTTGAGTCAAACTTCTTATATAAAAGATGAATCCATCCAAAGGATATCTTCCACCCTCAATTATCACTATAAGTGGACTACTCCTTCGAAGGACAGCTATAAAAGCTCACAACTCTCTACATAGTCTTTTCAAAAAAAAAAAAAAAGAAGACTATTTTCTCAAAATCAACATTGAGAAGCTTCCCGCATCGATCAACTTCTCGAAGACCTCAAGGAGACATATTTTCCTCCCATGTAGAATTCCCACATCGATCACCTATCTACAAAGCTTAAAAGAAAATAAAAAAGAAAAATAAGCTTTTTCATCATGGACTTGCCTATTGTGATCTTGGCTCCATTACCCAGGCATCCTACTTCCCATTTTATGACCCAATTACCTACACCTCTCTACCCGTTATCTTTTCACTTCATACCTCAAGGGACCTATTTAACCTATGAAATTATGTGATCATGTGACTTTCGTCACCCTTAGAATTATCAATCATGTCATGTCTTTGGGGTCTTACGTTCATTTACCCCATCTATAGATATGTTTCATACGTTTTGATCCTTGCCAATCGGGTGGTTTTCTTGCCCCCTCTTATCTTTTATCTTCTTCATCACCTTTTGATTTTCTTATACAGGACTTAATCCTCAACGCTTACCTTTTGGGGTCATCCTCCCCTTTTTCCATAGTTTCCCTCACCTGCAACATTTTTACTATCATCTACCCCCACCTATTAAACCCAAACCCACACCATGACCACAAAACCTACCAACTCATTTTCATCTTTTTCCCTAGCTTATGGGAGAACTACATCATCCGAGGTCCCTTTTCACCGGGACTATGTAGGTAGCACTTCCAAGGCATGGGACCCTATAAGGTTAGCTCGGCCACTCTTTACCCTAATCATTTTCCCCATCTTTTACGTGATTTCCCATTCATATCAAAAAAACCTCGACATCTAAACCATACACCACATAACTTTTACCACTTATATTATTTCACATTTTCATACATAACCAACATTTTCCACATTTTACACTATCTCATGCATTTATATTACCATTTGTTATCAAAATACCGAAATAACTCCATCCATGCCTAACGACCCCGACTAAACCATGCCTAACGACCATGCTAACACTTAACCATGCCTAACAACCCGACTCAATCCATTCCTAAACCGACTCCGACTCAATCCATGCCTAAACCGACCTCCAATCCCTAACCAATCCACTCAATCCACCTGATATTAGGTCCCACCTCTCACTCAACCACTCTCACCTATGTGGCTCGCCAACCAAGCTCTCTGTTGTACTCTCTTGTCCTCTTCCTCTTTTCTCTCTTCTTGTCCTTTTCTCCTTTTCCAACTACACAAATGACTTTTCAAACCACAGGTTTTTACTTTTTATACTACCCTACCCGACCCGAAAACGCGGTTAACCCTTGACCACTACCGGTCTTCTACCTTAGACTTCCACCATCGATTCCCCTACACCATCATCGGTTCATTACGACCAATGATGGTTACTATGTATACTCATATCCCTCACAAAAACCTCATTTTTCCTTACATCCCCTTTCTTTTACCTCAACTACACCTATCTGGACCACTTTACCTTCACCTCTAGCCTTCCACCCTCTTCAACCTATTCTGTCTACTATTGATGCCTTATTATTTTACCCTTACCTTGGCCTTACCCATGCCGTGATCTCAATATTTGGACCTGGACCATCACTAGTGACCTTTGACCTCATGTGTTCACTATACCTTGCGGCATTGTTACCTGTGTTGTTGACCTAATGACCTTACCTAGCCTATTGCCGTGACCGTTTATCCTGACCCTACCTTTGGTGTACCAAACATACCTAAACGTTCTTGCACCTAACCTATGTTGTGTTTCTTGACCTTATCCTATACCTTGGATACTGATTCACTTCACCCTTGTTTGGATAAACCTATCGACCTTAGACGATGTAGATTTTCCTACTCTTCAACCTGATAGCGTGCTACAGTTTATATGTGTGTGTGCATTTGACTACTACTACCTTTGACCCTAACCCATTACCTATATTACCCGAGTAGACATTTCACCCTCTTCCCCTACACCCATTTACCTTTTCCTCACATTTACCTTTTATCATACCACTAACCGCTTTAACCAAATACCATGTCGGTTCCTTCCTAGTTTGAGGGGGATCACCTTCACCCTCACATGGGCCAACCACATCTTATTTTTGTTTGCATCACTTACCAATACAAGCTATGCAACAAAAAGGGTAAAAATGTAGGCACTAAAATTAGGTCACACTCCCTTTTTTCCCTCGACATATAAACACCCTTTATCACATTCACCTAGCCATGGCCCCCTCGCACCTCACTAGTATTAATTTAATTAATTTAATTAAATTAATTCATTATCCTCACCATATTTATTATTTAAATATCTTAATTTAAATAATATCTACACATATAGCTCACCAAGAAACTCAACCTAAGACCTATTCTTAGCAAGTTCCCATAACTAACTAAGACTTACCCAAACCCTAAAAATCAATGCCTACATTCCCTCTAACCACATTCCTACATGCTCACAAGAAGCTCCCAGTCTAATCCATGGGATAATGACACAAGATCTAAGAAAATCAGGAGGATCTCCCTAAGTTTATTAAACCTAGAAAATCCCACCTTGACCGACGTCGGTTTCCCCTAACCATCACCGATTAACCTGCACATGTCGGTTACCCCTTTTAACCCCAAAACAACCTTATTCTCAAGGTTGGAATTTGGAACTGGGAAGTTGGAAGCAAGAAAGTTAACAAGAACGAATCTTATAGACATAACGCATCTTCTTAGAGCCAATTTGAGCAAGAACTCACATCCAAGGAAGGAGATTGAGCATCTTCTCTCGCACAGCCATCCCAGCCACGATCTGATCTATCTAAGCAAAGAGGATAATGCATGCAGCCCATGTAAAATCTTTCTTCAGTTGGTTATCACTTGCATCCTCCAAACCCATCCTTAGCACATCCATCCTTCACATAAATATGTTCGAAATGAAATATAAGTAAGTACAAAATCATACTTTTTCGGTTATTTCATTTTATCATTATTTTATTATCCATTGTTCATCTTACTCCCTATTGATAATCTCCAACATTTTTTACCTCCATAGACCCATCAAAACCTTGTAAAAACCTATTTCAGTCACCCAATACCTCACCCTACCAATCAAATCCTTTGTGCAATCACAAAGGAGACCAAAACCCCATTCTGTGACATTTCCAGATCTCACAAGAATGGCAAAGCGGTTATACCTAACCGTGGCGGTCATCCTCGACCGACGCCGGTCTCTATGTTTTCCCACATAGCCTTAAACAGAGACCTATCCACCTAATTTTACCTCACCCTCACTCACCTGTGACCTACCCGAGACCTTTATTAGACCTCATAACCTAGAACTAATCATTTGACCCATGGATTCTATTCTAGCTTAGCACATAGATTAGATCTATTTCTTATTGTGTTTTAAGTGAGATACCTAAATCATTTCAAAATAACAATAGGATTTACTTTGTTTACAATATTAATTTGTTTAAAATAGTGGACTGACAGCCATCTAGGAAGTACCATACTTCCCGGATCTAGCTTATGCTAGGTAGTTCACTACCCATATTGTTTAATTCTTTCTAGTGGTCTTACTTTCATTACAGGTAGTTCCTCCTAGCCAAAAGGAATCTCTCATAATCAGTTGTGGATTCGGAAGTCATATGCATGCAACAACCCATCAACCGACATTTGAATAGGTATTCCTCCTACGCCCGTTACCCTATCTATTTCATCAACAATTCAAAGAAACAATCTAAGAAAAAGGTGAAACAAGATGAAAAGGACTTAATTTGATCAACTTATTGTTTGGGGGATTTCTTGTTTCTTTTCATGGGTTCTTTATTCTTCAATAAATTTGGAAGACATGGGAATAATTTAAGCAATTTTTGTTAGGCATCCTATCTTATCTTCTTTTGACACTAGGTTCTAAGCCTACGGATCAATTTTGTCAAACCTAAAATATAATGACAAGATCCTTTCCTTGACAAGAGGATACTCTTTCCTCGTTTTGTTTGAGAAAGGAATTAAAATGTTTGTGTACTTGTATAGATTTGGGAAGAGAATGGAATGGATAGACCTTAAAGATTTCTATAAGTGTCCTCAATCTCATTTTAGAATGTATACATTGCTCAGAAATTTTGTTGGAGGAACATCTCTGCTCAACATATATTTTGGCTTGATAGTCATTGTAAAGGATCTAGAAGTCCTTAGGTAGAAATTAGGACTCATTTTGTAAATTTTTTTGGGCTGAGTCATTCAAAATTTATTTATTTTTGACCTCCTTTATAGTAAATTTTATATTTTTAATTGTTTGAGCCATTTTGGAATTACTAAATGGTGTGTAAGGTGTCTTAGTGAGTGTATTGGATAAATTAAGTCATTAAATTATTTTAATAGGTCATGTAAGAGTTAGGAGTCATATTAGATGACTAGTTCTTAAGGTCTTAAGATGTCTTATATAAGAGATCCTATAAATGATGTAATCAAGATAAAGCCATTTCTTTTTTAGGACTCATGACCTCCCATTTGGTTGAGAACTAACTTGATGAGGTATAAATATGGTCATATTTTTAACTAATTCATTATTAATTCAAATGAAAAAAATAAGGATATCCAAGAATTTGTGGAAGAGAATAACTCTTTGTTTACACATAGTTATTTGGTACAAAAATTTTGTGTATGAGCTATTTGTGAGTAATGAACTAATGGTTTCAATATTAAAAGAATTTCCTAACTATTATGAAAGTAATTATCACTTGTTTTATTAGACATTGAAATTTTTAAACAATTAGCTTTGAGATTTGTTCATCTTGGTATTTTCTTATAACTCTACAACTTTTTGTTTCACAATACAGTCAATACATTTCATGCATTTTTGTAGAAGTGAGTCGATTTTGATGTTGAGATTGACCAGGTAGAGGTGGTACTATGTTAATAAAAACTTATATATGGAGATTAATGTCTTGAAATTTTCATTTAGGTGTGTTTATGATAATTCTTCCTTTCTCAGTTAATTGAAAACCCTCGCTAGGGTTTTGGGGGAATTTCTTGAATAAAATGTTTGTATAATGAATTACGGTTTCATATTGATAACATATAATTATCTAGTGAACTAATTGATAATTTTGATTTTTTAACTCTTATCAAATTTGCAATATTCATTATTTCATGATAGTACTATTTAGAGGTTTGTAGGGTATAGTGGTAAATTGAAAGGAGACAAGAGAAAGAAATATAAAGTTAAGTGGCTTTAATAGAGAATTGTGAACTGAAATTTATACACAACATATGAGTGTGAGGAAGGATATTTTTAAGGTTAGAAGGCTTGAGGTTGTTCAAAAAGACCACATTTTATGCCAATATTGTTGTAGGCATATAGAAGGGCATAGAGGCCTAATTGGAGAAACAAGAAAGTGTGGAAAGGTGTCTTAACTTTAAAGGTTGGCTTTCAAACTTGGTAATCAACTAAAACTAGAAAAATGGTCTCCTAAAATTCCATTATTTAGACTTCAAACCTTATTATTCAAATTTTAAGTTTGAAAAGGACCTAGGAAAATGCTATAAGGAGCTGGAATAGGTGGAGAAGGAGTCATGGAGGAAGAGAGACTTACCAACGGAGTAGGGATATAAAAAACTTCAAACACCTTGAAGAGATTAATGGGTTCCCAAAACATGTGTTGGTTCATTTTAGTTGTTTTAGGATGATTCCAAAGACCAAATCACCAGGTGTCATTGTTCTTGAGAAGCTACTTAAGGTAGTTTTGGCTAAGGTAAGCAATTTGAAGAATTCTTATGTTTTCTATCAATTTTATTGGTGACTCTGCATGGAATATGATATATATATATATATAGATATGGTACATTGATAGGAATCTTTCAAGTGAACCCATTTACGATAATATTTACTAGTTTTAAGTGTTATTGACTTGAGAAAGTAATCCACTTTCCAGGCTTAAGGGGTAAATTTATGTTTTTTGACTAAACTAACTTTGTGGATGGGTTGAGTGTGATTTGTGCTCTACATAAAATGGTTCCATAGGTCCCTCTACTATACTAATTATTGAGGATGAGAATTCTTTTGGGATGCTATGAGATGGCTTAAAGGGTCCCCTATCCAAGAGGATACCTCCAAACAACCTGTCTAAAATAATTTCATTCTCCCTAAACCTTTCCCTAGGGCTTAAAAATAAGTGGAATTTTTATGATCCCATTACTATATGGAATCATAGATTTAATTTTCTGTTGTATTATTGATTTCATTCAAACAAATCTTACTTTAGATGGCTTCGATAATACTTACTTGCCATTGTAAAAATTCAATCTAGTGAACCATCTGGGTTCGATCTAGATTTTAGGGTTTCATGTATTATTTCATGGTTATACTCAATAAATTTCCACAAGTTCTTGTTTCTTTATCTACC
Organism: Taxus wallichiana var. yunnanensis; assembly: GCA_018340775.1. NCBI lineage: Eukaryota > Viridiplantae > Streptophyta > Pinopsida > Cupressales > Taxaceae > Taxus > Taxus wallichiana. The sequence continues at coordinate 165,205,279 of CM031240.1, forward strand.
TCTATGTTTAATAAATTAAATATTAGATGCAACAACTAGGTAAGAATAATGAATAATATTTCTATGAGTCTAAAATTCCTCAAACTTCCACACACTATATTTCTTCGTTGATTATTTTCTAAGCCATGTTCCATGAAAAACAAAAGATCCCATAGGATATTCTAGGCCTTCTCCATCTATGATTAGGGATGTAAATTTATTTTCCTCCTCAACACAACAACAAAAATAATAATTTGTTCCTTCTTTATTATTTTCTTCTGCAATAACTACATAAACATGACCTATATCACATTGTACACAAAATAGTTATTTTCAATAAATGGTTCATAAAAAAGTTTCATAATAACATAAACTATCATTTTTAACAAAATTATTGAGATATATAAAATTTGGTTGCACTAGATCTAATATATGGTCAAAGTCAATGGAGGATTCACTCTGTGTGAGTTATAGTACTCGTGGAGTTTGATAGGTGTCAAGTGGATATGATTGTCTACTACATCATTCATCAACCCATTTTGACTCACATTCATCCCAAAATGAATACATACATGAAGAGAAAACAAATTCCATTTTCCTTGTATGAATAGTCCATGAACCCGCATTTGAACTTCTAAAACAAAGTGAAACTCACTACATCTCATTAACGTATAATAATATTCATATTTTGAAAAAGTATCTTCTTCTACCAGCATTAAAAAAACAAACGAACTATAGACTTACCCTCATTACATAGATCCATTGTTGAGTTACACCATTCCATGATGGATTTTGCATCGATCAACTTGGAACCATCTTTATAATTCAATTATTCTTTTCGCTAAGGATATTTTAACACATGCTCCTATACCATCATGTTCTCCTTTTCCATGTCCCACCTAAGTGAAATTCTAAAAATGTTTAAAATCACTTATTTTATGCATCTTGCTCAACCAAAAGAGAAAATTCATATATTATTGATTTGTGATATATAATTATCTAGCCATATTATTTGTTTATCAAATATGATGTTTTTGATATTCAAAATTTCCATATAATATCTCAAAACAACCTTGCACAAACTTTTATGAATGTGCATCATCATCACTAATATAGAAATAGTACTCCCTAAAAATATTTATCTTCCTCTCATGTTGTCGAGAGCATTAGTGAATACTATATGCACAAATATGGAGGCCTCAATAGATTTGTATTATTGTGATTGCACTTAATTTTGTGGTGTAGAGTATAGTTCTCTATAAAATCAACAAATGACACAATAGTACCAAGAGGAAACGTGTCCTTCCATAACCTGAATTGGTCATTTAACAATCGAGATTTGTGTTTATGTCGTGTGCACTCATACACTATCTTCTATCGAAATATAGTCATAAAATATGATACACATATTTCTTTACTCACGAATTCATGCCTCTTGGATTCTTTACAATCTTTTGAAGTGTATGCCACTGATTTTTATTTTCCACAACTAACTAGTTATTTTTGATTACATGTGTATTATTTGCATGTATACAATTTTTCAACCATTGCAAACCACCATAACTATCACAAGTTCCTTCTAAATGTGACTTCTTATAAACAATTTTCCTTCTTCTCTTGTACAATAAACACATGAGATGAAATATCTTACTTATTTAGGTGGAAAATGTATCATAAACTCTTGGAAAATATTCTAAGTATGTAAATTTAAACATATATGTTGAAAAATATCATAATGCTATGAAAATTACTCGATCTAATACACATAATACATGAAATAGCTACACTAAATTATTCTCACACTAATTTTTCTATTGCAATACTTACATATATATAGGAATATAATTCCTATATTTTAGGATGTAGGTATAACTACACCTCCATGAATATCTCTCCCAAACTCTATACACGTGAGTGGTTAAACTCATACAACAATATCTCTGTTATAGTTGTTTAATATAATAACTAATAACAAATATTCACTAACTTACCATTTATATAATAATTATCAATGTAATTATTATTCACCCATACATACAAATGGAGCACTAAGATACATTTCCTAACATTCCCCCTTCGTAAGAACATGGGAAAAACTTGCCTTTGTACTTGCACTTACTTTAATGATCTCGATGATTTTACAGGGATGATCATACACCTAATAGATGGTTTTTCATAGGGTTGATCATAAACCGAAAATGATGGTTTTGCAACTGGTTTACCACAAACCAAAAGGGTGATGGTTTTGCATAGGGTTTACCAACAACCAAAAATGGTGGTTTTACAAGTGGTGTACCACAAACCAAAAATGAAGGTTTTCAAGTGGTTTACCTACAACCACATCATGATATGCCAAGTATTATTCTTAGCCCTCATCACATCTCACTGCAGGGAATAACATAGGAAATTCTGCTGAAATCTGTTGCTCATATATAGAAAATACCATAAATGTAGAAAACTAGAAATGGAACATTGAGATCATGTTCCCCCTCAATGTGAAATTTCCTTTATTCTCGTAAACCATAATAGGAACACTCGCAACCAAACACTCTTCCGTAAAACACAAATAAACAACGGGAACACACTCGCATAAAAATAATCACCATAGCTGATACGACCTCGTGTTGTTGGTGACTAATGAGAGAGGTCGCTTGAATGACCTCCAACCTCCTATGCCTCCTTCCTCCAAGCAATTCACTTAGTATAGAAAGTCTTCATATTTATAGTCAATTTCATCTTTTATTTGGTCATCTTCATTTTCTCGAGCCTTCTTCAAAGACTTCTTCATTCATTTTCAATTTGACTAATTATAACTTTAAAGAGAATTTTGCATTATTCGCTTTAGCCCCAAAAATTTTGTTAAGTATATCCCATATTTCGTAGAAGATTTTTCTAAATCTATATGATGTAATTCAAAATCTAAAATACCAAGTCCAATTATTTCTTTGGCTTTGTCATCTCTAGTTTCCCATTCTACAATTTTGCTTACATCTATATGTGCTTTTTCTTTTCCATCTACTATCCTCCATAGGTTTTTATTCATTAACTGCATCTAAAATTTTACTCTCCATGTATGAAAGTTCAACCCATTAAATTTATCTAATGGTGTATCCATTTTAATGAATCTAAATATCCAAAAAAATTGAATGTAGATTTGAATTACCTTTGATTCTCTGATTTCTTCAAAAATAGCAAAGATCAATGTGTTGTATAGTAAATTGCACATTTCTCCCAAATCACGCAAACCGGGTTCATCTCGAATTTATGTTGTAGCTTCCAATATTACAGATCGCTCCACATGCAAAATTATGTAGAAACCCAGATCGTAAACAAACGTTATGAGATCTTCTTTTGAGACAAATTTAACTCTCGCTACGATACCAAATGTGAAAATTACTCGATCTAATACACATAATACATGAAATAGCTACACTATATTATTCTCACACTAATTTTTCTATTTCAATACTTACATATATATAGGAATATAATTCCTATATTTTAGGATGTAGGTATAACTACACCTCCATGAATATCTCTCCCAAACTCTATACACGTGAGTGGTTAAACTCATACAACAATATTTGTTATAGTTGTTTAATATAACAACTTATAACAAATATTCACTAACTTACCATTTACATAATAATTACCAATGTAATTATTATTCACCCATACATACAAATGGAGCACTAAGATATATTTCCTAACAAATGCATCAAAATTAAATATGGATCCTACAACAACAAGTAGTCCATGAGTAATTTATATTAACATAAAAAGGTTTGGCCAATTCAAAATACCTTTTACTAATTTCTATTTCGGGATGTGTCTCTTTATAATTATTAAAAATGTCTCTGTGTCATATTAAAAAAAAATTATGATGTGATTAATAGGTTCGCGAACTAATTCTTCTTTTTAAAATGTGTTTTTCATTAGGTGAAATGATTGTATTAGTCTTGCAAGAAGATTGTGAGTAGGAAAGTTGTGCTTTGTCATCACGGGAAGGATGTGGTAAGAAAAATCAAGAAGAGGTATTGAGATTCCACCTCTAGTTTCTTACTATAATCATAAGAACAATAAAACTTCGATCCACTTTTTCAACTTAAAAAGTATGGTTATGATTTATAGAAGATGTGAAATTCCTTTCCATGCACTTTTTGTGGATTGCATAAATTATTTTGAGGCCGATGCTAGAAAAGAAGGGAATTGATGAAGAAGTTGATGCCATTTGTCAAGAACAAGGAAAATAAGAAAAACCAATCTCGTCATGTAGAGTCGAGAAATGGCAGAAAGAGTTCCTCATCCCAAAAATGATTTTAAGAGGAATTTTTGTGCTCATTTCTAGAGGAATGGGGATCGGTGTGGACAATTTCTGAAATCGCATCCATCTCACCATTAGGGTAATGGCAAGCAAAAATACAATGGAGACCTATTGTAAAGGAAAAGGAAGTTTCTACTCCACCACCAGTTGACAATTCAACCCAGGACCAGGTAATACTTGAAAGTGAAAGTCCTTTAAAATGGGTAAGTAAAAAAATTCAATTATATATTACATAATTCAGATTGATGAATAGTATGTAGTATTTGTTTAGAGATCAGATATTGTGAGAAATTGATGAGAGAAAGGTTTACCATACTCAGTGGATTTTCTTACTTATGAAAATTTGATTAATGCTCCAAACATATCTCCTAATCAGTTTGTGAGTACCTGTTATAGCTTGGATACATGATTTAACTCATACAAAGCTTGGAGATTGATCTGCCATTTGTGTAGACAATAGAGTTCGTAGGAGTCAGCTCGGAACTTCATTTTGTGTAGAGGCATCGTGACCGCAGCAGAATGGTAGCTGAATCACCATTGGCATTGACATTAGGTCGGAACTTCATTCTGTGAAGAGGCCATCATGGGCATCTAGTAGAATGGTACCTGATATTGCTTGTCAACAAAAGGATCTCTCAAAAGATTAGCTTGGAACATCATTCGATTCAAGGCATTGCGACCACACATTCGAATGGTAGCTGATCATCAGACTTAGCATCGTGTAGCGGAGGCGTTGAGATCTGCAGAGACTTATCACTTTGCATAGTAGAGGCATTGAGGTTTGCAAGAGACTTAGACACATTGCAAAATGAAGGTGTTGAGGTCTCACGAGAGACTTAGCACTACATAACGGATGTGTTAAAGTCTAAAAATGGAAAACTTATTGTCCATCATCGACATCAGATCAATCATAGCTCTAAGTAGCATGGAGTTCCTTCGACCCAGTTTGATTATGTGGAATCAAATCGAGCCAGGAGCTGTGTTATAGAGTAAAAGAAGATCCTTGTTGTCAGATATTTGGAAGATTAGCACTACACAAGAGGGATTATTGAAGTTTCATTCAGAAACTTAGCACCATTTAACGAAGGTGTGGAGGTCTTCTTTGGATATCAGAGTGGTGCGACGGAAGCATCGTGGGACCATAAGCCCATAGGTCTAGGATAAGAGTAAAGTTGTTAAAGTGAGAAGGTTATAGGAGAAGAGACCAAAGGGTATAATATAGTATCACTTCCAAGGTGATAGTATAGTTTCCATATTCAGGACAGGATGGAAAAATGTTCCAATATAATCTTTTTGGGACAAAAAGCCTTTCTCATTTGGGGGTGTAATCAGGGGATCATTTTTGATATAAAAATTTACCTAAACATCCCTAAATTGTGTTAGTGCAGAATATCATTTTGAGATATTTTCATCGACTATGAGAACATGACAAACGGACATTGGGAGCTCTAGTTATGTCAGTCAAAGTTCAGTCAGAAAGTCAACTATGGTCAACAGGTCAATAGTGGAGCAATGGCACTATGACACATGGCGACAAGAAAAATTTGATGGTCTTGTAATGTTTCAAAATCAGTTCCATGGTATGAATCTTGTTGCAAAGCTTTCCAACGCATTTTAAACGGACCAAATATGAGTTCCTATGTGAAAGATATGAATAGGTAAAGTTGTGGTCAAATGATGACGTGGCACACTCTGACATGGACAAATGGCATATTATGGGCATGAAACTTGGTAGGTTTGTAGTGGATTTGGATTTAAAATAATAAAAATAATCTATTTAATCCATTTCACGTGAATAAGCCTAAATCCCATGGGATAAGGAGGATTTTGTGGCCAAAAAGCTATTTAAAGGCTTATCCTATCCCTTTCCCACCAAATGTGGGGTCAATGGCTAAATTGGGTGCCTAAACCTATGGAAGGGGGATTTGAACCCTTGACCTATGCCAAAATACTTATCAGCCTTACCAACCCACCACTTTTTAGCAAGTGATAGAGTTTTAGATCACTTCTATTTAAAGGGACCTATAGATGGGTTGAACTTTCATACATGGAGAGTAAAATTTTAGATTAAAGTCACATTTTTAGTATCCATAACCCACAACAGAAAGGGAATTGAATTTTTCGCACATTTAAGCATAAAATTTTATTATTGGATCAGATTTGGAATCAAGAATTCAATTTGAGTGCATTCTAAAATCAACTGTGAATTTTTAAATGGATTTGTAATAGATTCAGTATATTCACTTAAGTTGAAAATTAAGGATAATTGATTTATCTGGAAGAGTTCAAGGATTTGGGTTTCAAGAATTCCCAAAATTGCTAATACTCTTAGTCAGTTATCAAGTTTTTAAATCTGAGAATTTTCTAAGTACTACTTCAAAAAAATTAGTACCATTTTCATATCATTTTTGTATAGTTCCCACCATCCTCGTGACACTATTTTAATATTAACTCATCTTATTTACAAGATTATTAACATTGATATAATATTAATTAAATTATTATATGGTTTTGTGGTAAATTACTCTTGTGACATAGGTGGTGTTTGAGGCATGTTGTGCCAATAAAATGTTGTGATAGATATTACTAGTTTCTTTTTACCATGCTATTATGGATATTAGAAGGATGCAACTTAGATAGATTTTACTAGATATATGATGGATGAATGATGAATCTATTTCATATTGTGACCATTAATTATGATGATTCTGATTTGAATGTACCATGGAATAACTTGGATGAATTCTATGTTTTGATCTACTATAGAAACATATGTGACATTTTGGATAGTTATCTCGTTTGGATGTTGGTTGCTTTTTAGATTTGGATTTTCAATCATAAGTGAAATAATTATTGTTTTTTGTATAGTTAGAATGAATATCCATGGTTGATTAATTTTTTGTTATATTCGATTATTTATTTGATTTATTGTTTATCAAGCACGTATGTAAAATATGTGAAATGAGTGTGTCGATTACACATCACACAAGATAAGGTGGGTTTCGAGTTACACATCAAGTTGCACAAGTGACCGACGAGGCCGAGTTGTTTATCTATAAATGATATTTGTGTAACCTTGTGTGTATGTGGCGTATTCATGTTGGAAAACATTAGTGATTTCTAATTTACCTATGTTATTTTTTAATTTGTTAAGCCTTGTAATAAACTTGTTTACGGACCTAGTGGTCCCCTCTTGCATTAGTGATGTTATTATGTTTGTAATCTTATTGTTATTGGTTTAGGAAAACCTAATCATCATTTGGTTGAGCCCCACCACCTCTTTCTTATATCCACTTTACCAAATTTTGAAATTGGGCTAAATGTGGTATTTGTGAGGATCTCTTTTCACATTGGGGGTCTCCCTTACACTGAAATGGACCCTTTGGATCCTACCTATGGGTAAGGGGGCTTTTTCTAAAGGTCAAATGGGATTTTCCTCCCCTTTGACCATTCTCTTGTCACCATCTTGTAAGTATGCTGAATTTTGAGCTTTGTCAAAAGTTGAAGTGTGTTGTCTTATTAACATTTTAGGATATTTTCAAGAATACTTCCTAAATGTGTTTCTTTTGTCTATTAGGATTTTGGAATCCTTTGCTGGAAAATAAGGTGGGTCACACATGTCATGCTTTCATTTGTGAGGATTAGAATTTTATTCTTCTTCATATACCTCCTCATGGTGAGGGGTATGGAATTTTTGTTGGTAGTTTTTTTACTATGAGAGTTAGAGAAAGCTTGGAGCTAGGAGCTTGAAGTGTTTCCATTTTTTGGAGAGGGATAGCTTGTTTTGAGGTATGCCTTCATGCTTCTCATTTTTTCTTGTTTTAGTATGTTGTGTAAAAGAAAATAATGTTTTTTTATTTATTTCTTGAATGCTTGCATGTTGTTATGGGTGTCTTTGTAAATATTATTTGTTATTATTTTTTCCATCCATCCTATGTTATGGTGGATTTTGGAATTGTAGGGGAAGAGGGAGGAAATACCCTCTATTACACTACATGGATTGATCGGAAAGCCAAGATAGTCTTTATTTTATTCCTCCGCTCATATGGTCTGATGTGGAAGATGACTGTTCATATGGTTTGAAGCTCATCTTCCATCCTTGTGAAGGAAAATATCTCATGGTTTGAAAATAGTTTGAAAATCCTTACAAGGAGGAGGAGGCTTGAGTTTGGGATATAGAAATAGGTCGGATGTGTGATGTTTATGGAAATTATTTAATTGTTCCTATGGTTGGTTCACAATATGGCTTATTATGGGCTCCTTGCCACTCTTCCCCTTTGAGGAAAACATGGATTTATCCTCTTGTGATATTTGTACTCTTTAGTTTTTTTATATTGAAATTGTGTGTGTGTACGTGTGTGTGTGTTTTCCTCTTTCATCTCCCCATATAAAATTTTAAGCAATGTATTATATCTCTCCCATGGGTTCTCGACTGGAGGCTAGCATGTCCTCCATTGGTGGAGTTGGCATGTGATGATGCCATTTGGTTGGGTGGAAAACCAGGTCTCTTTCTCTTGTGCATTAAATAATTTCATATGGAGTGGAAGCTTGGAAAATATGTTTGGAGCATGGAAGAAAAAGTTTAAATTTTTGGGCATATTGTTCCCCATTATGGGGAGGCTTGTTCACTTACATTTTAAAAGTATTTTTTTGTAATGGTGAATTATTATCTTGTCATTTTATCTTCTCTCTTGAGAAGAAGACTTGTAATATTGTAAATTAGTTTCCACATTTGGTGGAGGTTTCAATACTCATAAGTGATAATTTTGTATCCTTGTTTAGTAGAAGCTTGGAAATGTATATTACATCTTTAAAAAAATAATATAGGCAAGTTATTTTATATTTGTAGATAAAAAAATTTATATGGTTATTGTGTTATCACTTTTTGTAATGAGGTCAATGTTTAAGCTAGTATGGAGTTATTATTGCTTATAAATGGGCTACGTTAAAATAATTTATTGTAATATGGATACCTCTTGTTAATGAAAAGCATTTACCTTGTTTTTGAAATGTATTGACGAAAAGAAAATTAAAGAAAATTAAAGTGGTTTTTTATTAAATGTATTCGATTTCATTTGAAAAGAAGTTTATTTTAAACCTGAAAATTTTAATGCTATGAGTTGAGAAACAATAGAAGAAAGAAAAGGGTCTTAATTGGTTAACTAGCAGCTAGGACTTTTGTGAAGGCTTTTGGGAATACATTAGGAAGAAGTCCTTCTCTTTAAATCTATTTTTTAAAAGTTGGTGAATTAACTAAAAATATTTATTTCCTCTTGAGTTTTAAACACACACACACATACACATATAATATATATATATATATATATATATATATATATATATATATATATATATATATATATATATATATATATATATATATTACATGCTCTTGTTCAAACATTAGGATTGTTTAAGGAAAGTAATTTTCTTCCTATTTTACATGGTGTAGCATGTTTTAAAAGAAATCAAATTCTTTGATTTGTTGAGGTTAGATGAGATAACTTATTTTATTTATTTAAACAAAAGACGTTTTAGTTGGTTTTTCTAACTCAATATGTTTGAATACATATGGGAAATAAATTGTTTGCATTTTATCTAAAAAGAAAGAATTAAGTACTTAGATTTGTCTTTCCATTTTTAACAAATCATGTCTAATGGAGTTAAAGAAAAAATTTATTATGGTAGTGGAAACCTTATTTTACCCCTCAGTGTGTGTGTGTGTGTGTGTGTGTATATACATGTATGTATGTATGTATGTATGTATGTGTATGTATGTATGTATGTATGTATGTATGTATGTATGTATGTATGTATGTGTGTGTGTGTATATATATATATATATATATATATATATATATATATATATATATATGATGGCAAATATATATACTATAAAAAATGTGATTTTGAAATAACTAGACAAAAAGACTATCATAGAAATCGGTTGGAGTTTTCATGCGAACCAAATAAAAAAAATAATAATAATCATAATAATGTATTCTGGGAGTACCACCTCTCCCCTCGCACAAACATGGTGTGTCAGTGGTCGTAATAATCATGACACACCACACCCCCACTCCCATTCACCATGGTGCGGTACGCAATCCCTCCAGCTTCACCACTCGCATAAAACACCTCCACACAAAGGTGATATATATCACCACGTAGAGGGATTTATGTGGGTGGAAATATGCGAGATGGTTGTGTAGGTGGAGGTGAATGGGGATGGGGTGTGGTGTCTTATGAGGGCGATGGCCTTGAATTTTGTGAACCAAATAAAATAAATATTAATAATAATAATAATGTATTAGTGGGAGTGGTTTGCCCCCTTCCCTACACAAGCATGGTGTGGTTTGGCCACACCACAACCCCACTCCCATTCACATGTGCCTACGGATCCCTTCAGTAGTTCCTCGCCCCCATAAAACCCCTCCATGCAATGATATATATACATACATACATACATACATACATATGTGTGTGTGTGTGTGTGTGTGTGTGTGTGTGTGTGTGTGTGTGTGTGTGTGTGTGTGTAAAATATAGCATATACCTAGTTTCAAAAAATATATGAGAAGAATAGATACATAAAAAAAAGGGATCTTGACATCCTAGAAGAAATAAAAAAAGATAAAATATAATAACAAATCCAAATCGTGAAAGAAAATTATTCCCTTCAATATAGATCTATGAAAATTGAAAGGGAAAATCTCCTCCATGAATATTCTTCTTCCTCCATCCTCCTTCCTACAAAACCTTTGCAAAATGGAGGCCACAAAAGAAAAACATAAGATAAAAGGAAATCATAACAATGGATTTAGTACATCTAGAAAATACCTAAAATCTAGGATCAATAACAAAATAATCTAATGGCTCATATTAAACCCTCTTAACTTTTAAAATTGTGGGAATAGATTTTTATATGGGTGTTGGGGTAACTTTATTAAATGGGATCCTAGGGGATTTAACTAGGGCCATGGTAAGTATAAATGAATAATGTGTGTTTCGAGAAAATTACTTTAATAAATCAATATGTAGTATGGGTTATTTGATTTACTTATGGGACATGGGAAGTGATAATTTATGAGATTGGGACTTATAAAAATAATTCAATAAAGAATCATTCGGCACAAGCTAGTATGGTAGCCGAATGGACCCCTTTCGAAATAAATTTAACATGGAAAATGAGTGTATTTAACCCAAGAGAAAATAGAGAAAATAAAATGCTATTAATTAATCACATGGCTATAGTTCCGGACATAAAAAATTAAAATAATAAATGTATTTTAAATTTTAAAAATTATAAAATTGTTTAAGCCATGTCTTATGGTTTTGGTGTGACAAAATGGAGCATAAAAGTAGGTATTAGAGCTCGGGTTCCAACACCACAAACACTGGTATGATCATGTAATAGATAAATAAGTTTGGTTTGCTTTCATTTACCATTCGACAAAAACATTTTCGCTAAACTTATTCACTTCCTTCCTATGTTGTTTCAAACGTCGTAACGAGGTGTTGGATGTCGCACATCTAAAACAATCACTTGGAGCATTGTTCCTACTCTTAGGATGTGATTTTTTATTAAATACTAGCTTAGGTGGGAAATTTTGAGAAATGGAACAATCGGGGGTGATTGGAATGCAAGTTTTGTTCAAATTCTCTATTCTAAAACACTTTGTAAAAGTTTTTAAAAAAATTTGTTCAAAAATAGCGTGCAAAATGGCTTTCAGTGGCTCCTATAGCGAGGGTTGTTTCAGATGAACATGTTCTCTAGTTGTATGGGATATCACAACAACATTTAACCCAAACTTCTAATATCATTTGATAATTTATTTAAAGGCATGTTGATCCATGTTGATCGCATTATTACATGGGACAACAACTAAAATCGAGGAATTCCATTTCGATTTTGACCCGTGGTTTAGGGAGCTTTAGTAGGAAATTGAGATCTAATAATTTTAACCTTTAGTATTTCTACATGTAAATTGGTTGCAATAATTATTTTTGAGAAAATGAAATGAAGAGTGATTTTTTAAAGTGCTTTTAAGATGCCTCTATTCGCTCTGTCATAAAAACAAAACTTTTAAATCAAATAAATTAGCTCTAGAAACAAGGTCATAACTAGATTTTTATTTATCATCATTATATTTTGTAAGTTGCAATGTATTATCTATATATAGGATAATAGATGAGAGTTTATATAACAAGATGTTGTGTTGGAACTAATTATTTTTGAAACACTTTTTGTAGCAAACTTCAAAGAAAAATATGTTAAAATGCAATAGCGAAACTTTAATAGTTGGCCCCAAGAAGGTGCTTCTAGTTCAAGACTCAATCACCATTTTTGGGAGTTGATGTCTTGTATGACTCCCTATATAATATATAATTGGTGGGACATATTTATTTTTCCATTTGTGTGTTTTTTTGTTTTGTAGGCCCTTTTTATATCCATTTTGGCTAGTTCGTAGAACAAGAGAACTAGGTCTTAGTGACCGCTTAACGCCTTAGGACACCCTTGAGGGTGCATGATTATATAATATGATTAATGTGATGTTTTACGTGTGTTGTCTATTGAATGATATGACCCATTCAAATTGGATGTTACGAGACATTTTTGGGTGCTAATTGATGTGGTATAAGTTTGTCATTTTGGGCACCATACGTAGTCATGGTTGTTTCTAAGTTTTAGTAATTCAATCGGAGTTTAATTTTATTTTTCTAAATCTTAGGGTATCTTTAATGTTTGATTATTTCAATTTTCCATGTGATTTGATTTATTATTTTGGGACATTCCTCGCAATGTTAAAAACCCCTTTGTTATATCTAACATGACCCTTTTGGTATGGGTGTGAAATAGATAATTGTACCTTGTCAAAACACACTTATAAGAAAATATGGTCTTCCACGTTTTAAAATTTCATTATTGAGGACTAGAATATTTTTCAATCCTCGTGTATACACTACTAATCTCAATTTTATAACTCTCCTTATAAGAAAATTTATGAAAACAACCTTATAACCTTGCCTTTCTTTTCGAAAGTGTATTTCTAAATTTAGCATACTTGGATAAATATGTTTGCTAATGTAAACTCCTCTAACTTATCTCTAAACAATAAATGATAAAAAGAAAGGATATTTTGTGTCTCTTTCTATATGATGGATTTTCATAAATTAAATTTTTATAGTTATTTTATCCTCTTCTAGTAAAATAAGAATACATGGAGCTATTAGAAAATGACCTCGGTCATCACAACTTGAAATTTTCCATCAAGGCCCTCAATATAACATTTGGAATTAGCTTTGGTAATGTTCTAGTTATTTTTAACCCTTCTTGAGCTTGATAAGCCCATTTTCATACTATGATCCTTTATTAAGTTTTGGTGCAATGTAACATGGTTAAATTGTTTTACCTTAGTAAGTACACTTGTGATAATAACCCCTTCTCGAATTAGTTAGAAAATTATTAAATAATCACGTTTATGACAATAAGAATTATGTTTATAGATCAGAGAGTCACCCTCTCCTTCTTACCCTTTCTCGTAGAAAAATAAAAATGATTATGCGAAAAATAACAACTTTCTCTCATCCTCTCTCTTTCTCTCCCTCTTGAAAAAGAAAAAGAACAAAGTGTTGATCACTCTTTTGGTCAATGCGATATATTTTAACAACTTAATTTTTTTCCTTAGAATTTCAAGTAATATGGTGTAATAATGATGAATACAATGATTCATAACCAACAATATATATATATATATATATATATATATATATATATATATATATATATATATATATATATATATATATATATATATATATATATATATATATATATATGAGTACATTAAAGTACTTACGCCTTATAAACAAGACTAAAATCGTGTAATTTTATGTAAATGGGAAAAATCATCAAATATGTATTTAAATAACATTTGTTGACCAACAATGTTATCATTTGTTACCCTCAAAATATAAAATTGAGGTGATCATAAGTTATAGTTTCAAAAGAAATAAGTGATGTTTAATATTCATAGATGTGCGATGTTCACCTAATATTATGTTACATACTATATTTTTGATTGAATGTAATTAAATTAGCATTGTGTTTTCATTATTAGGTCCCACATGAGAAAGTAATGCTGATAATATAGGGTCAGTAATTGTTTCCATGTGGATGTTCCTTCGCTTACATGACTTGATGAGACTTCGGTAAAATTTTGACTTAGAGGAACCCTCTTAACTTAGTAATAGAAAAATGGTTTAACCATTTTGTGGAGACTAAAGAACAAATATTATTTATTCATTCCACTTACCTTGGGTGTGTTAGCATAATTTAGCATAGACATATTTATCGCATTGTCTTTTATTTAATAATGTGCAACATGTGCACTCTAGTCTAGTGATTTGCATTCAATATTGTTATGTTGATAACATTCAATATTGGTATTAGTAGTAATTACATATGCATGTGATATGGGTCTTATCATCTTGTAGTTGGTGCCCGATAGGGTGTCATGTCTATCCATATGAGGCTTTCTAATATCTATAAATATTACAAATTTGCATTATTATGTAATCTAATTTCATGATCAATAATATATTTAAGGCTTTCATCCCTCTTTGGTCATTGCAATATTATTCTATTCTATTATTTGGTATCAGAGCTATACCATTATTATCATTTGGTATCGAGCAGTTATATCCAAGCAAGGTCAAGAGGAGCACTATCGAGAGGATCCATCGAGAAGAAGATCTCGCACAAAGGAGAGTCATTGAAGCATCCCAGCCTCCATTCCTTCCAAGTATCCCTCAACTAAAATTTGACCTATCCACTTATTTGGAAGGTAAATTTTTTTGATTAGTCATTGGCATAGCCAATTGATCCAACATATTGTCGAATATTTCGATTCGAGATCTTAAAAAAAAAGATCTTAAAAAAAAAAAAAAAAAAAAGATTTGTGAAAAAAAAGAGATCTTAAAAAAAAGGAGAAATATCTTGAAAAAAATTGCAGATCTAAAAAAGAGTGAAAAAAATCAGATCTGAAAGTGGAGGTGTGAAGAATTCGGAGCAAAAGTCAAGCAAAATCCCACAACAAAATTCCAGCAGATAGCTCTTAGAAAAAAGGATATAACTTTTTCATACAATGTCAGATTGATGTGCTTTTTTTTTCTAGAAATATAAGAAAGAGGTGCATAATGTTTAAGTTTACATGATCTTCGATTTGGCTTCTACATGTGACAAAAAGTCTCAGATAAGTCGATTAGTTTTTCTCGAAAAAATCAGATCTAGTGGTAAATTTGTAATATGTCAAAAATAAAGATTGTGATTCTTCTCAAATTTTTGGATTTCAAGAAAAACATTGTATAATGTTGCTGTCAAAATTTTAGAAGAACCCATATCACGGTTTGTGAGAAAAGGTGAAAACAATATTCGATTGTTTGTTTGGATCTTGGGAACAAACAGTGGCAAATGGTTCAATTCCCACTCTCTCCATATTTTTATTAAATTATTTTTTTGAAAATTTGGAGAAATTACTAAATTTTGGGAGATTTCCAAATTTAGAAGCTCACCAAACACATTTAGAGCCACCGCTAAATTTAGCGGAAAAATACCTATTGAGGGTAAAAATATTTTTGGCCTAAATTGTGTATTTTGTGATTCTCAACCCTTTTTCTAAAGAGGGGGACAAAAACTTCTTTTGATGTACTTTTGGAGCATTTTATACTAATATTGGTGAATAAAGTGCAAAAAAAAGTGTAAAGTTTTTATTTTTATGTTTGGTTCTATCACACGAGATATTTGATCTCATAGAGCATTCTGGTATGTACAGCCTCTAGGAAGTGCTTACAGTGATGCCGTCATGACTACTACTACAATTAACGCCTAAAATAGCTGCCTAAATTTCTTCGGCGTCAACCCTATAAAATTGACAGGAGTAATAAGGACACAATACACACACATTTGAGCTCTCCCATCCGTTTGTGCTCAGACAAACCCCCTCTCCATAATTTCTACGTACCACGTACTAAATTATTTCACGTGTGTTAACACCTCTTTCCATACTCGACGGTATATTGAAAGGGTGATATTCTTCCATGTACCGGCTGGTATATCGGAAGGAAGCATATATAGAAAGGTTTGGTATATCGGCCTGACAGAATATTGAGAAGGATACCATAAACCTGGAGTGATAAGAGCCTTACCCTTTGTCAGAAATTCAGAGTTTCAGAAATTTAGATTGTAGAAATGGGTGCACAAGCACCAAAGTTCTTCTTGCCAGATTCACAACTACTTAGAGGAGACAACTATGCTGCATGGAAACTGAAGATCAAGATGTTACTTGAGTTTGAAGACCTATGGACAGTTGTAGATGGAACAACAACAAGATCACTTGATGATGGAAGACAACAAGTTCAATTTGACAGGGCCAATCAAAAGGCCAAGTTGATCATCTTGTTTGGCATAACAAATGATGTGCAACCCCACATTAGAGATGCCACATCGGCCAAGGATGCATGGGATAAGTTGAGCACAGTCTATGAGGCAAAGAACAAGAATGCCATCCTCAACCTACTATCACAATTGCATACTCTCAAGTTCAAGCACAATGAGAAGGTTGAAGTTTTTTTGAGACGAGTTGCTACTTTGAGGGCATCTCTATTGGCATTAGGAAAAGAGATAAGTGATGAAGACCTCGTACCAATTGTGTTATGAGCACTTCCTCCTTCCTATAGAATCTTTGTGACAATTATCAATATGAGTGAACACACAAATCACCTTTGAGAAGTTGGTCAATCTACTCCAACAAGAAGAGGCAATGAACAACAAAGATCGTGAAGATGAGCAAGCACTATCTTCCAATCATAAAGGGAAGGGGAAATTTCAGTCCAATCACAAGAAGTCCCAATAAAATCAACATCAACAAAGGGACCAAAGTCAACGAGACAACACCAAGAAGTGTCCCATTTGCAATAGAGGGGGACATGACATCAAAGATTATTGGTACAATTCCTACAAAAAGGGTTCATCAAGAAATTCAAAACCCAATAACCAACAGGGTAACAACAATTCAAATCAAGGGAAGTCCAACAACAACAACAATCAAGGGCAGAAAAATGGTAATTGGAAAAGAAAACCCAAACAACAAGGGTACATTTCTGAACATGAGGATGATTCAGATGAAGGACACCACATGTATTCTACTCAATTTGATGAAGAAACCAAGTCCACACAAGATATCTGGTATGTTGACTCGGGTGCAACTCGACACATGATTGGACACAAGGATTGGTTCTACACACTACGTGACTCACCTAACAAGAACCATGTGTCATTAGGTGATGACTCATCATACCGTGTCAAGGGGATTGGAAACATTTCACTACCTCTTGAAAGCATAACTACAAAATCACAAATGTATTGTATGTACCTGGGTTGACCAAGAATTTTCTATCAGTTAGTCAACTCCTTGATCACAACTTGAAGTTGGATTTTGACAGTAATAATGGAGAAAAAGTGTTCTTGATAAGAGATAAGTCAAGAGGTTCCAAGATCAGTAACAAGAGCCTCCAATGTGGGATGCATGTTCCAAATTTATTTTATCCACAAGGATGATCAAGCTCTAGTGGCCAAAGACACATAATCTGCAGAACTATGGCATCATAGATATGGTCACATTAGTTTTGGCTATCTCCAAAACTTCAAATGGGAAACATGGTGAAAGGATTGCCCACACTCAAGTACAACAACACTCGATAAGTGTCACAATTTCCTAGCCGAAAGAAACACAGAGTACCCTTCCAAAAGAACACATATAGAGCTAAGGGAAAGCTTCATTTAGTGCACACCGATCTTTGTGGGCACATGCAACCAAGTCATTCTCGATGTCAATACTTCATGCTTTGTGTTGATGACTACTCAAGAAAGATGTGGATATATTATCTAAGAGACAAGATTCAAGCCTTTGAGACTTTTCAAGTTCAAAGCACTTGTTGAGAATGAAGTTGGTAAAGCAAGATCAAAACTCTCCACTCGTGATCGAGGGGGAATTCACAAGCAATGAGTTCAAGACTTACCTAGAAGCTCATGGGATTCATCGAAAAATGCCTCCTACTCACACACCACAGCAGAATGGTATAATTGAGAGAAGGAATCATACTATCATGGAAATGGTGCGATGTATGATTGACGACTCAGGTTTAACAAAGAAATTTTGGGCAAAAGCTACAAGAACTACAATCTATTTGTTGAACAGAGTGCCCATAGTAGCTCTTGAAGGAGTGACACCTCAAGAAGCATGGTCAAATCAGAAACCATCAATTGCACACCTAAGAGTATTTGGGTGTAAAGCTAGCATGCACATACCTAAGAAGAATAGGAACAAGTTGGATATGAAAGCTGAGAAACTGATATTCATTGGATATAGTGAAGAAGCACTTGGGTACAGATTATGGGATCTGAAAGCAAAGAAAGTATACACAAGTAGGGATGTTGAGTTTTTTGAGAAGAAACAAGCAGATGCTCCACTCAATGACTCAACAAACATGTAGAATACACCTCTTGTGAAGACAGAATTTGATTTTCCTATTGAAGATGATAAAGATGAATTGGATGATGGTGAAAACATGGATCCACCACAAGCCAATGGAATAGCTAAGAAGTTACCTAAATAGTATACTCAATTAATAAGAGATGCAAATTGGATGAAGCACCTAGCGCATCATCCAATCTTGGACCTAGAACTCGCAAATCAAGCTTGTGAAGAGGTCAATTATGCCCTAATGAGCAGAGTTGTTGAAACAAATTGAGCCATTTACATTTCAGAATCCCTACAATCAAAATCTTGGAAAGATGCCATGGATTCGAGTATCGACCGGTGATGAAGAATAACACATGGCAACTTTCGACCTTCCACAAGGGAAGAAACCCATTGGATGCAAATGGATATTCAAGACTAAGTACAAATCGATGGGACTATTGAAAAGTATAAATCAAGGCTTCAGTAAGAAAGGGGTATGCACAACAAGAAGGCATTGATTACGAGGAGACATTTGCTCCCACAGCCAAGATCAAGACAATCAGGATGATCTTTTCTCTAGCTGTACAATTTGGTTGGAAATTCCACCAAATGGATGTGAAAAGTGTCTTTCTTAATGGAGATTTGCAAGAAGAAGTCTATATGACTCAGCCAGAGGGTTATGTAATACCAGGAAAAGAGATGATGGTATGCAGACTCATAAAATCTCTATATGGCCTAAAACAGGCACCCCGGGCATGGTACATCAAAATTGATGAGCATCTCATAAGTCATGGATTCGAAAGGAATCCTTATGACCCCAATCTCTACCTCAAAAAGCAAGGGGGGGAGATTGTCATTGTGGTTGTTTATGTCAACGATCTAGTCATTACAGGTAGTTCTATGAAGATGATCGATGCAACAAAGAAGGATTTTAATCGATCGTTCGACATGACAGATCTCGGGCTCATGCACTATTGTCTTGGGTTGGAAGTATGGAAAAAAGAGAATCATATCTTTGTGTCGCAGTTGAAATACACCAAGACAATGCTTGAGAAATTCAGGATGATGGACTGCACTCCTATTGTTACACCTATGGAAGTGAGACTTCAGTTATCTCGCTTCGATCCATCACCACCAGGTGAATGCAACTCTCATCGGAAGTTGATCGGGAGTCTCATTTACCTCGACATATACTAGACCGTATATCAGCTTTCAGCGATCAACTATTTATCACACTTCATGCAAGAACCAAAAATATGTCATTGGAAAGTAGCAAATAGAATACTAAGATATCTAAAGGGTACAATTGACCTTGGTTCAGAGTACAAGAAGAACGACAACTTCTTCTCGACAGATATTCGATTCGATCACGCAGAAACATGGATGATAGGAAGTCAACATCAGCTTCATCTTCTTTATGGGATATGGAATGATATCATGGGGAAGCAAGAAACAAAATTTTTTTCTCACTCTTCTGGCGTAAGCAGTATCGAGCTGCAGTGAAGTCGCTTGTGAAGCAATATGGCTACGCCGAATACTCTGAAGGAATTGCTCTACAACAACAGAAATCTACCCAAGATATGTTGATAATGAAGGTGTTCTCAAGCTTGTTTGCAATCCAAAGATTTCATGAGAGAACCAAGCACATTGAAGTATAGGTTCATTTCATACATGAGCATGTCTTGAAGCACAACATATACCTCCGCTTCGTCTCTAGTTGAATGTAAGGAAGATGTTTTCATTAAGTCACTCAGCACGTGATAAACTCACACTATTCGAGAGTTCCTCTCCACTTCATTAAACTATGCAAAATTAAGGGGGAATGTTAGCATAATTTAGCATAGGCATATTTATTGCATTGTCTTTTATTTAATAATGTGCAACATGTGCACTCTAGTCTAGTGACTTGCATTCAATATTGTTATGTTAGATAACATTCAATATTGGTATTAGTAGTAATTACATGTGCATGTGAGATGGGTCTTATCATCTCATAGTTGGTGCTTGATAGGGTGTCATGTCTATCCATATGAGGCTGTCTAATATCTATAAATATTACAGCTCTTGCATTGTTATGTAATCTGATTTCATGATCAAGCAATATTTGTGAGTCTCCCGTCCCTCTTTGGTCATCGCAATCTTATTCTATTCTATCATTTGGTATCAAAGCTATACCATTATTATCGTGGTGAATATGTCATTTGTAATTTGTATTAACCCTAGTTAAGTAATGTGGATTTGGAGTTAGATCTAGAGTTATGTTGCTTTGTGAAACTCTTAATAACACATGGCCCTACTGATGTTACCAAATCAATAGGGTGGTGAAATTTAAGTTCCTTGTATGAAATGGATTCATACTCTAGTTAAGAATTGTATTTTTATACATCACTTTAAACCTAAAGGGTCTTTGTGACCAATATTTTTATTAAGTTAAACATAAAAATGTTTGGGATTTTGAGCATCAGAGGCTATACCTTTCCTTCAAATAAAATGAGCATTTACCTCTTAAACTCTTGAGGAAAGTATGAAGGGATAATTTTATGTATACTATCAAAGCTATAATTTTGTAATTTACGTAGTATCTTGATAGGTTTTGGAAACATCCTTTCAGTTCACCTAACTCATTCACGTATTCTCTTGGTTATAGTGATAAAGAAACAATAAATTTAAGTAAAATTCTCATATGTCTTGTTGAATTGAAAAAAATATTTATTGTTTCATTAAGGAATTATGGCTTGTTTGGGGTGTAGAAAGTTTGAAAATTGATCTATCATGGTGAAAAATTAGGTAAACTTTTAAACAATACCGAACTAAACTATCCCTTATGGGTTTTCTAAAGCTAATTTGGGACCTAAATTGTGATGTCCTATAAAATGTTCCATGTTATGGAACCCTTAAATCAATCTAGGAAATCAATTCTAACTTGATCGCTGGATATTATTTTCACCCATGCTCACGGGTACAATCATTATGTGAACGTAAAAATACTTTCCAAATCAAGTCATCACACCTTCATTATGTTTGGTATTGGGTGAATCTTCATATTTAGCCCTTAACAAATTATGCAGGTATTAGAACCAATTTGGAGAGGCTTTTGAACCATCCTTCCAAATTCTAAAGTTATTTGTTAACTAGAAGGTGAAACCACATGTAAACTTGGAAATGTTTTCTCTTTTCTTGTGTTGTATTTGTGACACCTTGGATGGATTTCAAGAGTGGGCTTGTGCACATCAAGTATGCATAACTTGATAATATTTTAAGACGACCATTATGTTCCCTTGGCTCACCCATCAATAGTTTCCTTTAAATGTGGACCTTATGTTGTACATCCACTTATGTGGAACCTTTTTAGAAGTTAGACAATGATGCAAATGAATCCTTTGGAAGCTACAATTTCCCTTGATTAATATTCTCCTATTTGAAATACACTTGACTTTGAACCATGTTATATTTGGTGAGGCATGTTTGTTGAGGCAAATATATATATATATATATATATATATATATATATATATATATATATATATATATATATATATATATATATATTTATATATATATATATATATATATCCCTTAAAGAGACCGAAATATTAGAAAATGATGCAAATGAATCCTTGAAGCTATAATTTCCCTTGATTAATATTCTCCTATTTGAAATACACTTGACTTTGAACCATGTTATATCTGGTGAGCCATGTTTATTATTTGAGGAAAATATATATATATATATATATATATATATATATATATATATATATGTATGTATGTATACATATATTTCCTTAAAGAGACCGAAATGTTGGGCATCCACTTATGTATGACCATGTAGGATTTTAGACAATGATATTAACAAAAATTTCCTTAGAAGCTACAACTTTATTTAATTAAATTACTCTAAATGAGAGAAACACTTAGTACAAGACCAAGTTTGAATTAGTGGGACATGATTTTTGTGACTAACAACCACATGATACAACACGATACCTTGTGAGGTCATATCCCTATCTCTTCCAGTGACTTCTAGGAGGAATTATAATCTTAGGAGAGGGGGATGTAGCACCCACCATCCTCCTACACTATTTTATTGTTAACTCATCTTATTGATTGGATTATTGACATTGATATAATACTATTTAAATTATTATATGGTTTTGTTGTAAATTACTCTTGTGACATAGGTGGTGTTTGAGGCACGTTGTGCCAATAAAATGTTGTGATACATATTACTAGTTTCTTGTACCCATGTTATTATGGATATTGAAAGGATGCAACTTAGATATATTTTACTAGATATATGATGGATGAATGAGGAATCTATTTCATATTGTGACCATTAATTATGATGATTCTTCTTTGAATGTATCATGGAATAACTTGGATAAATTATATGTTTTGATCTACTATAGAAACATATGTGCCATTTTGGATAGTTATCATGTTTGATGTTGGTTACTTTCTAGATTAGTTCTATCAATCATAAGTGAAATAATTATAAATTGTTGTATAGTTGGAATTAATATCCATGATTTATTTGGTTTTCGTTATATTGGATTATTTCTCTAATTTATTATTATCGAGTAGGTATGTTTAATATGTGAATTGAGTGTGTAGATTATAGGTCACACATGAGAATGTGTGTTTCAGAGTCAGACCTCAAGATGCATGCTAATTACTTAGCTGAGTCCTTTAGCCATGCATGATCTTTGTGTAACCTTGTGTGTATGTGGCATATTCATGTTAGACACCATTGGTGATTCCTAATTTACCTATGTTATTTTTTAATTTGTTAAGCCTTGTACTAAACTTGTTTAAGGACCTAATGGTACCCTTTTTATTAGTGATGTTATTATGTTTGTAATCTTTTTTTAGTGGTTTGGGACAACCTAATCACCATTTGGGTGGGCTCCACCACCTATTTCTTTGAGCCACTTTACTGAAACTCGAATTTGGTCTAAATGTGGCATTTGTAAAGGTCTCTTTTCACATTGGGGGTCTCCCTTACACTTAAATGGAACCCTTTGACCGTACCTATAGATAGGGGATCTCTTCAATGCCAAATGGGATTTTCCCTCCCATTTGACCCCTCTCTTGTCACCATCTTGTAAGTATTTTTATTTGTGAGCTTTCTCAAAATTTGAAGTGTGTTGACTATTGGAATTTTAGGAAATTTGGGAGAATACTTCCTAAGTGCGCTTTGTTTCATGTCTACTAGGATTTTAGAATATTTTATTAGAGAATGAGATAGGTGAAAATGTGACCTCTCATTTATGAAGATTATAATTTGATTCTTCTTCATATACCTCCTCATGGAGACCGGTATGGTCTGCTTTTGGCATTTTTTTATATGAGAGTTGAGAGAACCTTGGAGCTTAGATCTTGAAGTGCTTGGAGTTTTTTTGAGAATGTTAAATTGTTTTGAAGTAGTCCTTCATGATTCTTATCAGTGCTTGTTTTAGTATCTTGTGTATAAGAAAAAAATGATTTTTTTCAATTTCTTGAATGCTCGCATGTTTTTGTGGGTGTCTTTGTAAATCTTGTTTGTTCTCATTTTCTTCATCCATCCTATGTTACGGTGGATTTTGAATTTAGGGGAAGAGGGAGGAAATACCCCTCTTACACCACATGGATTGATGGGCAAGCCATGATGTTCTTTATTTTATTCCTCCCCTCATATGGTTTGATGTGGAAGATGACTATTCATATGGTTTGAATCTCATCTTCCATCCTTTATAAGGAAACTATCTCATGGTTTGAAAATTGATTCAAAATCCTTACAAAGGAGGAGGCTTAGAGTGTGGGATAGAGAGATAAGGCGGGATGTATGATGATTATGAACATTATTTTTTTGTTTATATATTTGGTTCTACAATATGGCTTATTATTGGCTCCTTTCCACTCTTCCCCTTTGATGAAAACATGGATTTATCCTCTTGTGATCTTTGTGCTCTTTTGGTTTTTTAACATTGAAATTGTGTGTGTTTGTATTGTCCCCTTTTGTCCCACCCTTAATTTTGTATTATTGAGGCATGTATTATCTCTTTCCCATGGGCTTGAGGGAGGTTAGAATTTCCTCCATTGGTGGAGATGGCATAAGATGATGCCATTTGCTTGGGTGGAAAACCGGACTCTTTCTTTTGTGCATCAATACTTTCATATGGTGTGAAAGATTGTAAAATATGCTTGAGCATGGAATATTTTTTTAATTTTTGGGGTTGTTGTTCCCATTTTGGGGAGACTTGTTCACTTGCATTTTAAAAGTTTTTTTTTTAATGGAGAAGTATTATCTTTTCATTTTATCTTCTCTCTTGAAAGGAAGTCTTGTAATTTTGTAAGCTAGTTTCCACATTTGGTAGAGGGTTCAATACTTTAAGTGATACTTGTTTACCATTTTTAGTAGAAGCTTTGAAATGTATATTACATCTTTAAAAAAAAAGAATGTAGGGAATTTATTTTGGATTTGGAGAAAAAAAGAAATACATGGTTATTGTGTTATCACTTGTTGTAATGAGGTGCATGTTTAAACTAGTATAAAGTTATATTTGCTTGTAAAATGGGCTATGTGAAAATAATTTATTGTAATATGGAGACCTATTTTTAATGAAATGGTTTACCTTCTTTTTGTAATCTATTGGGAAAAGAAAAGAAAATGAAAGTGGTTTTTAAGTAAACGTATTTGATTTCATTTGAAAAGAAGTTTCTTTTAAACCTAAAAATTTTAGTGCTATGATAGTAAAGAAAATTTATTTGAAGTTGTTATGAGTTGAGAACCAAGAGAAGAAACAAAATGGTCTTAATGGGTTAACTAGTATTCTAAGATATTTGTGATGGGAATACATTAGGAAGAAGACCTTCTCTTTAAATCAATTTTTTTAAAGTTATTGAATTACCTAAAATCAAGTTATTTACTCTTGAGTTTTGAGTTGTTGTGTGTGTGTGTGTGTGTGTGTGTGTGTGTGTGTGTGTGTGTGTGTGTGTGTGTGTGTGTGTGTGTGTGTGTGTGTGTGTATATATATATATATATATATATACAAATACATATACATATATATGCATATCCATATGTATATATATATACATATAAAAGGGCATCTAAATAGAAAAAAAATACATATATACATACATATACATATATATGTATATATATTTTTTCTTTCACATGCCCTTTTATATTTTTATATGGGTAACTTAAATAAATGGGACCCTAGGGATTTAATTAAGGCCATGGTATGTATAAATGAATAATCTGGTTTTCAAGAAAAATTGCTTTAATAAATCAATATGTAGTATAGGTTATTTTATTTACTTGTTGGACATGGGAAGTGATACACTATGAGGTTGGGATTTATAAAAATAATTAAATAAAGAAGCATTCAACACAAGCTAGTATGGTATCTCGAAAAGACCACTTTTGAAATAAATTTCACATGGACAAAGAGAGTATTAAACCCGGTAGAAAATAGGAAAATAAAATAGTATGAATTACCTGCTAGTTATAGTATTGGCCATACAAAATTGATAAAATAAATGTATTTTTAAAAATGTTGGAATTTTATAAGCCCCGTATTATAGTTTTGGTGTGTCAAATGGGGCACTACACCTAGAGTGTTGAAAGAGAAGAATAGTAATTTTTTCATGCTTGTAGACTCGATGCTTAGTGTTTGGATTGGAATAACACGAAAGATTAAGGTGTTTTTTCAAAATGCTTTAGATTTGAGCATCTCAATGCTAAAATTCATATTTAGGCATCTTGTTCCTACAAAGAAAAAGTTTATTGGGAGATCAGTATTTTTTTTCCTTCAACCGTTAATGCATCCCCATCGATAAGTGCCATCAGATGATCACAAATGCAATTTGTAATTTTCCTCTGGTGACACATTTCACTATGAATATCATTATCATCCATTTTCCCTAGGTTTCATTCCCTTATTTATTTCTTGAATTAGTAATTTGTTCTAGTTAGTAACAAATTGTAATCTACAATTGGCTTTGAAATTGGAGAAAATATGACCATTAAAACTCTTGAAATCAAGTATGCAGAACTATTTTTCCTAAAGATAGGCATGCCTAATGTTTTAAATTAGGACACTAAGAGGGTGCAAATATCCTGCTTGTTTAACTTTTACCTCACAAAAAAACTATCTTAATTTCTATCACAAGATCAAATCAACATTCACAAGCAGCTAAAAAGAGATTTAACAAACAAAAACATAATTTAATGTGGGAAACCCAAACTTGGAAAAACCCACCTAAAGGAAGAACTATCTTAGGAAAAGAATGTCCTGTAAAGTTTATATGATTTCATGGTTGAGATTTAACTCAAGCTAGAGTTAAAACTCCGAAATATAACCAAGCTTCTACTCATTCTTTAAAAAGCTTCAACTTGTCTAAAGCTTCAACTACAAAATTTTGTCTAGATAAAACTAACCTTTAGTAAGATTCAACTTACAAGGAAGTGAAAAATCCCCACATGCTAAGCTACAACTTAAAAAATTTAGAATTTTGATCACACTTAGTATGTTGTCCTAAAAATGATGGTGACCACTAAGTTAGTTCACTCTTCTTCTTAATGTTTCTCTTTATTCATTTTCTTCTCGATCATCTACTCAACACTAGATCTATATCATACAAGGATTCTTTTACATAAATTATTTTCATACCTCACTCTACTTGTTAGAGTAGGTATTTACCTTAGCTCATGTTCACCTAGGTACTTTATTTACCTTTATTGTATTTATCCTCACCCACTTATGTGTGTAGATATTTCTTTTATCTTATTTAGATATTAGGAGATATTATCTAGTTGTTAGGTATAGTTCTTTCTTTGATCTATGGTATTGACTAGTTCTTTCCTTGATCTATGGTATTGACTAGATCCTTGATGTCTAGTTCTCTCCTAAATCTATGGTCTTGACTAGTTCTTTGATGACTAGTTATTTCCTTGATTTATGGCTTGATCTACGACCTTGACTGGTTCTTAGATTGTTATTCCTTGCCTATTTAAGCAAGGCCCATTCTCAATGTATTACATTGAGTTCCATAATAATATATGATATTGCTGCTCATTTATTTGCAAATGTTTTATGTAAAGTTATTCTAGCAAATTGCTTTCATCTTATAGATCATGGTGTTTGATTAGCATCTGTGTTCTTGGCTTGGTACATCTGTTATCGCTCTTTCATGGTATCAAGCTGAGATTGTTGTTAGATATGTCTCTGTAAGTTTTATTTTGCAAATAAATTATTTGTGTATTCATATATTTGGGATTTGGTCATATTTTGTTGCTGCGTGCATTTTTATGGAAAACAGAGGCTTCCATTAGATCCGGAAGGCATGAAAACCCTAAGATCGATCAAACTCGATTTTTTTGCAGATGCACAAATGTTTTGTGGATTTTTTTGTTATTGTAGAGAAGCACATTGGTTCACCTCGATTTCAAGTGCCACCGTAAAAGAAATCGCGGGTTTTTTTTTTTGGTCTGTTGGTTTTTTTGAGATCTACAGCAGGGTTTTTTTTTGTTGTGGTGTAGCTTTCTCGGTTTACGCGCAGGAAGGTTTTCAAATCTTTCTTTTTTGGCAGGGGTCCACGGATGTTGTGCACGTATTTACTATTTTGGGAAAATCCGTAGGTTGCTATTTTTGAAAATAAAGGTCACTGTCTACACACCAGAAATAGTAATTTTTACTAGAAGCTTGTATCTGACTTTCTCGAAAACATGTGGCACACCCCAAAATAGTAAGTTGCAAACACCCATTAAAATCCTTAGCCCTTGGTCATATGGTATGGTCATATGAGGGCTTAAAACTTGTGATTCCTACTAGTAGGTGCTTAACTTCAGCCCCCTTTAATTTTATTTGTGTGGTGAAGGCAACAACATTTTATTTTGTTTTAGTGGCAACTAAAATAAATAACAGAGCAAAATATTAAAAAGCTTGTATCTTTTGATCGATAACTCGGTTTTGAGTGCCATTTTTTTGCAAAAGTGCTTGTTTTTTCATGCTCTTTCCATTGAGTTATTTATTTTGAGACTTGCACTATAATTATAAAGTGCCAAATATGGAGGAGTGTTGTAATCAATTGTGGATGCAATTTCGGCTGAGCCCGACGTCCTAAATTTTTGGGAGTTGCAGTTTGTACCTATCATGGATTCTAAGAATGATATGCTTTTCTCTGAAGTATGTGGACTTCAAGAGGATATTGTAAAATTTGTGGAAGAAAATAGATCACTCAAGAAGTGAAATTCTCTTCTACAATCACTCATTCACGATAAGGATACAATAATACACTCCCTGCAGAACAAACTTGCTAGCCTACAACATCACCATCATATTGTGGACAACCATATCCATGCTCCTAGTCCACTTGCAGCTTGTTGCTCTTGTACCCACTGACATTGATCTGCCAGTCTTTGAGCCTGAACCTACTTTTGATGCTTCTAAACCTATGAGGCTTGTTACTGCATGCTCTTCCACATTTGTGCCTATTACAGTACCACATGTTGTGTATCCTACTTCTACTCAGCTGCATGGCTTTTTTAGAAGCATACCACTGCATTCAGTTCTCGCATGCTCCGTTCTATGGGTCTCACTAGAGGAGTCATTGGCAGACATTCACAGGTATTGTTTCCTCTATTCCACATGTTAAGTGGAATTCTCATCATGACATTGGTTTTCGAGCAGATACTTCATTGGGATCACACATTGACAGAGCTCCTTTTTTTGTTCACTCGACTCTTTCTGAGGATCATGAGCAACACATGAGTTCTACACCTTCACTCAGGATTGAGAAACCTGAGATTTCAGCTGTCAGACATGATCAACCTGACACACATTCTGATGTTCTTTTGCATGCACCCATTGTGCATTTTGCACCAAGTCATATGCAGGCATCTTCTTCATCCATCCGTGTTGATTTGGGGTGGATATCTGATCACTCATGGAGGCGACATAGGCATTCATTGAGAGGACTCTACAGGCATGGCTCCTCCACCATTCGGCCTCTTGCTCCACTTTCTATACCTTATGCATTGTGATGCTTCTTGTTTTGAGCATTTTTCTTTAGTAGGTGTAGTGTATCTCTCTTGTTTGTTGAGAGATTTTGATCTTGTATTTTTGACACTTTTGGCATGTTGATAATCTCTCTTGTGGGGGATCTATTCTGGTGGAGCCCAGTGTTAGTTTGTCAGTGTTCGAGTAGTTGTTTTGACAACTCATACAGATTTGTAGCATCACTCCACCCATTCAACAATATGGGAGGGTGTGGTGTTGATCCTGCTTCTTCGGGTTTTGTCCTTACCTTGTTACCTTGGCTTTTCTTGGATCGTGACACTCTGGATTTTGTGTCCTTTGCCTTGTTGCTTTGGTTATTGTTCTTGGATCATGGCACACCTATTTGCAGCAGTTGATCGAATTATGTTTGGTGTTTTTTTACACTTTCGACATCACTCCACGCTGATAGCCTCCTCAGTATGGAGCTATTCTCAAGTGAAACCCAAAGTGTCAATTGTTTTTGAGTTTTGTGATCGAGCAAAGGGATTCAGCACCACAATGCACACCAAAATTCTTCAAAATTGTACAATTTTTTTGAGCCGAGCTTCTTGGGATGCCTTGAGTGGGTTTTACTCTCTTTACTTTGTTGTTATTGGTTTTGGGTACCTTGCAGTGTCCCTTTTTTCCCAGTTATTGTACATGAGTACCTCATCAAGCCTAGTTGTTGGACTCATACTGTGGACATGCCACTTCTATTTTGGCCCCTAGCTTCACTTGAGGGGGTGTTAGAGTAGGTATTTACCTTAGCTCATGTTCACCTAGGTACTTTATTTACCTTTATTGTATTTATCCTCACCCACTTATGTGTGTGGATATTTCTTTTATCTTATTTAGATATTAGGAGATATTATCTAGTTGTTAGGTATAGTTCTTTCCTTGATCTATGGTATTGACTAGTTCTTTTCTTGATCTATGGTATTGACTAGATCCTTGATGTCTAGTTCTCTCCTAAATCTATGGTCTTGACTAGTTCTTTGATGACTAGTTATTTCCTTGATTTATGGCTTGATCTACGACCTTGACTGGTTCTTAGATTGTTATTCCTTTCCTATTTAAGCAAGGCCCATTCTCAATGTATTTCATTGAGTTCCATAATAATATATGATATTGCTGCTCATTTGTTTGCAAAGGTTTTATGTAAAGTTATTCTAGCGAATTACTTTCTTTCATCTTATAGATTTTTTGTATCCCATGAAATGGTAACAAATCTTCTAGTTTATTTTATCAGATTTCCCTTTTGGGACTTTCTCATTTCTTATATTTGACTCATTAACTATTTTAAAAATACTTTCACCTTTTTTCTAATGGGCTCGATTAAGAAGTTCAACATCAGTAATTCCTCATTTCTTTGCTTCCTTTTATTCTTCCATACATTGAGTTCTCAAGGAACTTAGTTTTTGTAGTTCAAGGTGGAAATAATTAGATACTTGATGAAACTTACTTTTGACCTTCTCCATGAGTTCATTACTTTGAATAAGGATGTTTCAGTTTTTCTCCACTTGAACCGACCTTCTTCACATTAAGATCAAACATAGCTTTTGAAGCTTAAATTTATTATTACACTTTTTCAACAAAATATTAACTATATAAATTGGCATGCACTTCATTAGGTATATTCCCAATCAATAGTCTTCATCAATAACCACACCTCCTTTAATGCAAATTGGGTTATACTTTCTTGACTTGTTCCTCAAAAATTGCCAAGAGACAAAATTCCATCACAAATTATTCCTTTTTTCGAGATGAATCAACCTAATTTATTTTACAACACCTTTTTCGACATCGATCTGAGACATTACTTCCACTTTTCATGGAAGGCTTAAGTAAAATTTAAGTTTCAATGATCACCACCATGGCCACAAATGATCCTTTTATGCACTTCAAAACACTTTAACTCTTTTCAAACTACTTAGTCCTTTGACCTCATTCTCCAAACATGTGTTAATTCCAGAAAACCTCAAAGTGATGGGATTAGGTAGTCTCCAACGTGCTTGATTAAGTCATATTTGATAGAATTTTTCGGTCCACTATCCATTCTTATACATAATGGGACCATCTTAACTAATGTCAACAAATGTGACATGGATTTTATCTTCTTGTCGACTGTGTATCATTATGAATTTTGGGCCAATAAGAAAGATCCATGCAGCATTCATATCTTGATACTTATTCTTAACCTTAACTCACCACCGTGAGAATCAAACTAATAAGGAATCTCCATGCCCTTCATAATTTTCAAATTGTTCTTAACCTCCACTTGCCACCATGAGAAGCAACCCATAAGGAAGTTTCATGCCCTTGAAATGTCAAACTTTTTATAACCTATATTTGACCAATGCGAAACATGATCTAAAAGGAAGCTCCAATTTCATTTCAGATTTTTCAATGGAAGTATTTACACTTGCTAGATCTATATAATGGATCCAAAATCGAGCCAATTAGAAGGCCCGACATGTCTTCATTTCACCTGTTTTAGGTGTTCATATTTTTCAACTCGCTTCTTTTCTTCACAACTTTTTGGGCATACTTGAAATTTTATCTAACCATGACCATTCCATATGTATCTCAAGTTTTGACAGAGTTGGGGATGTATTAAGAATGTTGAATTATGATTACCCACCTTTTATATTTCACCACGCCGTTTTGAAATGTTTAAATCTTTCTCATCCTAACCTACAAAATATCAAATGGCCATAACTTTGTCAAGAGATCTCCATTGCACAAATTTCGTGAAAACGTTGGAAAGGTCTCCTTGATTTCTCAAAAACACATGTTCTTGAAATTTACCTCCATTATCTCAAATATCTCTTGGGAATATGTTGGAATATGTATTTTTTTGAGATCATCTAAATTTATGGATACTTAACATTCTCCATACCTTTAAATGGACATCAACCTCATTGTTCAAGCATGTATCATTCCTAGACCACCCCGAAACCATCTTGAAGAGCTCAAAGAATCAACCATGACAACTACACAACACTAATAGACACCTTATTGGTGTATGACATTTTTTCCTTTTCCATCAATGTCATGTAACATAAATGTTAGAGAGGTATTTACCTTAGCTCATGTTCACCTAGGTGATTTATTTACCTTTATTAAATTTATCCTCACCCACTTATGTGTGTGAATATTTCTTTTATCTTATTTAGATATTAGGAGATATTATCTAGTTGTTAGGTATAGTTCTTTCCTTGATCTATGGTATTGACTATATTCTTTGTCTAGTTCTCTCCTAAATCTATGTTCTTTGATGACTAGTTATTTACTTGATTTATGGCTTGATCTACGACCTTGACTAGTTCTTAGATTTTTATTCCTTTCCTATTTAAGCAAGGCCCATTCTCAATGTATTGCATTGAGTTCCATAATAATATATGATATCCATAATAATATATGATATTGATGCTCATTGAGTTCCATAATAATATATGATATTAAAATCCTTAGCCATTGGTCATATTAGGGCTTAAAGCTTGTGATTCCTACTAGTTGGTGCTTAACTTCAGACCCCTTTAATTTGATTTGTGTGGTGAAGGAAACAACAATTCATTTTGTTTTAGTGGCAACTAAAATAAACAATAGAGAAAATATTAAAAAGTTTGTATCTTTTTGATCGGTAACTCATTTTTGAGTGCCATTTTTTAAAAAGTGCTTGTTTTTTCGTTCTCTTTCCATCGAGTTATTTATTTTGTGACTTGCACTATAATTATAAAGTGCCAAATATGGAGGAGTGTTATAATCAATTGTGGATGTCAATTTCGGATGAGCCCGATGTCTTAAATTTTTGTGAGTT
Organism: Taxus wallichiana var. yunnanensis; assembly: GCA_018340775.1. NCBI lineage: Eukaryota > Viridiplantae > Streptophyta > Pinopsida > Cupressales > Taxaceae > Taxus > Taxus wallichiana. The sequence goes on from CM031240.1 coordinate 165,238,948, forward strand.
GCATTCTTTGTACCTATCATGGATTCTAAGAATGATATGCTTTTCTCTGAAGTATGTGGACTTCAAGAGGATATTGTAAAATTTGTGGAAGAAAATAGATCACTTAAGAAGTGAAATTCTCTTCTACAATCACTCATTCATGATAAGGATACAATAATACACTCCCTGCAGAACAAACTTGCTAGCCTACAACATCACCATCATATTGTGGACAACCATATCCATGCTCCTAGTCCACTTGTAGTTGTTGCTCTTGTACCCACTGACATTGATCTACCAGTCTTTGAGCCTGAACCCACTTTTGATGCTTCTAAACATGTGAGGCTTATTACTGCATGCTCTTCCACATATGTGCCTATTACAGTACCACATGTTATGTATCCTACTTTACGCTCAACAGCATGGCTTGTTTGGGAAGCATACCACCGCATTCAGTTCTCACATGCTCTATTTTATGGGTCTCACTAGCGAGTCATTGTGCAGACATTCACAGGGTATTATTTCCTCAATTCCACATGTGAAGTGGAATTCTCACATGAAATTGGTTTTTTGAGCAGATACTTCATTAGGATCACACATCGATAGAGCTCCTTTTTTATTCACTCGACTCTTTTTAGGATCATGAGAAACACATGAGTTCTACATCTTCACTCAGCTTGAGAAACTCCGAGATTTCAGCCGCCGACATGATCAACTCCGACACACATTCTACTATTCTCTTACATGCACCCATTGTGCATTTTGCACCAAGTCATATGTAGGCATCTTCTTCATCCATCCATGTTGATTTTGGGTGGATATTTTCTCACTTGTGGAGGTGACATAGGAATTCATTGAGAGGGCTCTATAGGCATGTCTCCTCCACCATTAGGCCTCTTGCTCCACTTTCTACACCTTATGCATTGTGATGCTTCTTGTTTTGAGCATTTTTTTAAAGCAGATGTAGTGTATCTCTCTTGTTTTTTGAGAGATTTTGTATCCGTATTTTTGACACTTTTGGCATGTTGACAGATGATCTCTTATGGGGGAGCTATTCGGTGGAGCCCAAGTTAGTTTGTTAGTGTTCGAGTATTTGATTTTGGACAACTCATATAGATTTATAGGCGTCACTCCACCCATTCAAGTAGTATGGGAGGGTGTGGTGTTGATCCCGCTTCTTCGAGTTTTGTGTCCTTGCCTTGTTACCTTGGCTTTTCTTGAATCGTGACACTCTGGAGTTTGTGTCCTTGCCTTTTTGCTTTGGTTTTTTCTTGGATCATGTAGCACACCTATTTCCAGTAGTTGATCCAATTATGTTTGGTGTTTTTTTGCACTTTTTACATCACTCCTATCGATACTCTCCTTGTATGGAGCTATTCTGTGAAACCCAATGTCGCTTGTTTTTGAGTTTTGTGATTCAAAGAAAGGATTCGAGACACTTACGGTGCACACCAATTTTTTTCAGCATTGTACATTTTTTTGAGCTGAGCTTCGGGGATTCCTTGAGCGGATCTTTACTCTCTTTACTTTGTTGTTACTGGTTTTGGGTACCTTACGGTGTCCCTTTTTCCTAGTTATTGTACATGAGTACTTCATCGCCTAGTTGTCGGGACTCATATTGTGGACATGCCACATCTATTTTGGCCCCTAGCTTCACTTGAGGGGGTGTTAGAGTAGGTATTTACCTTAGCTCATGTTTACCTAGGTACTTTATTTACCTTTATTGTATTTATCCTCACCCACTTATGTGTGTGGATATTTATTTTATCTTATTTAGATATTAAGAGAAATTATCTAGTTGTTAGGTATAGTTCTTTCCTTGATCTATGGTATTGACTATATTATTGATATCTAGTTCTCTCCTAAATCTATGGTCTTGACTAGTTCTTTTATCACTAGTTATTTCCTTGATTTATGGCTTGATCTACGACCTTAATTGACTCGGTTTCTTAGATTGTTATTCCTTGTTATTTAAGCAAGGCCCATTCTCAATGTATTGTATTAAGTTCCATAATAATATATGATATTGTTTGTCATTTGTTTGCAAAGGTTTTATGTAAAGTTATTCGTGAATTGCTTTCATCTTAATTATTGTGGTGTTTGATTAGCATCTATGTTTTTGGCTTGGTTTGATCTGGTTATCGCTCCTTTCAATAAATGACTTCACCAACCAATACAACAGAGTTCAAAAATAACCCCCATTTTTACTAATGGAAACAAACTAAAAATGTTGATAAGAAGCTAATGCACCAACATCTTCATATATGTAATTCAATGAATTCTTTTTATCTAACTCTATCCCCTTTTAAAATATAAAAAATATGCACACACACAACAACATGAGTAACATGAAATAAAAACATGATAAAGCATGTTCTTACCTCAAGATTATCCACCTAGAAATATCCTTCTCTTTTCTTGATAAAACACATACATATGCAAGCCTCTTATCATCAAACACCTGTAATACTCCCCTTGATATATATTCATCCCTTTCACTTTCTACTAATTCTTTTATGAGCTTTGTGAATTTTTCCTTAGGTTAGAAAACTTAATCCCCCTACCTAGACTCAACTCCGATCCTTCTTGGCACAACTTTGGAACTTGAGTTTCCCCTCATTATGAGATATTTAATGACTGCTAGGGGATGATCTTACCCCTAATTTATGCTTTAACTATTCAAAGTATTCTCTTGGTAGAGATTTAGTTATTATATCAAGATACTTATTCCTTTGTAGACACATGTTCAAGCCTTATTATTTGGTCATCGACTTGTTCCTTCAAAATTTATATCTGATGGGTATGTGTTTTATCTTATAATGCATCACTAGATTCATTGAAACACTTATAACACTCTGAAAGAGTTGGTGAGACTCATATCAAAAAATTTTCACCACGATGAATTTTCACTCCAAAGGAAACGTAATAGCTCTAGCGTAATCACAAGGAGGAATCGATCAATCAATGGAAGAACTTGCATAATAGAACAAATCTTGCACATAGAGAAAGACAACAAAGTGTCTTGGCATACTCATAAATGTCAAATGAAGGATACATATAGGGTGATGAGTAACCCTAGTGCATGACACACAAGAAAACCCTAAACCTAACCCTAAACCTAACCCATGTGAGATGACCCTCCATATGTGAGTGGAGGACATATAGGATCCCACACACCAACACACTCATGCTATCACAATATAGAAGAATAGGACCTTCACTCTAATTTTTTTATTCTTCAAGAGTTTTCTTCATCCACAACATTTGTGTACAAAAATGGATGCTCTAACATACTAGGCCTTAGAAGTAGAAAGAGCTAAAAGATATTTATTTTTACTCAACCATGAAACAAGGCACTTACCTACAAAGAAGGCTCCATAAGTTTTTTTTTCTATCATCAATGTTGCCTTCCCAATCCGAATCTGTGAAATCTTTCATCTAAAATTCATTACATTTTGGATACCAAATACCATAGTCCAATGTCCCCATGAGATACTAGAAGATTATTTTGACTTCTTGGAGATGTAATTCCCTTCGTTCTTCTTTAAATGTCCCAACCAAATAAACTACCCGCTTGATGATATCAGTGTAGATGTTATTGAATACAAAAATTTCCTTTCATGGATCTATATAGGGTTTGATTTACCTTTGGTGAGCTATCTTCTTTATTGAGTTTACATCCTACACTCATAGGAGTGCTTATTGGCTTATAATCTTGCATCTGAAATATTTTGAGCATTTCTTTGATGTACTTTTTTTGTGAGATAAATATTCCTTCTTTTCCTTAAAGAATTTGCAGCCCTAAGAAGAATGAGAGTTCACCTAACATTGACATTTCAAACTCCTTTTTCATTACCTCTAAAAAACCATGTGACATGCTCTCATTATTGCTCCCAAAAATGATGTCATCTACATAGACAACAACAATCAACAAGTGTTCATCTTCTTATTTTTTATGTACAAGTTACTATCAACTACACCTTTTATGAATCCTTGCTCAATCAAGTACTTGTATAACATTCTATACCAAGATCTAGGTGCTTTTTTGAGCCCATAAAGTTCCTTCTTCAGATTGCACACATAATCCATGTCCTCAAAAGGAGAGAAACCATCAGGTTGTTTAATGTAAACCTCCTCATTCAATTTCTCATTAAAGAATGTTTATTTCACATCCATTTTATATACTTTGAATCCTTTATGTGTTTCATATGCTAATAAATCCTAATGGCTTCCATCCTAGCCACAGGAGAAAATGTCTCATCAAAATATACTCCTTCCACCTAAGCATATCCTTTACATACCATCCTTTCCTTATTTCTAGTAACTTCACCTTTTTCATTCAACTTGTTTCTAAACACCCACTTGGTTCCAATAATGTTTTTGTCCTTTGGCCTAGGTAAAAGCTCCCATGTTTCATTCTTTTCAATTTTTGTAAATCTTCATTCATTGCATTCACCCAATTCTTATCCTTGCTAGCCTCCATGACATTCTTTGGTTCTATTTTGGACAAGAAGACATGATTTTCTTGATTTTGAGAAATTTTTAGCCTTCTTCTTGTTTGGATGCTTGCTTCTTTGTTTCCTATGATTTGAATTAGAGGATGGTATCTTTTAACCTGCCTTGAAGGTTCCTTAGTATCAAGTCTCTCTTCTTCTTCATCTTCTTCTTCATGTTCAACTTCTAAAATTTCTTCATCATCCTGATTTGCAGCAGTTTTTGGAGTCTCATTGGGTTGAGTTATGACCTTATTTGGATAGGATTCATCAATTGTGACATTATTACTCTCAACTATCTTTTTTTGGCTCTTATTATAGCATCTATATGTTGAACTAATAGTTGAGTAGCCTAAGAAAATACCTTCATCACACCTTGAATCAAACTTACCCAAATTGTCATCATCTCTCTTGATGTAACACTTACTTCCAAAGACCCTTAGATTCTTTACACTTGTAGGTCTACCTTTCCAAAGCTCATATGGTGTCTTCTTGTGGTTAATTTTTATTTGATCTCTATTTAAAATGTATATTGTTGTGCCAACTGCTTCTCTCCAATATCCATCAGAAATTTTGATTCATTAAGCATAGTTTTAGCCATTTATTGTATTATTTTGTTCTTTCTTTCTACTGCCCCATTTTTTTGAGGTGTCCTTGCAGCTGATAATTGTCTTCTTATTCCATGATTCTCACAAAATTCATCAAATTCATTTGACCAAAACTCTCATCCTCTAGACATCAAGCTCTTTATTTGTTACATTCTTTTAATTTTCCACTAGTGCTTTGAATGCTTTAAATATTTATAGTGCCTCTAAATTATCTTTGAGGAAGGAAACCCATGTCATCCTTATAAAATCATCAATCAACAACATGAAATAGTTTTTATTTAAATGATTTTAGTTATGGTTGGTCCTACAAGATCAATGTCTATCAACTCTAGAGGATCTATAGTGGAGTAATCTTTTGATTTGAAATTTATTTTAGTCTATTTCCCACGAAGGCATGCTTTACAAATCTTATCAGCTAGTTTTTGATCTTTGGCATGTTCCATAAAAATATCAAGGAGCTAATTATGACAAGGTTATAAATATTGAGGTGTCTTAGTCTTCTGTGCCAAAGACAACTTTCATCCACCTTACTATTGAAACATTTTTCTTTATTTACCTTTTTTAAAACATACATATTGTTTTTGGTTATCTTTTCCTTTCTAACCACCTTACCTAATTTTTATTTCTTTATGTCACATCCCTTGTCATGAAACAATTCTCAACCTTAGCTTTATAAATTTCTTCTACATAAAATAAGAATCAATATCTCTATCACATGAATGGTTGGGAATTCACGTTTTCATCATCCTTGGTAAAATCAAGTCCATGGTTGTTCAAAATGAGGAGAGGACTAGAATTCATCCCTTCGGTACTTGTCCAGACTATATATCCCTTATGGTACATTTTAATGAACACTCAAGTTATTGTGTTCCAATCCCTCAACATAAAACACATTATCACCGATGGATTATCCATTTTCAAGACTTATTTACCTTTTTCCACAATATTTTTGAGTTATTATCACCATACCTCACCTTGAAGAATTTTATTTCGAAGAGATTAATGTACTCTTGTTTCTTTTCATGTGGCATGATAACCCACTCTAAATATACCACTCCAAGTCTTCACTTTGAGAATGAAAGGTAGTTTGGGATATCAATCCTTGTTCCTTTGCATTTGTAGGATCTGATTTGACCTTGTAAACCTTATTTATTTTCTTTATTATTTAGTAAAAACTTAGCTATATTCCCATACTTTTGACAATTGTAGAAAATCAACTCATCCTTACTTCTCAAATGATAAAAATCAAGATGTCTACCATGACCTTTAGAATACTTTCTACATTTTGAGGCTTTGTGACCAAATTCATTGCATGAAAAACAATATCCATAAAATGAATGGGCATACCTCATAGCATGATGTTGTCTACTTGGAATGATATCTCTTCCTGAAATCATCTCTCTTAGCTTTAGGAGGTTCTTGAGTTGTCTTTGTTATTTTCTTTCTTGCTGATTTTTCATCCTCATTCTTCTCCTCAAATCCTAGACCATATTTTTCATTGACATCTCTTTTCTTTCCTAGCAGGTCATCTAGTTCATTTTTTATCTTCTCAAACTTGTGATACATCTTCAATTTGGTGGAGGTCTAATCCAATTGGGTCTGCAACAACTCTAGTTTAGATTTGAGCTTTAGATGTTCTTCTTCTTTGATTTTAAAATATTCTTCAATCAACTTGATTTGTGCCTCAAATTCCTTGACCATATATTTTTGTTGAGCTTCTTTGTTTTTTTTTCTTCAAGAAGACTGATTTTTCCTTCATACTCTTTCACCATCAATTTTAGTTTCTGATTCTTCTTTCTTTGATGTTTTAACTCTTCTAAAGCACTGATTAATTTATCCTCAAGGTTAAATTTTGATTCTTCTTCATCTATAATATCATATTCAGTCTGAATTTTACTTTTGAATTTCTTATAGCAGATACTTCCATATCCTTCACTAATGTTTCAACTTTAGTCCCTTCATCATAGCTCTCAAAGCTTCGGAGTCACTTGAATGAGAAGAGATCAAACCTTCTTGTGTGTAGAAGTTATTATTGTTTTTGAAGTATTTCTTCTTTCCCCCTTTCTTCTTGAAATTATTATTTTCCTTTGAGAATATTCTTCATCATCTTGATTCCCCTTGTGTTTGTTAGGACAATTTGTAGAAAAATGACCAACTTGGCCACAATTAAAACATTTAAATGGTAGATTTCCTTGTACTTACCTGATCCTCTTTTCAGCTTCCTCACAAACATGGCTTCCACCTTCTCATCATCTATCTCCATGTTAGACTCAACTTTATTCTTCTTGACCTATGATTCTTTATCATCCTTGAAGGCTTCCTCTTTCTTGACTTAATTTTAGTCACTAATTATCATCTCATATGCAATTAAATTCCATGAAGATCATCCATTGTCAAGGTGGTTAAATCCTTGGCTTCCTCTACTGCTGACACTTTGGAATCAAATTTTGAAGATAGAGATATCAACACTTTTTGAACAACCACACTCTCTTATATTTTCTCTCTAAGTCTCTAAAAATATTTATAACTTCATCTATTATTTGCAAGTATGATGCAATATTTTCACCTTCCTTCATTTTCATGCTTTCAAATTGAGCACGATAAGTCTGTAACTTATCCAATTTTACCTTGTTGTATCCTTCATATATAGTATTCAATTTTTCCCACATTTCCTTAGTTGTGGTACACTACATGACCTTTATGAACTCAACCTCAGCCATCCCACAAAGAATTGCATTCATGGCTTTAGAATTTTTTTCACTTTCTCTCTTTCCTGCTACATCAGTAGGAGGTGTAGCTGGAATAGTGTAGCCATTGTCAACTAATTTCCATATGTCAAACCCAAGTGACATTAGGTAAGTATTCATTCTAACACTCTAGAAGGAATAATTTGATCCATTAAATAAAGGAGCTTTGGAGGTGGAAAAACCAATTTGTAATTGATTGTTTTCCACGATTGAACTTTCTAGATCTCCCTTGAGTTGTTAAAATAACCACACCAAGGTCATGCTTTGATACCAATTGTTGGAAATTAGGACACTAAGAGGGGAGTGAATGAGCTTTTTTCAAATTTTACCTCACAAAATAGTTCACTTAATTTCTATCACAAGATCAAATCAACATTTACAAGAAGCTAAAAATATATATAACACACAAAGACATAATTTAATGTGGGAAACCCAAACTGGAAAAAAGCATTGAAACCAAGAACTAGCTTAGAATAAGAATGTCTTGTAAATGTTACATGATTTCATGCTTGAGCTTCAACTCAACTTGGAACTACAACTCAATAATTTAACAGATTCAACTTGTATGGAAGCCTCCCAAATATGGTCCAATAACAACTGACCTTTAGTAAGATTCAAATTACATGGAAGCAACAACTACCCACATCTTAAGCTACAAATTATACTTTTTCAGAATTTTGATCACGCTTATTTTTTTGTCTCAAACAATTGATAGTGACATCTAAATTAGTTAACTCTTCTTCTCAATTTTTATCTTTATTCACTCTCTTCTGGTCATCTTCTCAAAGACACGATCATCATGTCATACAAGGTTTATTTTATACGCAAATTATTTTCATACCTCACTCTACTCACATGCGCTTTCAGGAGCATACCCTTCTCACACACTCTTTTTGGTATCCCCAGAAAGTCATATAAACATTTCACATTCTATTTATTGAGCTAGAAAAACTACTCGAATATCTTTCCAACTTCCATAATTTATCATATCTACCTTTTGGAATTTTCTTCATTTCTTATATTTGAATTTTCATTATTTTAAGAAATGACTCTTCACCTTTTTTTTCATGGGTTTGAGCAAGGTTTAGAATAATTTCTACATTTGTAACTCTTCATTTATTTTTCATGTAAACATATTAAGTCCTTTATATTCTTCCATACATTCAAGATTTCTCAAGGAACTTGGTGTTTGTAGGTTGACAAGTGGAACTTCTTTAGCTACTCGATGCAATTGACTTTTGAGCTTCTCCATGAGTTCCTTCAGTCCAACTAAGGATGTTTCATTTTTTTCTCCACTTGAACCAAAGCATATGGCTTAGCTTTAAGATCAAACATAGCTTGGAAGCTCAACCAACATCACAATGTTTTAAAAAAACTAGATGGTCTTAACATTATTATACATTTCATCAAGTGTATTTTGATCAATAGGCTCATCATACAACCACTCCTCCTTTCGATGTAAATTGGTTTATACTTTCATTTGAATTGTTTCTCATATACTTTCCCAATAGAGAAAAAATTATGTCACAAATTTATCCTTTGTTTTGAGATGAATCAACCTAATTTATTTTACAACACCTTTCCAACCTCCTTATAGACATTACCTATAATTTTTGGAATTTTTCATTAGTTAAAATTTAAGTTTATATGATCACCACCATGGATACAAATGATGTTTCCACACTTCAAAACGTTCTAGCTTGTAACAACCTTCTTATTCATTTGATCTCATTCACTAGACATGTCTTGACATTATGAAAAAACTTAAAGTGATGGGCTTAGGAAGAATCAAACCCATGGAATAAGCCACATTTGATAGAGTTTCATTTCCACTAGAACTTATTGTAGTTAATGAGCCCATCCTCGCAGCCAATAAAAATTTGACATGGATTGGATCTTCTTATTAGTTGTATATCATTGTGAATTTCTATCCAATAAGAAATCTCCACACACTTCACACTTTCATACTATTCTTAACCTCCACTAGAAACCATTAGAAGCAAACTAATAAGGAATCTCGCATGCCCTTTAAAAAAAATTTAGACTATTCTTAACCACCACCGAACACCGTGTGAAGAAATCCAATAAGGAATTTTCACATCCTTTGCAATGTCAAACTTTTGATAATGTGTACCTAACCAATCCAAAATATTTTTAATTAGATAGGGTAAAAACAAGGATCGGATCCCAAAGGCCAGTACATGAAAGATAACATCGTGAAAGCTCACAGATAAAAACAAAAGAGGAACAGGACCAAAAAGGGTTAAACAAGCTTAACCCCAAAACAACAAGGTCTAGAAACCCAACCAGCGAGAGAAATAGAAACTACATAACTAAACCAAAAAACAGAGATAGTTCGCCAAAAAACCTCCTAAAGTTTAGGAGCAGCACCATTAATTTTTCTTTTGATTCTTAGAGGGTTTGGCCTCCATGGTCTCAGTCTCCTTGTTGTGCTTGAGTTGTAGCTTCTTCTGAGGTGGCTCCTCCTCTTCTTCTCCCATAACATCCTCCTTTATCTTATCCTCATCCTCCTCTTTTCATCCGAGATGGTGACCACGGAATATTTTCTTTTCTATGCTCCACTTAAACCACTTCAAAAAGAACCATCATATCTTAAATAAGTTTATCCAACCATTGATTTCCCCCCTAATTTTCTTCTAGGCCATGCATATTTTTGTGACTTTGATGTTGTTGATCATACCCTTCATAACCACCAAATTTTCCTCCTCCAAGACCTGAACCAAAGTCTCCAAGTACTGCACTTTTTTCTTCAAGTCCTCATGGCTTTGCTTAGATTTTGAGATCATTTTCCTTTACCTTTCGAGGACCCATATTCTTGAATCTCTCGACCCCAAATTCTCCAATCCCACCAATGCGAAATATGATCTAATAGGGAAGCTCCACATTCCTTTAAAATTTTTAGTGTCAATCTTTACACTTTCAAGATTTATGTCGATCATGAAAAATGAGCCAATCAAAAGGCTCAACCCATCTACGCATTTCACGGTGTCTTACTGAATTATTTTATCACAACTTGATTTTTTTCTTCGCAAATGTTGGACAAACCTAAAATTTTATCTAACCCTATTCATCCCTCGTATGTTGGGTTTTGGGAATGGGGATGCATGAAGCATTTTTATTTATGATGACCCTCCTTTGATCAGCCTCGCCACTCAGACCCGAATTGTAATTAAATCTTGTTCATCCCAACCGTAACACTTTAAATGGCCATAAATTCCTCCAAAGAGCTCTAAATTAGGAAAAGTTAGTCTCATTGGAAAGGTCTCCTAGATTTATCAAAAACACATACCTCCACCATCTCTAAAAGTCCTTGCACATGCTAAAATAATAATTTCAGACCCATAGATCATCTGAATGATACATACAAACCTTCTCCACACCTTCGGTGGATAATAAGCTCACGGTTCAAGCTTGTAGCATTCTAAGACCACTCAAACCATCTTGAAAGCTCAAAGAATCAGCTTGATACCCCTACACACTATTTATAGACACCTATTGACATGATATTTCACTTCTCATATTCCATAAATGTCATGTGACATATATGACAACACCAATCAATAAAATAGGGTTCAACACCCAAGTGGGACACTAGCTCCAAAACGTGTAGGAACTTTTATCCAAGCTATAAATTTTAGCCAATTATTTTTTTGTCCATGTTTTGTAACTAATACTCGTTATCAATCTTAAGTAAATACTTAACCTAGAAATACAATTGGACTCTTCTCTTTAGCTAGTAAAATGGGAACTCCTCTAAGTTGTGGGTGACTCGGGTTGAGGATAACCTCCAAAGTGGGTTGGTTCCCTTGGTAGATCACCTAAACTAATTCTTTGGTAGGATTGAATGAGATAAAAAAACTTAAAATGAGTAGAAAATATGTAAAATTAGGTGATACACCAACATTTTGGAAACTAAATTTGCACAAGACACACTACTTGACGTTATTAAGACCTATAAAGTTCACGTAAGATACTAATTTATTTTCTTTAAATCTCAAAAAGGACATGTACAAGCTTTCAAGAAAACATGGGAGGTTAGATCTAGGTTTTATCCACTTCCAAGGCTGATTAATAAGCTAAATATGCACTTAATATGACCTGTAAAAGCTTCACAATAACTTAAAGGAGGTGCTTGACAATTTATATGCATGCAAAGGAAAGAATAAATTCATTGAAACATACCATAAGTTTAAACATACCATAACATATAATAAATTAATTGAAACATATAAAACCTTGCATAATTTTATGGAATATTTTCCACCTCTATGTTTGTGATCATGATGTAAATTTTCATTTTGTTCTTCTCTTTCTTAATGCAAAATTTTAAATAACCTTTAAGTGAAACCTCACTTTCAGATTTGTTTTCCATAGATTAATATTCACCTATTGTATTTTTATATCCACTTTTTTGAGATCTATGAATATGTTGGAAATCCATTTCAATGATACTAATCCAAAATTTACATCTCTTTTTAATCCAATTTTTTTACCTCTTTTCCGGAAGCTTGTATCATTTTGTAGTCATTTGTGAGATTATGGCTATTTTTGTTGTAATTATTCCACACAAAAGAAATAAATCTATCTCCAGTTCTGGATCCACTCATTCTTAGATTCATCATTTATAAATGTGACCCTTGAATTTATTCTGTAATGATGAATAATCACTTTCTTCAATTTAGCCTCTTAAAGTTCCTCTTGATATGGATATTCTTCTTTCATGCTCATTTGAAAATTGTATGCTGCAAGGTTGGAGATTTTTATTTGATAACACTTTGAAAAACTACATTCATTCCATTCCAATTTATGATGCATTTACATTCAAAATTATAAGTATAATGGGAAAGAGTAGCTCTAATCACTAAGTGCTTTCTTCTTTAATTTTTAGGTACAATGAAGTAGTGAATGTGCTCATGTAGAAGAAGCTCACAAGGAAGAAGATCTCATCCAACAGGAAATGACGGGTTCCTCTTACCCTTTACATTTATATATTTCATTTTAAATGCATTTTTCTTTCAGCCATATCCCACAACTTGTATGGGATCCTTGTACACTTTCTTTATGAATATATGAAATTGTCTTATGTAATTGAGTTATATATGTTTCTTTTGCATTTTGTTTTAATAACATTATATTAAACAAGCCTATGAAATTTAACACAATAAGACAACTTCACATAATCATAATGAAATAAAATGAATTAATGTACCTTTAATTGATCATCTAAAACATTAGTAACACTTGATGTAACTTTACTTTCCCTCAACACCTCAAATCTACAACTTATCTTCTTGTATCATCATGATGTTACTAATATTTAATTCCTTTCACATCTCTTTCACGTGTATCATCAGAAAGTTTGATGAATGATCTTGACAAAGAGGAATGTTGGAATGGCCTATTATATGAGGAAATAGTTTCCATAAATAGCATTCTTAGCTACTTAATGCCCGTATGTTGTCCAATCTGCCACTGAAAACAAGTAACTTGAAATTTTTCTATACCCTTTTACGATGTTGACCAAATATTGTCAAAACTTATTGTTATGTTGTTGTTGTGTGTGTTTTGGTAACTATTTTTGTAACTTCTAGAAGGGTGAAAAGGTTCTCCCAATGTTTTCCTTCACTTATTTAGCGTACTTGAGGATGAATTTTTTTTAATGGAGCCAAAAATAGGAAGACTAAAACTCATTTTTGCATCTGATATAATAATCATGTAGGGGAATAGAGATTACACATGGTAATTACTATAGTGCAGAAAAACAATGAGAAAATTCTAGGATACAAGTGTTAGTGACAAAGAAGTAATGAACACTTAATATTAACTAGTAAAAGCATATAGGAAAACTACAAACAAGGTGGTTTAATATAAATTGAATTAAATCTATATTTCATAGTAACTAATTTAATAAATTATATAAAAGTAATAAAATACAGATAAATGGAAAATAAATAAGCAAGCAAAAATTTGAAACCTTAGGAAAATGAGAGAGATAGATGACTTAGCTGATTTTTGAATTATCTCGGAACTAATCTCGTAAAGTGAATAGTTGAAATAGACTTGAATCATTTTTTGAAGGCTTATTGGAAGTTTTAAGACCCATAAATTTGTAGGATAGAATATCCCAGTGGAGGACAAGAGCGCCTGGTACTAGTGACTAGATATGGGCACTAGTTTCCACCTAGATGCTCACGTTTTGATCTTTTCTGTGTAGGGGGGTCTTTGTTTTTATCTACATTTTCACTTTGGTTTTTTTCCAATGTCATTATTTCCACATGTAACCTAAAAATATATACCTATCTGAACATAACAACAAATCACATCACATCTAATAAAAATATGCATAATGTGGAGTTAGAATGATCCTTCCTAGTCACTCAAAGAGTGAACTTAGTGCATAACATTGCACTACATTTCAAAATCCATGTAGTTATATGTGAATTTGTGTTTAATTATTTCATATGATTCCCTTATGCAAGTTATACAAAGATAGTGGGCTAGATCTATAATTTAGAAAATGTATAAAATGTGTGGAATGGAATAGTTTGGATTTCCACTCCTATTATGTGTATGCATAGTGATATTACTCTTTTCCCTTGAGTGAATATGCAAGATGGATGATTTTTAATGCTCTTGCGCTTTTAGATACAAATGTATGTGATATTAGAGAATGTTAGTGATTGGTCACTTATTTGAGAGCTATAACTATGTATATAGATGATTACATTGTTTGAATTTTTAATGAAAACTAGAAGGTTAAACCAAAAGTGTAAAATATTCCTAAGAAGTAAAAGATACCCAAAAGAGTGAGAAAAGGGGAGAAAGGGTTACGATTTCCCATAAGGTACATAAGCACCAGGCACTTATGTCCTAAATGGATGTTAGTTTATGAGACCATAAAAGATAAATAAGTCAAAACTGACATGGTTGTAGGGTTTGTAAGGTCAATAAAAGTGTAAGAGACAAATCAAAAGGTCCACAAGACATTATGAATTGCTAGTTATTTTTCATAGGAATCATGCATATATTAGTATTTTGTAGGACCTAGAAATATACCTTAGTGCATAAATTTTTTATAGATTCCCCCACTTTATGTTATTGAGTAAATACTTGATAGAATAAAGTATATAGAAGATGTGTACCTTGTAATCCTATAGAGAAGAGTGTAGGTGATAGCGTGTTGAGTGGACAAGTGAAGTGTGGATACTCAAAAAGGGAGGTGAACCCTAGGGATGAAGTGTATTTGTAGTAGCGTGTTGTTGGAGTTTGTGCTTGCTAATGTGAGCTTCTTCATGTTGTGTATTAATAAAATACTTAAAAAATAAGAGTGATAAAGAAGTCAAATTTTTGTATATGAAAGATAAAAGTAATGCATGTATAAGTATGAAGTGTAAAATTATGTAAAGCTAAATTTTGCATCTGATATGTAGGAGAGTATGTGATAGAAAATTGTTTTTTTTCTTGGATTTATTAGATTTGAATTTTGATCATGAGGTTTCTAAGTTATCTCACACCAAGAGAATTTTTGGGGAAATATCACGATAAAATTCAGTTTTTTGGGTGATCTCGCGCGAAGAGCAAGATTTTTGGGTGATCTCATGCCATGGTGATTGTTTTGAGTGATCTCATGCCAAGAACAAGTTTTGTTGGGAAATCTTATGCCAAGAAAATAATGCTAGGGAGATAGGTATATATTTTCTCTCCTTCCATGGAACTTCCCGAATAATAACTAATGTAGATAATACATCCCTAATTTGTTGTAATTTATCTAATTTTTTTGAGTTTCCTCTAATTATTCATTTATGATCAGAATCGAAATGTGATTGTATACCGAATTCTATAACTAGAGGTAAGTGCCTATTATTGGAGAATTAATATAAAATATGTTGTGAATTATGTTGAACGGAGAATTTGACTATATTTTCCCTCAGAAACAAGATCTTGGGGATACAAGCACACAATGTTACTTATCTAGGTTTGGGCACTAGTATCTCTCTCTATGTTTTGTACCCAAGTCTTTTTCTAGGCCAATGTAATTGTATGCCTATGTTGATTTTGTATTTTGTTGATCTATGTTGAATCTCATAGCTGATGTAGGGTGATTTCTTCACATAATATATTTCCCTTGTTTAGGTGCATACAAAAAAATAGGAGAATGTTTCTCTAACGAGACGATTTGGATACTAATATGCATATCTGATTTTAGATACATAGGGAGTAGTGAATGGATGTGATCGGTAGAAAATAAGGCACATGCAAACATGATAGATTAGTAGCAAGTGTTAGTAGTAAAAATAGGTAACATCCAAGAGAAGACAATGTAACAAGCAACTAGGAAGACAAGATGGACCACAAAAAGTGGGTTTCAAACATGGGGCATTTCCCACAATGTCACAAGACAATATTTATGAAACGGCCATAGGTAAATAATAGTCAAAAAGACCTAGATCATATCCCATAAACAATAAAAAAAATAGAAAGAAAAAAGTAACAAATAACCATGTTTGTATTGATCCTCCAAGGAAAATACTACACATGAAATACTCGTTATCATGTTAGAGAGATAAATAGTATTTTAAAGCTTATATAGATCAAAGAAAAAGTAAAGCAATAGTAATGAGAAGTATTAAATAATGTGATAGTATAACTTGTGATGTATGAAGTTTTATAGTATAAAAATAAGATTCCCTAGGATCCTCAGTGGGATTGGTAAATATCTATGTTAAGCAGCCTACATCATGTATGGAAAGGTCCTACATTCACCTCAAGATAATAAGTGAACACACATGTGTGTATAGAAAAGATAATGACATATTAAGAATCACTAACATAGAAAACAAGGTGACACATGTAAGTAGAATAATCTAACAAGAGAAAATGAAACCAATATATGCAAATGTTATGAGAGTTTGATGGTATATTGTGATGGATGTAAGATCTCAAGATGAAGGAAGCCAATTTTTCCCCACCGTGTGTGCACTTGAGATGATATTCATTTATAAATTCTCCCTCAACAATCAAGAATGAACCATAGAACAAGAGTGTGTCATTAGTAAATGATTGTGTTATATAAAATTATATACTAGAAAATAGGTATTGTGAAGTGCAAAGCGTGAGGTGTAGATTACGTGAGGTTCATATAATAATTATAACCTCAACATTCAAGTGTGACCTATCACTGAGATTACGTCATCGAGGTGATGCGCTTATTGAGTATGAATCCTAATTGTGTCAATCCTTCATGCATGTAAATAGTGTTAGGGAAAGTAGGATTGAATAGAATATGAGGCCCATAAGATTTATGTATAAATAAGGTACATGTAAATGGATCGATCAATCGAGTAGATGGAACTAGAGGAGAAGGTATGAGATCTATTTCATTTATAATAGCCTTGAAAAATATATCATGCTTGTAGTAGATGGAGGAAGTTTCTTAAATTGATATTCACTGAGTGGCCAATAGCAATGAAAGTGTCTTGGAAGTAGGATTCATCTATTTCAAGAGGAGTAAATTTAATATTGTGAAAATTTTGATTGGTAAGCTTGATGACATCAACCTCATCATCAAAATCATCAGTTGTTGTAGGGTTGGGAGGAGTAGTGATAGGTTGGGTATTTTGAGTGTTATAGGGAGATGAGGTGGGTGCTATAAGTTTATGGTTATGCATAGGTATGGAAGGAAGGGGTGCATAGATAGAATAAATAGTGAGAGCACTAGATTGAATGACATTGTATGTACTAATATCATATCATAAGTATGGAATACAATGTAGAAGAGGTACAAGAATGGAAGTGGTTGAATCTATTCGACATAACTTGAAGGGGTCATGATCAACAAAAGTAATATGCTCATATCCATCATGTAAAAATTTAACACACTGATGAACCGTAGAAGGAACAACATGCATGACATGAATCCATGGTCTACCAAGTAAGAAATTGAACTAAAATGATGTGTTAATGATATAGAACAAAGTTGAAAGGTATTTAGGTCAAACTTGTAAAGGAAAGGTGATGGTACCGACACATGTATGACTATTGGAATCATATCCATGAACAAGGGTGGAGGATTTAGTGATCAAACTATCAGGAATTTGTAATTATGTGAGTAGTGAAAGAGAGCATAGATTTATAGCAGAGCCATTTTCATTTAGTACACATTGATATAGATGTAACCATAATTAGTAGCAAGTGATAAGCAAGAGCACGTGAATATCACTATTTTTACTAAGCAAGATATCCTCATCACTAAAGGATATGACATGTGGTAGGTTTTTGAGAGATTGAATAAGATGGGTGAAGGAAATAGGGAATTATCACTTTCGATATGGATGGAGTGTAGGTAAGCTTCTAATGTATGACAAAAACTATGATGCACTACGTAAGAGATCATAAATATATATATTTTGGTAGGTGTATTCTTTATTTTCTCAATTATATCATAACCTTTGTAGGTGGTGGGAGGAGCTACAAAGGTAATAGGTGGAGGGATAGAAACATGTTGGGGTTGGAGGTGGATGATTGTGGTGAGTGGTAATTACATCAATAATTCATTGATGAAACATTGGAGTATCGAAGTGGGGAGGATTTTGAGTGTAGAATTGTATAAATCAGCAACGTTGTAAACCATACCAGAAACCTTAGTTGGTATATAGGATGGGTCACATGAATTGGTCCATTAATTGAGAAGAAAGAGAGACATTCTAGTGAATTTTATAAGGTAGGTTTGATTGGTCGGGTTCAAAAATGATTTAATATAAATTTAATTACATCTATATTTTAGAGTAACTATTGTAATGAATGATATATAAGTAATAAAATACAGAATTTGACATGCAATAAGAAAGAAATAATGTGAAACCTAAGAAAATGAGAGAGATAAATGACTTAAATGATTTACTAGTATATGAGTGATATGTAAGTTATCGAGAAAGGTGAATAGCTAAAAAATACTAGAAAAAGTGTCTTCAATTGGTCACTAGATATTTTGAGACCAAAATATGTTCAATGATAGAAGTACCCATGAGAAAACAAGAGTGCACTCGAGCACTAATGACTAGATTTGGGTGTTAGTGTCCACCCAGATGCTCATTTTTGATGTTTTTGTGCTAGAGGAGATTCATTATTAATCTTTGTTTGTCACTTTCTGACACTTTCTCGGTGTTCTCTTGAGCTGTATTTCTGAGTGACACTAGATCAGATTGAGATGACAATAGTGCCCAGATTGCATCATGTCGACGATCGATTAAATCCAAATTTGTTACATCGATCCTCCTTCTAAATCCATGGCTGTTACAATAAGAGATGCTCATCAATTTTTTCTTGATGTCAATTTTACACCATTAACCTATAAAATAGATACTTTGTTGCACATATAAACAAACCACATTAAATCTAATAAAAAGATGAATAATAAGGAGTCGGACTAACTCTAATGGGTTTATTCGAGAGTCAAACAAAGAGTGAACTTAGAACCGAAACTACTCTGTTTCAACATATTTCAAAATCCATGTATTTTTGTGTGAATGTTTGTGTAATGATGCCTTAGGATGTCCATGTTCAAGTTACACAATGATAATAGGCTATATCTAGAATATAGAAAATGTATAGAATGTATGGGATGGAATGGAATAGAATTACCCTCCTATATCTATACCCAAGTGTATGTAGAGTGATTTGTAAATGTTCTTGTCCCTTAAGGAAATGTGTTATATGAAAGATTTTTAATGCTCTTATGCCTTTGGATGTAAGCCTAGTTTATAGTAGATAATGCTAGGGCATCACCCCTTATTTGAGAGCTCTAACTATATGTATATTCCCAACATGATTCCTTCATTTACATCACACCATTCCATAATAGTTGTGGTGTGTGAGTTTTGAATTTTGAAATTTACATCTAAAATGATGAACCAAAAGTGTAAAACATTACCATTAAGTAAAAGAGGCCCAAAAGAGTGAGAAAACTATAGAAAGGGTCGGGAGCACCTGAAGGGATAGGAGTGTCGCTTCACTTTTGTCCTAAATTGGCACTAGTGTATGAGGCCATGAAAGATAAATCGATAAAATACCAATAGGGCTATAAGGTTTGTAAGCTCATTAAAAGTATAAGAGATAAATAAAAGGCCTATTAGACATTTTCAATTGTTGTCTTTCTTGATTAGGAATCATGTATATATTAGTATGCTTCTAGGACCTAGAAATGTACCCAAGTGCATAGATTTTGTTTTTACACAAGGACTCAACAAGTATCTATTTGATGTGTCATACATGGCACCCCACTTAGGATGTCACAAGTCAATCAGATCCATCAAGGCTTTGAAACAATATAACAAGAAAACATAGGGCATAGCTCATAAATAGTGACAAAAACTATAAAAACTCAAATATCCATGAGTGACAGGATTCTTGTGAGGAAAATGTTATACATGAAGCACTAATTAGCATGGTATAAAACATAAATAGTATGAAATGATGTAATATCTGAATATAGGAATGAAAATGTGAAATATTGCAACAATATAACCTGTTAGGAATTATGAGAAATGTATATGGCCCCAAGAGCCTCGGGTGGAACTAGTAATGAGTAGGATCAAACATCATACATTGTGTAACAACCTATAATTTACTATCCTTCACCTCAAAAATACCTTTTTAACACACATGTGTGTATGAAAAATGTCAAAGCATACTATGTACCGTAGTAACATGATAAGCAAAGGTTCAACATAGGATAATATAACCAAGGAAGAATGCATCCAATCAAGATCTCACCTAATGTTTTTAGATTTTTAATTGCAAATATGTGATATAAATAAGTGAGGAGAGAGGAATAAGGATGTCCCTAGTGTGGCATGTGAAAAGTGAGGTCGATATGAAGAAACCATCAACGGGTAAGTATGAACCAAGAAAAAGAGTGTTTCATCGAGTAGTTTAGCAGAAATTAGAATGCCCCCAAATGTGAATGTGAATATGATCTATGAAACAAGAGAAATAGAAAAGGGACCATGAACAGAGATGATCTTAAATAACAATGCATGTTTAAATGATAAAAATGACTCAATGGTCACGAGAGAGTGCATGAGGCCAAGTATTTGAGATAGGTCTAGACCTCCTTTTTTTTTAAGCATGTGGAGAAATAGAGAATGATATATAGTTATATGGAGCATGTGAAGCATGTGAATGATATGAAGAGTTTCCCCATGATGCGGTGATATGGGATATATACATGCAACATGGCCTATGAGAAGTATTCATGTGTGAAGGAAACTCACAAATAGATGAATGTCTAGGTGCTATATGAGGAGTAAAGGATTCATACACCATATGAGGATTCAAGGCTAAGGATACATCATGAATAGGATATTATATACTAGTATTAGGTGCAATTGAATTTGGGAAAGCTAAAGGAGCCAAGGAAAAAGGTATATATGATTTTCAATCTAAAATTATGAACACATGTGAACATTAGGCAAGGATATAGTGTCATGTCAATTTTCATGTACCATAGTATTTGGAGTCATTCATGTGGAGAAAATATAATAGTTATAACATTGAGAAACGTACAAAATCTACAGGAGAATGATCAAAACATAGTGAGAGGAAAATTTATAAATTCCAAGATCCCAACAACATGAGTAGGAAGTGCATAAGAAAGAAGAGTTTTTCCATTAGGATAAAATAGAATAGATGTAATTTTAGGCTGGTTGGAAATAGTGGAAGGAGTAAGTGTAGACATAAGGATCAAGTTGTGAGTCAAAGTGTGTATCATAGGTAATGATTTAAGGCTCATCAATAGAAATTAAAAGCAATGTGTGTAATTTGAGAAGATTAGAAGCAATAAAGAAGTATAAAATATCTTCTATGATTATAGAAACAAATGTAGAAAGAGGGGAATGGATGGCCCCTATGAATGTAACAAGATAAGGAGTAGCCATAGTTAATGAATCATTCATAATATATTAAAAGTGAGAGCATTAGGAATCATTGTAATATAAGTAGATGGTACTCTAAATTTTGATGAGGAAGGTGTGGAGAGATATGTAACATTCAAAACTAAGAATATGATCAATAGAAGTTCATCGAGTGTGAGATATAATGGGAGGAGTATCATGCGTGCCAACAGAAAATTGATCTTGTAAATCAGTAGTAGTAGTATGATGCATCCCAAGAGAATAAGCATTTTTAATGTAGTTAATGTCATCAACATCATGTATGAGGGAAATATCACAAGGAGTAGTAACACGAGTCATGGGAATATACTATAGTAGTTTCCATGGAATAAGGTGTAGCAAGGGCATGGGTAAAAATAACTCTATGCATAGTATGTAAAAAGGATGGCTTATAAGGATATTATAAGGGATATCATGACACTAACATGACATAGAACATCAAGAGTGTAAGATCCCATAGTAAAGGGAAGATATTTTCTCGCCCAATAATTTTGTAAGTGTATCATCATAGTCACGGGTATAAAAGTAGATGGATTTAGATGAGTAGTAGAAAGTCCTATTTTATGGAGAAAGGAAATAATGCATATATTAATACCGGATCTAGGATCAACTAGGATATGTTTAACAAGGATACTACAAATTTAATGTATATATATATATGGGGAAATATTGGAATAAAAATTATGGGAAGCCATAAAAGATCCGATAATGGGCATGTAAAAAGTGGTTTCACCAAATGATTTAATAAAATTTAAAACTAAAGTAATGGAACAACTAATTAAGTAGATAAAGTAAAACAAGTAAGATAATGAAAATGAAATGAAATAAAGAGTCAAATATAGGAGATAAGGAATGAATCATCTTGTAATCTGTAGGTTTGGAATGATTCCATACTAATGAACAAGATAGAATGGATGAGTGTTTATTGTATAAGATCTGATTCTAAAACTGGAAAGAGATGATATCCAGGAAAAAATCACATGGAATATGGCATTTCTTCCCTTGTCTAGTGTCTATTCTAGGAGGTGGTTTCTATAGAAGTGTAAAGGATTTGGTTCCTTCTATTTTGCTTAATATTGCTCCTTGTTTTTGTAGGTTACATTAGATACATTGTGTCACACTTGTACCTATAAAATAAAACCTAGATAGTTGCATAGTACTAAGGAAATAATTAGATGAATACAAATATGGATATGCTTGAGTCGGACTGACCTCAGTGGTAACCCTAATGTTATTTCAACAATTTTGCACTACATCTCATACTATGTAGTTTTAGTGTGTGTGTGTGTGAGTGTGATTGGAATAATGTCCCTTGAGATAGGGTTCCCTAGTGTCACCACACAAAGAGATAGTGAGATACAACTAATTTGTCCCAAATACAAATGTGTGGTATGAAATTAAGAATAATCCTCATATGTATGTAAGTCTAAAATTTAGTCCTTGGTGTAGTAGATATAAAATATTAGCTCGTTGTAGATTTATATGCCCCTTCAATTCTTTCCCCCTAATGAGCTTAAGACATGTATATATATGATTCCTTTTCTCATGATTCATCATTAAAATGGAAAGGCTGAATAAGGGTGTTAAAATATAAAAATAAATAATTAAGAACTAAAAGATAGGAAAAAGAGATAAAGAGAAAAAAACCTAGAGGGGACAAGAGTGCTGAGAGCTCATGTCTTTAATGGGCGGTCCTATACAGAGAGTCAAATGGATAAAAAATGAAATTAGAGTTGAGTATGATGTCAATTGGTATAAAAAAATGTAATTTTTCAATTAGAAACATTAAGCAAAAAGATGAAAAGGATTAAATCAATTTCAAAGTAAAGTAAAGGGGTGTTAACGGCTAATTCTCTTGACTATAATTCATATATATAAATGAAATATTTAGAGGTTTGATGTTTATAGTATGTGTGTGATTTAGTGACTACACTTATAGCAATTCAATTAGGATTTTTATTTGATTATGTGTAGCAATCACAAATGTAGTGTACAAGGATAAAATTAATTCTATGGAATGTGGAAGAAGAATGAAAATTCCAAAAATTAAGAACAAATTGATAGAGGATTTATGTTGGCATTATTATATTTTGACAAAGTGATTCAACATTGTTACGATGCTAATGAGGACATAATAGGATACCTACTAGGTCATGAATGAATGCATATCACATTTTAATATGAGAATCTCAATGATGTGAAGTGCACATCCATTGTGTATATTTGATATTTCTATATAATCACACATCCACACAAGAAATGGGGACATTATTTATTATCTAGTGAATTTGTTTTGTATGCATGTCATTAATCATTATGATTCATTAATAGACATAGTTAATTGAAACAAATTCATATGGGATGGTTTTAGTTCTTATAGAGCTATTATTTTTGTTGTTACATAGAATTGGTAAGTCAAACAAAGTTATAGATGTTTTGAGAAGAAGAATTGTTTTTTTAAACTCATTAAAAGTTGAATTAGTAGGGATTTATTTTATGAATAATTGGTATTATGATAATAAGGATTTTAATTAAGCATGGAGAGCATGCACAAAACCAATAATTTCTTATAAAACAACATTTTTGGATTATTCTGTAGAGAAGGATTATTAGTCAAACAAGTTCATTGTGTATACATAGAGGTTCAATAAATGGAAATTTAATAAAGGAGTTGGTGTTATTATAAATTGGTAGGAAATTTTGGCTAGAAAAATATGTGTCATTAGTAAGATGCTATTTTGGATACAAGAGAGCTTAAACATGCATAACTACATTTAGGAATGTAGAATTTTCTCAAATATCTAAGGAAGAAGTTAGAATACATGAAAATATAAATCATTTCTTATTACAAATGTAACATGGAAAGATATTACTAAGGAAATTTTTTAGGATTTCATAAGATTCATAAGGGGAATTATTCCTTATTTATAAATCATTAATAGGTTTTCAAATATGGCACATGTTTTGGTAGCTAGGATAACTAGTGATGTGACCAACATTGAAATTGTTATTCAAGGAGCTTGTGAAGCTTATGGTATTCTGTGTAATATTGTATCTTATAGAGATGATATTTTTAAAAATATATAGAATATATTGTGGAAGAAATTGAAACCAAATTCATATTTGTTTGCAGTATCATCTACATATATATGGACATATAGAGTGCATTAATATGATCTTAGGAAATATATTAAAATATTTGGTTGAAGATAAACCATGAATATGGGATGACATTGTAACACAAGATTATTTCACACATAATAATTCAATTAAAAATATTACAAGAAAGAAACCATTCTATATTTTATATGGCTCAATTTTAAGAGAAATGTTTGAAATTCATGATATAATGCAACAATAATATATGTAGATGCAAAATAATTTTCAAAACATATGAGGGATATACATGAATATGTGTGTACAAACTAGGAAGAAGTCATCACAATATAAGCATCATGTAGATACATAACAAAGATAATTTTACTATCATGTTGGATAGATAGTTTTAGCACATTTATGAAAGGATATCTTCCAAAAAAGGGACACATAAAAATTGAAGCTAAAGACAAATGGACCATGAATAATTTTGTAAAAATGCATATGAGATTTATCTATTATGAGTAGAAATATTACCCATTTTTTATATGGAAATTTTTATCCATATCATCTAGGAAAATATCACGAGGAAGCATAGATTAAGATATATAGATTGATTAGAGTGCATAGATGTCAAAGAATTAAGTGAAGAGTTTGAAAGTATACTCAAAACATATAAAAGAAAAGAATAAAACCTAAGGAATATAAAGAATACCTGATAACATGAAAAGGAGGAGAGATTGAGGATGTGAATTGGATAAATGAATTAAAAGTTGTAAAAATAGAAAACAATCAACATAGCCATTACTAGGAGGTTAACTTGTTTTTTATCTAAGGTGTTTGATGCAAGAGAATCTATGCTCACTTTTAATCTTGCACCACCTAAAAATCTATTAGTTTACAACTGAGTCTAGTAATATACAATATTTCTATGTGCTCTGAATATTTTTGTGTAATTTTCACAAGTCATGTTGCACATTATTATGTCTTTTAATCTTTTATATATGAATGTGAAAACAACCTATTCTTTTATATAATCTAGTTTCTAGTGTGTTTTTAATGTTCTCCATAGCATGTAGATGTGTACAAGAATTAAGTAATATTTCATGTCTTCTTTATATTTGTAACATGTACAAAAGAGTTTAGAAATTTTCATTATATTTTATATTTTCCAAAACATATTATAGGGGATAACATAAGCATTTACATCAATAAATTCATGTAAACTTATAATTCCAAAGATGAATAGTTTATGCATAATGAATCACCATTTTTACATGATAAAACTAGGATCACTTTCATAGACTTGTATTATTATCACGAGTCAAGATATCAATGATGTACATCTACCATTGAAGTTAACATGTCATTTAATATTAATTGAGATAGTGCATAACTCATTTGAAAATATGTAATCTTATGTGCAAGGACATTTTTAGTCCATAAAATCTATAGTTTCAAAGAAAAATTATGTGAAGGAAACATTAGTTCATCTAATTCATTATTATTGTAGACACTAAATCACACACTTTGCTATATTTCTAGTCTTGATCACATACTACTATTCATATGATTCCTAAGAGAGAAAATTACTAATTGGTTGTTGTCTTTGGCCTGTTTTTTCTTTCTTCTTGTTTTCCTTTTCGGTCTCACACACATTCTTTCCTAATATGACTTTGGACACTTCATTTTTCTTTATTCTAGACACCAAAGACGCCAACCTAGAAATCAGCGCCTAGGAGATCATGTCCCCTCTATGCACCCTCAACCTCTTTATATCTTGCTCACATATTTTGGGTCTTTTCTAGCTGTTTGGGCATCTTACATCTTACTATTCCACCTTTTAGTGGTTAATTATGAATGTCAATCAAGGGAATCATATAAATACAAATATATGTGATCATAATAAGGACAAGCAATAAGAATATACTATCACCACCTAAGGTTGTATCCAAGAGCATTATAATAGCATAAAAGCATCCATCTAGATTTTATTCAAGGGATAGGGATTGCATTCTTTTATATACACTTCATAGGAGGGGAAGTTTATTTTGTCATGCACACATCTATCTACATATAGCTATTGATCATTATTCAATTGTAACTTGTACAAGATCCCCTAGAGCATGATTCTACATGTACACACTCAAAACTACATGGAGTATAAAATGTAGTGCAGTTCCTGATCATTTATCAAACATCCGGACATTGTTTATATGACATTCGTCAATGCATTTTCTAAACAAATCACTTTCCCATCATCTTATAGCTGATAAAACTTTTTATATGATAATGATCCTCCTCTCTTTATACGATTCAACAACAATAACTTGGGAGTAGAGTGTGCTTTACTTGATATTGGATTTAAGATTAATATTTTTCCTTTATCATTCACTCAAGCTTTATGAATTCCTGCATGTATTATTAACCCAACATTTTTTTGTGTTGAAGCTTATAATTCTACTACACGCATCCATCTTAAGCATTGTCACCTTGTCACTCATATTTTAGATAAATACTATTCCATTTCTATTTTTTTCATTGATAACCCGGTTCCATATAATTTTTTACTCGGTAGGCCATGACTTAATAGAATGCAAGAAGTATCTTCTACAGTTCATCGATGTGTTATATTCTTACATGATGGATTTTAATACAAGGTTCTGCTGATAGTACACCATTCTAATATTACAACCTAGACGTAACCACTTTATTACCTATTCCGAATTATGCTACTATATAACTTTTGTTGATCCGTGACCCATGCACTATCCAAAAAAATTTCCTCCACTCGAAGGAATCATTTGTACACTTGACACATATTCATCCACTTCATAAACTCCCCCTTCTATAAATATTATGGTACTTTAAGAGGGGTATTTCCATACATTAGACATCATAAAAATTTAGTGTCTTCTCATGAAAAAATGTTCATCTACACTTCCTCCCTTCACATCCACTCTCTTCATGATTAATTCTTATTAGCCACACATTCCATTTGATACCACTTTATTCGACACTATTTTCACACATGATGGCTTGACTTAGATTGGGTTTACACTTGATATTATCTTACCCCCATTGCATTCACCACATCTATATCATGGATATATTTTTATTACTTTTACCTATGGCCTTTAAGTACATGTCTCTACTACATTGGTGTTACATTAAATACTAATCACATAAAAATTTGTTTCCCATGCCCTTTTACCGTGTTTTCATTTGCAATGACTCATTTCATAGATATTCAAAAACCTTCCTCATTGGTATGAACATGGATATCAATTACAACCTTTCACCGACGAGGAATATGTAATGGGCATGTATAATATACATTGCAATGGATCTCTACAGGATCAACCACATACTATATCCTACCAATTTTGGGATGCATCACCATTCGATTTTGACCATGAAAATTAAGATCTCTTAGACAATGTTACTTGATCACTCTCATCTTCATACACTTGGGGGCATCATACTTCTTTTCCCCCTCTCTTCTAGAATTATCAGGTGTCTTACATATTCCAAACTTCACATCTCATCACATGCATCTTACACATCTTGATACATTAGTATTTTCATTACCCAATGACGCACTCTTTTGATACATTTCACACTTTACTATTAAAGGTTCACTAAATTCATGAACCTCACATCATATACACTACACATTTCACACTAAATACATTCATGATACATCTTTCTCGCACATTCTCACATGACACAATAACCTATGATGCACTCTAGTTCCATAATTCATACTCAACTACTGAGGGTCTCAATCTAAAATGAATCTCACCACACTCACTCACTCTATATGCTTTATCGATCATATCATTTTAGTGCACACTTTCTAACCATTTCCGATATCGCACCCTTATTCTATGGTTCATTCTTGACTGCTGAGGGGTCATTTATAAATGAACCTCATCTCATACATACTCATCCACATTCTCTCAGGGAGGAAATATGGATACTATCAAACTCATTTTGCATTCTATTTCATTCACACTCACATCATACTACGCATTTTAGTTGCACTTTGTTCTTTTTACATATTCTCCATGTTACGCTTTTACTATGTTATACATATATTTTGCATGTCATTATCTTTATTCTAGTCTTTGAATGAATCCTTTACACAAATCATTATGCACAACATGGAATCTTGACATTTTACTTCTTACCATTCATGCAACAGCTCCTGGGGCATCCACTTTCATAGACATTACATGTGATATTTTTTTATTTATAGTACTTTTTATTCATATTATCACATTGCATCATATCAGATCATATAGGTTTTGACATAATTTATATCTTACTAACATGCTAATGGGTGCTTCATGTGCAACATTTTTCTTACAGAGAGATCTTCACTACAATGGTTGTTTATTACTATTTTCTTCATATTATTTTCATTGTATGCCATTGTTTTCTAGATTTTCCTATGTCTTGTTTGTTCTCTCGATTGCGTGTATGTTTTTGATCACTTCGGCCTCAATTTTCTTGTGACATTGTGAGTTACTTCCCATGTTTTAAAGCATATTTTTTAAGGTCTACAATGTATTTTTTCTTGTTAGACTACACATTGCCTTCATGTGTATTATCTTCTTGTTTTAATAGCTTACACATTTTCTTCTATATACATGTTTATCTCATTTATACTAAGACTTTTTTCTAGCCACTTTGTTTGCATGTGCCTTGGTTTCTACCAAGAAAACTCCATGCTCCCCTATAGTGCATCAATTTCAACATAGTATTTGGCCCTCCTTTGGGTCGCATACTCTTTGTGATGTCACATGCACCCCAAATGAGGGGAAAATCATTAGCTAAATCAATCACCCCATATAGCAATTTAATGACACGGTTCGGCATAGTTTAGTATCGATACAACATAGTCTTAAATCTTAGAAATGGTCCAACCTACTTGAGTCTTTAGTACAACACATACAAAGGCTCCCAAGAGATAAAGAGTACCTCCTAGGCATCCCTAACCATTCCTAGGAACCTGCGAATAAGGGGAAATTACACATTCTTTCTCGTTGGTAATGGTTCATAGCATTCTACACAAGGATTTTAGATGATAGATATACTTCTTCAACTTGGGATGCATGCATTACACCTTCTTTTCTAATTTCATGTTGGATCAAACTGGATCGAAATGGATCAGATTTTCACACACAATCTGCAGTGGTGTTTATACTTTGGTAATCATTCAAATGTTTGAGAATAACACTATAATTTTCTCACTACACTTCTTTCGTAATTAGTGAAGTAGGAGTGAGATCGCCCAAAAAACTCACACTTAGCGCAATGGCATGATATCACCCATAAATATCACAATTAGCACAATTGGCATGAGATTTCCCAAATAATGTGTTCTTCTACAACATCTTCAAGATCCTTTTTATCTCTTTCACTCATCATGGATTAGGTGCTCATGTTCCTTTTGCATTTTTACATACTTTTACACACTTTTTATGTGTTTTGATCAAACTTTTCATATACACATATTTTATTTCTCATTCATTCATCTCTTTTGTAGGTCCATCCTTATGTGAAGTAGTAGTTGCATCATCACACATCAATTGACATCAAAAAAGGTACAACATGAAATTTACACATACGCTTTCGGTTAGGAAATAAGGGATAAAATATGCGAACAATCCCTCATAGAATCGCAATAATAGAAACTAATATGTAGACAATATTACAGATCTCAAATAAAATTGTAGAATAAAATAACACAGCACTAAGAGATAGTATTTAACTTGGTTCACCCAATTTGGGCTATGTCCACTAAGAATCACTTCCTTAAATTTTATTACAAGCCACCATTCTCTCAATACAATACCAAAATCTATTTGGAGCTATGCTCAACAAACTCTACAGAATTCAAAATGCATTTCAAACACATCTACAATGTTACATTATACCTACCACATGCACAAAACCACATAATTAGATAACTTGTTAAGCATTTTTACAAAATTATGGGTATCAAAACCATGGGAAAAAACTATCCCATAAACCTATGGGTTAAAAATCCCACCCATACGAGAAAAGCACATTTCCCATTATATCAAGAAAGTTTTGTTTTGAGGTGAGAAAACTATGGAAAAAGTACAATACTATTAGTGTAAAATCCTCAACACTTTCTCATATGAAAACAAGCTCCACAACCTAACACTTTCATCCTTAAGGTCATCATTTTTCATTTCCTCTTCTCTATTTTTGATGCTTCACTTTTTATCACTCCACACTTTTTCTTGTATCCTTGGCATGCTTTTCTTCATTGATTTACATGTTTATCAGGTACACATCTCTTATCTACTTTATTTTTATCGAGCACTCGCTCAACAACATAAAGTGTGGGAAAATGTAGACACTAAATCACACACGTTTGCTATATTTATAGTCTTGATCACATACTACTATTCATATTATTCCTAAGTGAGAAAATTATTAATTGATCACTATATTTGGCCTCTTTTCTTGCTTTCTATTTTCTTTTTTGTCTTGCACACCTTCTTTCCTAGTATGACTTTCAACACTTCATTTTTTTCTTATTCTAGACACCAACACCCTATCAAGACGCCAACACCCAGTGCACCCCTACATCTTTGTATATTAATCACATTTTTGGGTATTTTCTAGTCGTTTGGGCATCTTAATTATTACTATTAATCCTTTTAGTGGTTAATTACGAAGTTCAAGAAAGGGAATCATATAAATACAAATCTATGGAATCGTAATAAGGTACCAAGAAGTAAGCATCTACTATCTCCGTGATAAGGTTGATCCAAGAGCATTCTAAGAGCATCAAATCATCCATATAGCTTCCATTCAAGTTAAAAGGGACTACATTCTTTTACATACACTTCATAGGAGGGGAAGTTCATTTTTCCATGCACACATCTATCTACATCTTCTACATCTAGTTATTGCTCACTATTCAAATGTAACTTGCACAAGAGCCACCTAGGGCATGATTCTACACACATAGATACATAACTACATGTAGTTTGAAATGTAGTGAAAAAATCGATAAAACTTCACTCGATTGGGTGACCATTGGGGTAAGAGGACATCCCCATTTAAATATTTTTATATTTAGGATTTGATGTGTTTTGGGGTTTTGCAGGTGCTCTTTCTTCTTGTAGGTTTTAGGAAAGTAACAAAAAAGTACAATGACATACATTTGATCAAATGAGACATCCAAAAACATCTCATGATCCTACAAAATTAAGTTTCACATTTTCTGAATAGTCACATGCACCCAGAGAAGGTCCCTATCACCCTAGGAACTTGTGACCTGCATAAGTTCCCTAGTCCCGACATTCTCAAGAGCTACACATTTTCCTAGGTTTGAATGTGACATCTGCTTTCATGTTTCAATAGTTTTCTAATTCATCAAACCTTTGGGATCATTTTGAATAAGCTAAATTTATTACCTTCTCTCTTACAACTAGGGTTTCATATTTTTAGCTTACTTTTCTTGTGTCAAAAATTTGTACTTTAATTGTCTATATTTTGTGATGTTACATATTAAAATTTAGCATTTGTTTATCTAAATATTTTCTTAATTAATTATGACCATTTTTGGGGAGTAAGGAGACAATTATTTTGATTATTTTTCACTTAGAGAGTATAATATAATGAAAAATAATAATCTAAATTATAATATCATATAAAGACAATAAAATGCAGTAATATAACATGAATTAAGATCAAGGAGTAATAATTAGATCATAAGGAGAAGGAAAATCAAATGGTTAATATACATGAATAACAACATGTTAGATTTGGATCTTAGAGATGACTACAATATTAGACAAGACTCGACACTAGATGAAAAAAAATCAAATAATGGCCAAATCACTCAATGCCTCTTAAACAATACAGGTAGAACTAGACACTTTTAGTGGATCATGTTAATGAAAAAGGAATAAATTGATGTCCCCTGCTATGTAAATAAATTCTAAATTTTATACGTTTGATATCTTTCACCTATCTTAGTGGAAATTCACTTCAAATTTTGTCAATGATTGTGTGAAACTTATAAACTATCTTATCCTCCTCTACATACCTAACTAAGATCTGGAATAAAAATCACCATAAAATATATAGGAACTATTGATGTGGACATACCTCATTAAAAATACAACATAAGTTATATTTTTACTACCTATCAATATGAAAAAAGAAAAATTTGAATGTAGATTATTATGATTGCTTTGTGAAACTATACATAACACACTAATGTATCTTTTGGTACAATCATGCAAATGGCATATGTATTCAAAAAAATTTCTTTAAATATTTTTTGAAGTGTGTCTGCGTGAGAAGATGTAAAAATTAGAATTAGCTACATTTATTTTGTGTTAGGAGATGCATATGGTATCAAACTCAACTAAATTATGTCCTATTGCACCTCAAATGTTCTCATGGATGTAGCTTTCCAATTTAGGTAATCCACCACACATACCACAACTTCCATCAAAACAATCCTGACTATAAAAAAATTATCCAACTTCTCTTTCACAAAATATCGTAGGAATGAAATCCCTGGAAGATATTGGTAGAACTTGAACACCACATTCTGATAACATAGTTTTAAAATGAAAATCATAATGAATATATAAAAAATTAGCATAATGCATCACAAATTCAACATGTTTCCTATAGTAGTAACAACTGGTGCAAGCGTGATTAATTTTTACATAGAATGGTTGCGACATTTTAAAAAAATGTTGACTAATTTTAATTTCTAGATGCTCATGTTCAAACTTAGAAAAAATTAAGTTTGAGTCATATCTAAGAAATGCTTTGGATGTGGTTCACGATTAGTATAACCAACTCTCTATTTTACAACATCTCTTGTATTAGATGAAACTCTAGTATTATCATGTAAAAATTTGATAACAAATTATCTTATAACACCAGATTATCTTTGTCCTTAAACGCAGTGCTCTAGTAGAAAATGCCCAAAAATCAGTTTTATTGAGTGATTGAAGGATATTATGTATTTAAGTTGCTTTCATTAGATTTTTTATTAAATTTCAACATTTGGCTTGTTTGCGTAATCAAATGTTGTTTTTTGTTGATTCACTACAACACTAGTAATAAGTACAAATGCACAATATTACTATCCCTCGTGCATCTCTTGACACCAATAGTGTGATATGCATCATGAAGGTTTATAACAATTATAGAGGTTTGACCACGTATATTAGATGTTGTCAATCCTAAGGTGTTTAATATAGGTCTCATTTTATTCAATTTCATCAAACTAACCAACAACTGACATCTTTGGGAATCATTTAAAATTTCAAAATGATTATCCCAAATTTCAGTGGCTTTTCTTTTAATTTTCTGTTTAGAAACTTTTTCAGACATTGGATTCAAAATGTTCTCATCAATTTCAATAAAATAATTAGGTCTCTTATGTAAAATCCTAGGAGTTGTTTTTGTCAAATTTTGCTTTTCTACAATTTTAACCTGTTGGGTTTTAAAATGGTACTTTAATCAAAACCATAGTTAGGGGACAACATTCCCTCCTCTTTATGGGAGAGGTTCCCTTATTGAAAGAAAGCAACAAAGCTTATATATAAATGTAAACTTTCATCTTAAGGTTGGACATCTGACACCTAGAAATGCTTTTAACCAAAATAGCTTATCAATACAACTAAATAAGAGAAATGAAAAGAGGAAAGAGTGGAATATAACAACACTTTTACGAAATATAGCTAGCAAAGTATAACCCTATATGTGTTGAAAAGATTAAAATAGAACATAATCATTCACATTCAAAGTATAAGATATCATTCCATAGACACAAAGTTCAGAAATCATATCAATAAGAACACAAAGTTTTTTATTACAAAAGATAAATGATCCACAAATTTCAAGTAAGCAAGAAGAGATAATAGATGATTTGGAGAGAAAGAGGAAATTATTCGTATTGATTTCTTTCGATTCTATTTACACTTAAAAATTATTAAATTCCAACCCCTTGCAATGAACCAAGCTCTTACATTTATAGATGAAGCCTAGAGAGGAGAAGAAAAGAAGGAAGAAAATATGATTTGGTTCCCAACCACCGACCATCAATGCCCCCTGCAAATTTTATTATAATCTATCAATTTGGTTCTTCATGTCTTTGGCATGTCTTTGAAGAAGGAAGGATTGAAGATCGGATCAGATTTAATCTAGTTTGAAACAATCAAATCCCGTATTAAAGGCTTGAGAGATGTTTTCTATATTTTCATCCAAATCAAGAAATCCAAGAAATTCCCATGTTTTTTTGGCATGTTAGAGAAGAAAGGATGGAAATCGAGATCAAATATGATTTATTTGAAGAAATCAAATCATGCATTAATGGCTGAAATACCTTTTCCGATTCCCAACCATAAACACCTACTGAAAACAATATTGTATGCTTCCATGGCATAGAGGAGACCAAGACATTTCCAATAGTATAAAAATTTTCAAATTTCAAGCACCGAAAGTTAGCTCATCCAAATTTGATGCTCATCAAAATGGTTGAAAAATGGATCCATGGGCCCGAAATTGGAATTGCGCCCTTAATGCAAAAGATGCAAAAGTGCAAAAAAAAATCCCCGCAACCCCGTAATCCCACAACTTCACATTTTGCATTTGGGTTTGACACGTTGCATCACCTGAGTGGTAACTTAGTCACGGATTACTTTATACTATTACTTCTATTAGAAATGAGGTTCAAAATCTCAAAGTTCTCTATCAACTTACCTCTCCACTTTGAATTTTGATGTGGGCTTAACATTTGAATTTTTCCCTCTTGGAAACAAGGCTCAAAATCTCAAATTTCTCCACTGTCCCACCTTCCCGAAAGCTTTATACCTAACTGGGACACGTGGAGGCTTCCCACTCATTTAGAGACTCATTTTTGTATTTACATCTTAAAAGAGCATCGAGAGACATGTGGTTGCTTCCGCTACCACGCCTTATTTTTTTGTGCTTTGGCTAAGTCCCTTTTCATTTGGTGTGCCATATGTCTGACCCAAGACACATGGAGGCTTAGTGCACATTTCAGACCTACCTCCGATTTCTCCCTTGGAGTTGCACCGAGCTGACACATGTGGAGGCATCCATAAACCATTCTATACTTAACCAATTCAACGGCTGGCTCTGTTTCCTTTTCGGACCTAGGACACATGGAAAGCTAGTGCTCATTTGGGGGACCACCTTTGGCTTCAGACCCTTGAAGTTATAGTGAGATGACACGTGGAGGCTTCCACAAACCCTTCTATACTTAGTCGATTCAATGACTCGGCTCTATCTCCTTTTCGACTTGGGAAACGTGGAAAGCTAGCACTCATTTGGATGACCACCTTTAGATTTTACCCTTGAAGATGTGCACCATTGAGACACATGGAGAGCTCTTCCAATTATTTTATACTTAGTATATTCGGGCCTGCTACCATTTGACTTCTATCGGACCCTAGACATGTGGAGCACTTGCACTATTTCGGGGTCTCTCTTTGACTAGACCTTTCTATTTGTGCCGATGAGACATGTGGAAAGTTGGCACTTGTTTGGGGACCACCTTTGGCTTTGACCCTTGAAGGTGCACCGTTGAGACACATGGCGCCATCCGTCAATCCTTTTGTACTTAACCGATTTGGACCCACTCCTCTTTCTCCATTTTTAGGTTGGGTCCCTTCTACTTATTTAGGAGTGACTATGTTGGGTTCTGGACATATGGAAGCTTCGCACTTGTTTGGGGGATCGCTTTGTATTTCACCTCTAAAGTTACGCCCGAGCTGACACGTGGTTCTTTCCACTGGCCTTAGACCTTTCAACGACCGATTTAACTTTTTGAGGCTCCAAACATGTGGAGAGTTGGCGCTCATTTGGGGTCTATCCCTTGGGTCTCACTTTTGAATTTGCACCGATGAGGCACGTGGTGAGTCTGCACTCACTTGGGATCCTACTTTGAACTTGGCCTTTAGAGGTGCGTCATTGGGACGCGTGGAGGCTTCCGCTCTCTTTATACTTAGCCGATTTGGGCCTCGATTGAATACCACCTTTCTTCATATAAGACAAAAATTCTAAAAGTGACCCAACAACCCACCTTCCCACATCCACTCAGAGATGTCCACGCAACTTGTGGATATTGTGGTTAAAAATTGACAGGAAGATAAGAACATTACTCGCGATTTGGAAAATTGCAGAGAGGGGAAAACCCCACCATTTACACCTAAAAACAAACTTCCCCTTTTGAATGAATAAATATAAACCATACCAAGCTCGATGCGATCCACGAAATAGAGAAGGATTTGAAAATTTCATTTGAATGGAGGAAACAATTTTCAAGGATCTAGATGGGAACCATGTGGATTGTAAGATTCTAAATTAACAAGGCAAGTTTGTAAATGAGTACCCACTTCTTCAAAGCAAAATTTTTCTATCTCTCCGGACTTCTCACTCTCTGCTCAAACATCTCTCAATGGCACTAAGTCAAAAAATTTCCAAAGATTGACTTGAAAAAATGAGGGGAATTTTGAGGATGACAACACAAACTAAATTTCATGATTCACATTTTTATTGTCTCCTTCAATTTCAAAATCAACTACATCACGAGCATTTAATTCTCCTTCAACATTGACAATAAAAACTTCGTCATACTTAATTCATCATCTTCGACTACTTAATTCATCTTCAACATTGACAGTAGAAACATTACATGGTTCCTCATTTTTACAACAAAGTAGGGGTTGAAGATGAACCTCTTCTTGATTCACGAAGATTACACATTCGCTCAATTGAAATATTTTTTCCTCTAATATTTCTGGTGTTTTTTAATTTATTGTCTTCCTTTTATGACTTTGTTTCTTGTCTTTCATGATGTTTTTCTTCCGGTGATAAGAAAACCGTGTAGAAAGTGACATAATTTCACAGTAATTATTTTAGTAAGGCCAAACAGTAAAAAACACATGGTAATTTGAACATTTGGATGTGTGTAAATATGATTTAGTAACTTGTGATAGCGCGTTATAAACTATGATCGTGGTTCAATATCAAATATCGTGATTGTGGTTTATAAACCGCTGATTGCGGTTCTATCTGTATCATCAAATCCACCCTCAAGGCTCGATAAATCTTTGTTTTTCTCCAATTAAAGATATGGGAGGTCATTATTGTGTGTAAAAGTTCAAAAACTTCCAATTTTCCCTTCCATGACTTGAACCATCTGGAAAATTGAAAACATCTCACAAAAATAGTACCATCGCGTAGGGGAGATTGTTAGCTTCAAAGAAATATTGATTTTAAAGTGAATAGAATAAGATAAATATAATTTATAATTTTTACTAACATGAGGTCTTTAAGACATTTTTTCCTACAAATGTTCATGTCTACTTTTAAGACTATAACTTTTGTTTCACTTATCAAAATACATGATAAAGCCTATACCATCCCAAACATGGTGAAATTATATACATGTTAAAAAAAAGGTATTTGATTTTGATATTTTTGGTATAGTTATGGTGGGAAAATGAAAAAGTGCTCCATTTTATAAAAATTTCAGACCACTTTCATAGAAAAATCAAAAAATAAAATATTTCTCAAAAAAACAAAATAAAATCCATCCAAAATAAATAGTGACATCTAAATTTTCACCAAAGGAAAAAAAATAACAATATTTGGTCATCCAAATAACGGGAAAATGAACTATAATCTTATAGGTTTTTTCAAAACAAAAACAAGTCATATAATTTTGAGTCTTTAATATAGCTAAACTTGTTCCTTTTTAAAAAAAAATAGTAGTTTAGAAACTAGATTCCGGATTCTACGATTCATATTTATATATTTTTATAATTTTGTGTGTACGTATTGCTAATAATCCCTACAAGTTGATATTTCACTAGTTTTTGCAATATGATGTCCTACTTATGACCCCTTTTTGGTCCACCAACTTTTACTCTTACCCACCTAGAGATGTACCAGATGATAATGGGTAAAGTGCACATATTTGAAAAAGAGATAAATGTCAAGAGTAGAAATGTCAAATAGTAGAATTACCAAATTTGAATTTCTACATTTTCCCCAGTTTAAGTATTAAATGAAATTCCATGTTTACAGAAATGATGCCTAAGTGTGTAGACACACTTATTCTTCACTCGATACTTACTTTGCAAGATCCCATTTTATTGGTGTTGGCACACTCCATGATGAAAACTTCAACACAAAGTGTAGTCAATGTCCATGATAAATAATTAAACTTTTAATCAAGTGTAATGATGTAATTTACATGAAATTTGAAACTAAAAATAGTGAAATAAAGATATGTGAAACATGGAAGGAATACACATGCTTGTGATCTAGATGGAAAAATGTCTATTATTTTTTTTTACTTGGAGTTAAGGATTTCTTAACTTTTCAAGTTAATTGGAGTGATTAGTCATCAGCTGTGTTGAGGATATGTCAATGTATTAGTTTTATGGAATATGACACATGAATGTCGAAGAGAGAATAAGAATGAAGAGTTAAAGAACCTCATAAAGGAATAATACCATGTATCGAATTAATTTAGTAACTTTTATATATTCCCCTATAGGTGTAAGAGGAGAGGAATAACTTGTATGAATAACTTAACTACTTTAATACCTTCCATGATCCCATGGACTAGATCGGTGCAGATGGATCTAGGCCAAAAATTTAAATTAGGACACACATTATAAAAGAGAATTAATTAACCCCATACTCTCCCCATATTCTACACAACTAAGTAGAAATTGAATAAAATTGAAATGTGTTAAACTATTTTTAATAAAGAAAACTCATGCCTCTAATATCCTTGAAACTGAAACAAAAATTGAGTGAGTTAGAGAAGAAAGAATGAATCATTTCATGGCCCATAAAACTGATCTAAACTAAGTCATATGAGTTTGAAACTATACTAGAACCTGTTTTTGTAGTTGAAAATATGAAACTACTGAGAAATTTGTTGTAACTACCCCCAAGGTAAAACCATGTAAATGGATCGAGACATTTGTATGGTCCTAACCATACTACAAGCTATTTACCTTATGCTTTCTTTGTTAAATTTATGTTTTTGATGTTTTTGAGTATTTTTACCTAATAATTCTTGTGTATGAGCCCAAAATTATGTGTTGGTCTATTATAGGTGTATAATATAAACAAATTAATGTCCCCTCTTTTTAGCTGTGTGTGATAAAAAACTTTTGAATTTCATCTAAAAATAAGAGATGTGTAACCGTTTCGATAAGTCGATAATCTACATAGGAAACATAAGAAGGGATGATGTAGTGGCCATGAAGAATAAATTATACCTATAAAGAGGGTGTGCATCATGGAGACCGTAGTGCGTAATAAAAGGACAATAGAAATAAGAATAATAGTAGAAATAATGTCAAAAATTAAATTATTAGTAATCAACAACATTAGTGCATATATAAATGCAAATATAACATTTCAAACAATGTCACACAAAAATGGAATAGTTCTAGAAAATGTGGGACACCATAGTTTCACAAGAATATTAAAGCCATAGGCCTGCAATCAAGAGATGCAATGTCACATAAGAAAGGGATGATGCAACAAAGGGACACCCATGATGTTGTAAGATAAACAAGGCCCTTTGGCTAAAGAAATAGAAACAAAGAAGTAACTACACATACAACTAACAATCATGTATAGACAACAAGAGTATTATAATGTGATGAAATGACATAATAAGTGATATTCAAAAACATGTGAAATAATAGCTATCAAAAATGCATAACACACATGGTCATTATATTAGTTGAAAAATTAACAAATATACTATTTATGTAATCAAGCATAATAAGGAATTGAAAAAAAAAAAACTATAATGAAATAATAACACCTTTGGTTTGCATGGAGGAATGTCTATAGAATAATTATCTAAGGAACTATAATATTTTTATAATCATGTAATGATTTGTATGTCCTACATCATGCTCAATATAC
Organism: Taxus wallichiana var. yunnanensis; assembly: GCA_018340775.1. Classification (NCBI taxonomy): domain Eukaryota; kingdom Viridiplantae; phylum Streptophyta; class Pinopsida; order Cupressales; family Taxaceae; genus Taxus; species Taxus wallichiana. Next base: position 165,279,846 of record CM031240.1, read on the forward strand.
CCCATGAATGCATGTGTGTAAAGAATAAAAATGTTATATATCAAACCAAAAGGATAAACAACATGTATAATGCAAAGTACTAACAATGTATGTTAGATAAATAGGTCCTTATTTTTGCATTATTAAAAATATTTTAATGCTGATACTTTTTATGATTATATCAATCATTTTGTAATTTTATTATATAGCTACATGTACATAAATAGGGATAACATGAAAGCTACCCAATGAGGACTTGCGGACGAGGTAAAATAACTACCAAAGATGATGGAGGACCAAGCCTTATTGTCAAAAAATGTGACTCAAGTGATAATAGAACAAGAGAAGAAATATGTTCCATAACGGGCCTAGAGGAGAATAAAAATGCATAGCAACACAAGGACCAATATGTGGCGTATTATATATGTATGTTGGAATATAATAATGAACACTCCTTGAAGACTCATGAGGAGATGTAGAGTAACATTTTGTATGAAAGGATCAACAGGGGCATCCTATGAGAATGTAAGCCACTTTGGAGAAAATATGTGTGAATGAAAGGCTAGTCGTAGGTCAAAGAAGGCTATGTGAATCAACATGTGAAACCAAAGGTATAGGAAGAGGAATATAACTAAGTAAATAAATGTGTGAATCCTAATACTTATGCTTATCTATACTAGGAGTATGGATAGGCTCTAGGAGAATGACTAGACATGATAGGGGAAGTAACATCAAAAGGGATATCTTGAATAGTAACAACCTACTAATTAAGAATGAATTTTATACACTAGTGAATAACTATGGGATATCCTTAAGATTGTGTAAACAAGCAATATAGAGATGTAAGGTACACTAGAGCTAAGAGAAATTGCAACCAAGAATGAAACTAATGTTGTAAGGGGACCAATAGTGGTAGGTAACATGATACGATAATAGCAAGGGTCATAATAATACATAATCTTCTAAGTAGAGATACCAAGAGATTAACGTAATGACTAGGAAAACTTATGTTTTTGTGTGCATAAACCAAAACACCATGTATAATTACATGATGAATAAGGACATCAATGGAAAATGTGCCAAAACTTCATCTATATTGTAATCATCAAAAGTAATGCATTATGTAGAAGGAGATATATGAGTAGTAGTATTGATCATAACATGGAAGGGATGATCATAAATGGTAGCGAATGGTACCACATGATGAGCATTATGCACTTAAAATTTTGATGTATCACTTATATGCTTAGGGTGTGGATATTTTAATATTTTCAATTTATAATTATTTGAATGTTGGCTTAGAAGATTCAGTGGGATCATTCCATTTAATGGAATTAGATTCAATAAGATCCTAAATAACATGACAAACCTTTATTAATTTATCCATATAATGATCAATACATCGGTGATAATTGCAATGGGATTTTCCATAAAAAAATATTACATTTAGGATTTCTCACAACAACCTTAGATGATGGATGGAGAGACACAATATTATACTCAAGAAATTGTTATAAGAAAATATGAGTACATAGTAAACATGTGAATTGTCATCATACAAGTTATAATTATACCTTAGTAGGTTGATTAAGAGCATAGATAGTGTCTTTAGAAGAATCCTTAACATCATTAGTATTTTTCTTAAATGTATATTTTGTTTGAAAATTTTCATTAGATTTATTAGGAGTACTAGTATCATACTTGAGCTTATTCATATGTAATAATTTAGAGTTGTGCTCTTTTAGTGTATGACATAGATTATAAAATGATCTAAAATTTTCAAACATGAATGATGCTTAAAAAGGCATAAGTAAGTGATGTGTAAAAATGTATGCCAAGTCACTATCAACCAAGAAAGTATTCTCTTATTAACCATGGTCCGATAATGAAATACATAACCATTAATATGTTCATCAAACGATTGTGAAGTATCTTGGACATTTGTGGATAAAAACCTTATCCCTAATATTGATAGAAAAATGTGCCAAAAATTGATTTTCCATTATTGTGAAAGAAAGTGCATAATGTGCGGGAGATCATCAAACCATTACAATTCCAATTCCTTAAGACTCCTAGGGAAAAAATTGGTAAGAAAGTTGTTATAAGAAGGCATAATTGATGCAAGCCACATGAAATGATCTATGATTTTGTGTGTGGTCACCTTTACCATTATAGATAGGAATATTAGGTGTGATAAAAAAATAAGGAAAAGGGTAAGAGGGAACCCTAGGTGATAGTGGATTATGTAATAATTGAGCAGAGTCCATGGTATGAGGAAACTTGGAGACTCCATGTTACAACTATAAGATTTGAGCTTGTAACATGTGACCAATTGTTTCAAGAGGTTGTGTGTTAGATGAATAAGATTGTGAACCTGTTACAGAAATATTGTGTAACATTATTATATTAGTGTGTGCAAATAATGAGTTGTCTTGTACAACTCAGAGATAAAGAATGGTTGAGTGAATAATGGGATAGTTGAGTGATCTTAGGAGTGTGTTGAGATGTTGTAGGAGAGTTAATATGGATTGATGTTGACTCCTTCATTATAGGATCAAAGAAATCTATATATGTAATACTTCTATAATGAATAGAGATCCTGAACATTTTCAACTCTAAATATATTATTTCGGTGTATTGTTATCTGGTTTTCCATGCTTAAACTCTGATCAATTTAACATTCTGGTATCAGAGCGGGTTCATTTTCAGCTCAGCCAGCATACTGTGTATTATTGCGTGAGTTTTCTTTGTTGCATCTTTTACTGGATTCAACGTACTATCTTCTTTTACATTGCTTGAAATCTATGTTTTATTCTTTGCCGAATAATGCCAAGAATTTATATGAGTTCCGTGAATAGATGATTGGAGATAGATTGATCATAATTTGTTTTGGCTCCCATACTCCAAGGACGTTGATTCAAGCATTACCGGTCTGCACTTTATACCGTGTGAATGAAAACCCGTTTACAAATCAGGTTGTAATTATTTTTTTACATTCTGGGTTTTCTAAGATTTATTGTGTTTGAAGATATATATGCTCTAAAAATTCTGTTAAATTTTAGGAACAACCCAGATCATATTTTCTAAGAAAAATAGAAAACAAATCAGGTGAAAAAAATACGTAGTCTTTGTGGTGTGCATCTGTGATGAAATTCAAATCCGTGACAGCAAGTATATACCACTGTCTATCTCTGCGCAGGCATTGACAGCAAATATATTTTTGGTCCATGAATTTTGTTTTAATAGTTATGTACTAGTAATGTCTTTCATTAAAAAAAAGGTCTTTGTCTCAATAAGGTTCACATAGTGGTTGTCTTTAAATTTCTAATAATAGATTTTATCTATATTTGAAATTTAAGTTTGTTTTTTTGTATTCAAATTTAAGAATTGTCTTGTTGTAGTCTTTGTTAAATGTGTGTCATCATTTGTTTGTAAAAGTGTAAAAATCAAACAAAAAAATTAAAAAAATTGTAAAAAAAAAAAAATTGCCTCACTTTTCAAAAAATATTGGACGCATTTTCACTTTTACGCAACGTCCAAGTGAGGGGGTGCAATATCGGTTGAAACCAACACCCAGGAGTTTGTAAATTGAACTTCATCAACACATTTTGCTAAGCTAAGTAAAGCGATGGAGGTTGGAGGCAATGGAGGTAGGAGGACAACCAACGACCTCTCGTCAGGCACCATCGATGAGGCCGCATGAAGATTTGGTGGCCATGTTTTTTTTTTGTGTGTTTTCTATAGTTTCGTTGCTTTGTAATAAGAACAGAAGTGAATTCTGTTCAATTGTAATGTGTGAGAAATTCCTATATGTAACCTCCTAGTAGAAAATATTGTAGAATGTGTCTCTAAATTTATTGCAACACTCATAGATTTGGAAAGGGTTGGTGGTCGATCCAGAAAACCACATATGTAAAAAGGTAGATAAAATTTTTACTAGGTGTTGTGGTCCTCTGACTGCCTTCCTTCTTTATGAAGATGATCTACCAGTGGAATGTTGAGTGCATTCTTTTCATGGAGTAAATGCGGGATGCGTTCCGTCGCATAGTTGTGGTCATGTGCAGTAAGGCAACAATCATTGAAATTTTACACACCTTTCTTTTGATCAAATTATGAGGAAAGCTTGTGCAACACGTTGCAGTAGAAGACAGAGTTATATTGTACCATGTCAACATTAGGGGAGTGTATGTAGGGAAATAATAATGTTAACAATAGGGGAGTGAATGTTACATAAATATTGTGTAACATTATTATATTAGTGTGTGCAAATAATGAGTTGTCTTGTACAACTCAGAGATAAAGAATGGTTGAGTGAATAATGGGATAGTTGAGTGATCTTAGGAGTGTGTTGAGATGTTGTAGGAGAGTTAATATGGATTGATGTTGACTCCTTCATTATAGGATCAAAGAAAGCTATATATGTAATACTTCTATAATGAATAGAGATCCCGAACATTTTCAACTCTAAATATATTATTTCGGTGTATTGTTATCTGGTTTTCCATGCTTAAACTCTGATCAATTTAACAGAACCATTAGATATATCGTGTAGTAGTAATACGAATTTCATGAATAAGCATAAAAAATTATGTATCACAATGTTAGGTTCCCACGAATGTGGACAACATAGATGTAGGGGTAGTAGATGTTGGTGTGATGAGATAAGGTTGAGACCTTCTCAAAAGATAAGCCTCATTAGATGGCTAATCATGAGAAATCTTGGAAGAAAGAAGAAATGTGGTAATAAGCTCAATGTGATGAGGATTCTCATGAAGTTTAGCACAACAAATAAATAAAAGTATAACTTATTCTTGGCCCATGGTATTTTCATCATCATCATATGAATTCTCACTATGGATTTCAATATCTTGTAGTGGTACCTTGTGAGCAGTGATCAAGGACAAATATATTTACATAAATAGGCATATGAGATGAAGCCATGAGGTTATGGTGTTTACAGTAGGGAGGAGAAAGGTAAATATGCTCAATAGGTTGAGTTGTGAACTGAGCATAATGTTGTAAGAATATGGGAGGAAGCATATACAAACTAAATAAAAATATTAACAATTATATAGCATAGAATTTGAGAAAAATGAAAAAACCTAGGTATAAAAAGGCACAATATTCAATTCAATAGTCATGTTCACCCAACGTTTTCACCCTTTCTCGAGTTGATTAAGATTTAAACCTATAACCAAAAAGTAATGAAGTAGAATCTACAGGGATTATCCCTAATTAAGTTATAATATTACCCATTAAATATCATAACAACACATTAATACTTATATAAAATGTACATGATATATTACAAGCTCACAAACACAATAGATTGAGTGAACTTAGATCATTACACATGATTCTAGGATGATGGGTGATTTTAATGATGGAATATGAGATCTAGAACTAAGACTTCCTCGATACTAAAATCATGATATAAATATTCTCTTGAATGGATCGTATATTACGGTGTGATCATCCACACGATCTTGACCTATTTATATGGTCTTGACCCTACTCGAGCTATGATGTATAATTTTCTAGGTTTTTGATCGTATGAATATCTTTGTCACATTGTAGGGCTTGTTGGTATTCTATTGTCATTGATGAAAAGAGTGATGATTTCATTTATTTTTGAACTATCATTAATATCAAAAGGAGAGAGAAACATGAAGGTTGATTGGTAGTGACAGCTTGAAATACTTTGTCCTAGTGATGGTTCATGATGTCTTGAGTCCGTATGATGGCTTGTAGAGGTGTCTTGTGTTGGTTTTGTGATCGGAATTAATTTAAGTATGTTATTGAGTTGTAATTCAGTGTATTCAATGTCTTAGTAGGTGTACAAGTGTGGAAAAGTGATAAGGAGGTCAGTTTTCATGAAGAAAACATGTTCAAATGGCGCAATTATGAGGCCTCAACGGGGAAGGTGATGTATGACATCATGTTTCATGATGTGTAGTAGTTGGATATGCATGGTAAGGCATGTGTATCATGTGGATTATGTTTAGGAACAATCACAAGTGTCTTAAAATGCTGATATATGATTAATACATGGTTTTTATCTCTTCCTAGACCTAGTTTTTAGAAAACATGCTCTAATCAAGTAGAGTCATCCTTTTTGAGTGTATTTGAGAAAATTTGATAATTACACATGTGTTGGAGTGTGTATTTATAGGTTTGGACAAAGTTCTAGTTCCTAATGTTGAATTTTTGCAAGATATGTGATTTTTAGTCCTATTGAGTTTTTGGAAGTGAGAAACCAAAGTTGAATTCAAATTTTGATGCTCATTGGCATGTGGAAAAATGCATGGGAGGATGAGATATTAATGTAAGTTAGGAGATGGATCTAAGAAATATCTCCAAGAATTATTTTTTAAAAAAGGCCCAGAGTTTTATGAACAATCGTTAAGAAGGTGTATTGATTTTAAACCCTGTTAAAATCCTAGGTCAAAAGTTATTGAGACAATCTTATTGCTTATGTCCCTGAATTTATTGATTTTTCTATTTTTATGATTAGAGGTTGTATAGGACTCCTCAAAATTTCTCTATGTGTAAGATAGATGTTTTGGTTATGTGTGCACCCAACTCAAAAAGGAAAAATTAATAAATTGATTTTGGAGGAATTATGGTATCTATAATTAATTTATAGAAATATTTCAGATCATGATTGATCCCTTAGGAGGTATGTTGAATTCAGTCTTGCATAAATAGTTTTAGGGCATTTTTAAGGTAGTTTTGAGCAGTTCTAGGTGTCCTAGTTACAAAGGCGTTTTGGTGGTGTTTTTGTCTAAGTTATAGTATGATATGAATTTTTGATGACCTTAAGGTCATGATATATACATTAATATATAACACTTATATGTTTTTAGATATTTGATAATTTTTTTATCCTTATCTATGAGGACCGGTTTTGTATGTCTCTAGACTTAGTGATGTAAGTCACTCCAAATGGTTTCTTCATTGCTCAATATGATATTGTACAAGTGTTAAAACTTGTGGAAGGTATGATGAGGAAATTTAAAACATGTATAAGTTGTTTTATATGCTCGAATAAGTACATGGTTTCTCATGATCATTCATATTTGGCGAGTTGGCGGTTTAATTGTATTAGGCCTTCTTGTGTCCTAATGAAGGGTTTGGGTATGAATATTACATTACCGGCCTATATAATCCTTAATAGAATATATTTATGATTTTTATAATTATTTTATGTATTATTCGTTATGAATTCCGACCTAGATGTAATTAAGTCATAAGTAATGTATATAAAATAAGTTGTAAAGCTCATTGAGCTAGTAGTGGAGGCTAGAGAAACTCCAAACTAGAGGACATAATAAGGAGGTGTTAGTGTTATGTATAACTATTATGAGAGAAAAAATACCATGATCTTATGTTCTAGAAGGATTTTTCCTATTCGAGAGACATTTAATTAGACCTAATCATCTTGATGAAGAAGATCTTGAGAAATTTGGCCTAGAGGGGTGTTTTTAGAAGGATAGACAAAATGAGGGCTTCATAGTATCATCATCATTTTTTTGGAACATTTAAGAGGTGAAAAACACATCACGTGGATTTATTTGGTGTTAAGTCATCTGGAGGGTTGTTTCCTCCTTGTAGGGTTTGTGCTCTATTAATTCTAGGGGTTGGTACTCCTTGTGGGGTTAGTGCTCCTTGTTAGGTTGGAACTAAAATAAATTTGAATCACGGCTCTAATAAACATTTGTGTCAATGGGTTTTCTTCCCCTTGAGGGTTTCCCAATTATATCTTGTTTTCATGTGTTGATTTGTTTTCCTTTTCTCATGTTTGGTTATGGTTCTTGAATGCATGATTAATGGTTAATGGTTAAGTTGATGAATGGTTAATGAATGGATAAAGTAAATTTCAATGATTATGTTAATGCCCATTGATTCACCCCCTAATGGTTGTGCTTCCAATAATTTGTATCGGATTCAAACCTCTACAACATGCTTAACAAGCTTGAGGTGATCCTTGAAGAAAAAAATGGGAAAATTGGAGAAAGATCATGAGAAGTCATCTAAGGTAGACTTACAAGCGAAATGATGTTTCAAATAAGGAAGAATCTCAATCTAGAGTCTTCGGTCAAGGGATATGAATAAAAAAATCAGTTGAATGGATGAAGATCTTGAAAAAATAATCAAAGAGTATGAAACTCAATTTGAGTTAGTAATGACAATGACTTTGAAAGACAACAAAGATGAGTGTATCAAGATTGAAAAAATGCATAGAGTCTATAAATTCCAAAGAGAATGAATGTATCGGTATGAATAAAAAATAAGGCCTTTGAAGGTAGAGTTGGATTAGGTATCCAACATGTTGAAGACCTTTGAGAGGTTTGAGAATAGTATCATGGCTCTAGATGATATTTTGAGCGATCAGAGGCTTTCAAATGAAAAAACATGTCTTAGTTTTAATGGGGATTATAAGAAGTCTGAAATTCCAAGTCAATAAGTACATTCTAGCTCCAAATAATGTAAAAATGAAAGTACTTGTGTGAATAAAGTATATCCTAAGAGAAATTAAATGCCTAATCCCATCTTGTATCCAAATTATATGAGTTATGAAAACTTATTTCATGGTTATTGTTATTATTACAATGAAATTTTTCATAGGGAAATGGAATGTGGAAGGATGTTCTTCAAGAGTGAATATCCTTGGAGCAATGGAATAAATTACCGTCTTCATCGCTTAAGAGGTATGCATAATGTTGTTTTCTATAGTTGTCACCAAAAGGGTCATATATCAAATTTTATTCTTCGTGATTCATCAAGGTGGATCAATAATTTGGAAGCTCCAAATGTCAAGAAGGTGTGGAAATATAAGACATTTAAAGAGTCTTATCATGCTAAAGAGGCTAAAAAGGATGAATTAATGGTATTGGTTCATGAATGAAGTCTGATCTTAAAAATTCATTCAATGAGGTATCAAGTATAGTCAAGAAGTCAAATATGGAAGGCATGTTTTTCATGATTGAGCATGATATAGAGGCTGAAGTGTTCTAAGAGAGACATGTGTGTTGGATAGATATACAATCAGAAGAGGAGGAGATAGACAATATGGTCATCAAAGCCTAATGTGTGAAAGGATAAAAAAAGGATCTTAAGACTAATTGCAATCTATACGAGAAGAAGATGGATTTTATGGAATCTCCTCATTTCTGCTTGTAAGTCTACCTCGAGATGACAAAAAGTGGTACTTAAGTCTGCTTATAAAATTCATGTTTATAATGGTACAAAACATACCAAAAAGTGGGACATTTTATTGTGCTTTTACCCTCCTCAATTTGTGTTGTTCTAGTGCTCTACAAAGAATACATGTCTTCTTCATGGGGAATTATTCATTCATGAGAAGCAATGAGGGTATGTTGTTGAGTTGGAATCATCATGAGTATTATGGATATTATGGAAGAAGGTCAAGAAATGTTGATTGAGGTGTGTTAAAAATCTTAAGGTCATTATATAAGGACTGATTGGATGTTACTTAAATAAGTCGACCTTTGATTTAGTCCATATGTTTCTAAGTTATTGAGAATGTTTGAAAAATAATGGTAGACAAATTGTTATGCATAAGATGGTGCTTTGAGACCTATATTGGTCTGTATCGGTTGAGAAGTAAGGAAAATGATAGAGATGTGTTCTGATTTTGTATAAGTCTTTGTTATGGAGTCACATTGCAAGTTTTGTGCATCAAGAAAGTATATGAAGACCTTGTTAGTCCCATATTATTTCATGGAATATCATTATAATGGATATTAGTGATGTTGCAAAGTTTTAAAATGGTCCTATTATGGCTTGGAATTTTTTTCACTTTTAAAATAATGTAATAAGCTCCTTGAATATATTTGAAGGCTTGTAAGCCCAATAATAGGTTCAAAATATAGGTTTGTAATTCTGGAATAGTGTTGCTTGTACACTTAAGAAGATATATAGTAGGATTGCATAATTGGAGCCATATATTCACGTTAGATATGTGAGGAAGTTGTGCAAGATAATGACAGATTTAGAGGATGCATTTTCTATGATTTTGTAGAAGATTTGTACACTATGACTTTGTATAGTTTTATGACCTTATGAGTTTGTGATTAGTCTTTAAGACCAAAAGTGTTTGATGATTCTTGAGCCTATATTAGTGAAATGATTCTATGAGATAGGTGTGCTTGACAAATGTCACTATAATAATAAGGTATATTCTAATGAGATGTTATGCCCTAGAGAAATATAGTAGTTTGAAGTCAAGACTTTGTTTTAAGGCCTAATATAGGTCTAAGGTTAATATAAAGTCAAGATCAGATAATGAGTGCCAAAGCATTCTAGGTTTACTTAAAGAGGAAAGATTAGAAGAGTTTTCTAAACATATCATGGAGAAATATTGGTCTATCATAGTGAAATATGCATGTAAAAATTCAAGGTTGAAAGAGTAAAATACCTATAAGTTGTAAAGATAAAGAACCGGTGTGTTTCATCTAAGGGAGATCTTGGTGTATTTTTTATTCTGATGATTAGGTATGTTTATGTGATTTTAATGCCTATGCTCATGCATATACTATCCATAAAGTATGTGCTGACTTTTGTTTTAATAAATTTGGTATTAGTTGCATCAAGAAAATAAGGTATGTTGATTTTTGGTATCTAGGTATCGTCATGGTCGAGATGCCTAGAAATCACGGGGATGTACTCTGGTTGTGAAAGTTTCAAGAGATTTGTAGAAATGTGTTTTTTAGAAGAGTTTGATGTAGAAAATCCTGGATAACCTTGAAGATCAGTGCATTGTGGATTAAGAGTGCTATGTGCAATAATTTGATGATATGTTTAAATGTGGGAGTTGCATAATTGAGTTGAGTAAAGGTTAAAGATCTGAGTTTGCACATTAGATGAGAATATTTGATGTAGTCAAAGATTAAGGTGTCTTGTTTTTCCTCAAGAAGGTCTTTCAAGAGCATGTGAGTATGGTTTTTGCACAAGGTAACATTTTGAATCTATCAACAGTGCATTATCTCGGGGGATTCATTAATGACAGTAAGACATGTATAAAGTCAAGACAATCCAATGATGCATGATGTATTCAATTCATCTACATAAGAAAGGTACGAGTAATCTCAAGTTAGATTTATTGTTTCATGCATGCATTGTTGAGTAGTATGTTCAAGAATGCTATGCATGTAGATGGTGTAGTGTTATGTCATAGTAAATGTTATCCCTTTTCTCACCCCCTGCAAAATGGACAACTTAATAGGTCTGAATGCTAGTGGTTGAGGAGTGTAACACTTTGAAATTTAACAAGGTAGATCGTGATATTTTCATATCTCTACGGTGAAGGTCCATGTCAATTAGTATAAGAAAAGTGGTGGTAAAAATTTGGTCGGTGGTGGCAGTACAAATGCTACCAACAATTAGCATTGTTATATGTTATTGGCTAGTAGTAGGCCGACAGGTCATAGAAGGAAAATGGCAAAGAGGTGTCGGTAGCATCTTTATATGCTACCATTGAGTAACATTTACTTAAAATACTACCATCTAGTAGCACGTACGGATGCTACCAGGTTGGTAGTAAAATGGGGACCCAATGGCGAGAAGTGGTGATTCCAACAAACATTTAAATTTTTACTTTGATCGATCGCAATTTAAGTGCACTTTGGCTGTTGCACAAAGGTGATAACAAGGAGCGATCGGTGATAGTGGGTTTTAAGGTGCTTCGCGAATGAATGAAAATCATGTTACCGGCCTGGTTGTAATTATGCAACCTGGACGAATGTAGGAATGAATCAAGCATTAATGGAAGTAGTATAAAGTGGTTCAACCACCAGTTTAATGAGTTATAACACCCATGACTTCACGTGCAAGAAAAGTACAAATGTTTTATGGCATCCCATACCTCTTTAATGAAATATGTTAGTTCGTGAGGAAAAATCAAGGTTTTCTCTCTATATATTATAAATTTCTCTGCATTTTGAGGGGAGACATTCTGGAATGTAAAGGAACTATGTCAAAAAAATCCAAGCACCTCTTTGAGTTACAATCCTCGAATTTTGGCATTTTTGTAAATGATTATTTCCTTATACCTATATTATAATGGATTGTGCATCATTTTAAGAAATAAAATTGGTGTTTTGTGGATTTTCTTTCCCTAGCTCGAGTTGTACCACCTTTTCTTTCCTTTCATTACGTTTGCAGGGTATAATGCGCATATTGTGCATTTTTACAAGGTTTAAATTCATTGTGCTCCATGAGGATGGAGATGTAAATGTTGTTTCAGATTGTGGCACTTTTGTCTTCCCTCTCTAACTTTTTTTTCTTCCCATTTTCACTCACTTAAAATCTCTCCACCCCTGTTCTTTGTGTTATCGCCTCTCTTATTTTAGGAATTTCATTTTTGCATCTCTCTTCCCCGGTCCTTGGATTCCTAGGTTAGCGTTAGAATAGTTGCATTTCCCTTTAGAGTAGTGTAGCATTAGGAATAGGTAGAGGAACCAACCTTCTCTTAAGGTTTGTCTCAAATGCTAGGGTCCCATACTTGAGACGATCGCATGTTAGTCAAAAGTAGGATTTTGTAATGTGCAAATCCTAGGGTGTTACTTTTCTGACATAACATTTTTGGCACGTACTGATGGGACATAAGTTAATAATTTTACTTTATCAAGATTGGGTGTATGTCTTGATAATATTAAAACTTTTAGAGGAGTTGTAGTAGCACATCTAGTGACTCCAAATGGAAAACTTCGGTGGTTTTAGCAGTCCAACTTGCCAAATTTATGGGAATAATTCAAAGTGGTTTTAGCGGCCCAACTTGGCAAATTTATGAGAAGAATTCAAGCAAGGTCAAGAAAAAGAGAGGAGGGAGATTTTGTGTACCTGTAATTATCACCTAGAATGGGAAGAAGAGGAAGATCAGGTTCAAAGGTCACCTTCACTGCAAACAAGAATCTTTCTACTCCACCTCCCGATAGGCCTTTCTTGTAGTCTACTAGAGTTCTTAGGCCTATTACAATGGCAACACAACAAAATTTGGGATTTGTTAATTTTACTTGGAAGCAGTCCTCTTGCTCTTAATGCAAACAATCCCATACCAACATCTGCTCTCAAGAGTATCCCTTTCTTCACTAGGGAGAATCAGACTACTTATGCTGACCAAATTTAGGATATTCCCAATGTTTTTGCTATCGATAAAATCATTGACCAAGATTTGGCTATTAGGTTGCTAGCTTCTTCATTCAAAGGAAAATATTTACAATGGTTTAGGATTCTGGTAGTAGGTTCAATTTCTAATTGGAATGCATTGTGCACATCTCTCTACAATCAATTTGGAGAGAAGGCAGATAATATTTCCTTGCTTGAGAAGTTGACTACCATCAAGAGAGCACCCAATGAGCAGATGGATGACTTTAATTTCAAATTACAAAGAACATTAGAGCTGACTTCAATTTCAAATTCCAAAGACAAGATCCCAATTTCCATAAGGCCACCCACTAAAGGAGCATTTCTCTATTTCCTTAAAGCTTTAAATTATGATATATCTATAATAGTACAATCTATGAGAAGGATAACCTTACTGGGGCTTATGTCATAGACATTAGAGCTGAGAATTGCTAAATTCAAGCCATTAAACTTGCACCTAGGCCACCTGTGCCTATTTATCTAGAAATGGGGAATCCTAGTTCTATTCAAACTCCTATATTAGCCCCTATTCCTGCCCCTAGAAATTAGAGTTCCAATGAGTCTTCCACCTCTTCTTCTCAGTAACCTTAATTAAACTCCAAGAGGATATGAAACAATTATTAAACCTAGGGAATGAATTGGTAACCCTCAAGAGGTAGCAGGCCCAACATTTTAGACCTTATAAGTCTTAGGACGAACCAAATAGGCCTCCATATCAGCCTAATAGACCTCCCATTCAAGATGCGAACAAAAATCAAGGACAACCCCCAGTTGCTAAACCATTTCAAAGATTACAATCCTAATATGTTTTCAACATCCCGTGCCTTGGTTCGAGTCCAAAACAATCTTGGATAGGAATATGAATGGTGTTTCCCTTACAATCAACCCCATAATCAGGCAACATATTTTAATGGTATGTTAAACCAAGGCTTGATGGTACCAATTGTTGGTGTGTCTCAAGAGAAAATCGAAGTAAATCTGCAACAAGTAGCTACTCAAGAGGAAACTTTGAGTGAGACCACACTTGTGAACTAGAAAGCAGAGGATTTTTGTGGTATAAATCAGTCCCCTTATTAGGGAGTAGCAGCCACCACAATCTCTAAGAAAATAAATATAGAGGGAGGAAAATCATCGAATGTGGGTGTTGTTCAACCTTCCATCACTCTTCATGGAGTTAGAAACTCAAATCCAGTCCCAAGCTCACAAAATCAGCCTAGAGTACCTGTTGTAGTAGCTCATGTGTAAGATAATTTTAGACCAAGCAAAGGGTAGTAGAAAGGAAACCCATATTCATTCAACATCATTGACCACATGAAAAAACAAATGTAAGTAGCCATAGATAACTTTCCCATCTCAAATGAGTCACCCAAAGACCAAGAGAAGGTCCTCACTAATGCAGTGTAGAAAAGAAGGGTCACCCAAGATGAAATATGAAGCCTCCACCATTTTATGTGTCCTTGATTATTAGGAAAACCTAGTACACAATTGCATGGTTGAATCAGAGCAATAAAATTGGTGATTCCAAAGAAAATTACAGATCATCCGGGTCTTAAGTGTGAAAATGTCTCGAACGAAGTGGTACAATCGAGATGGGATAGTAGTGGGAACAATTGGAATCATGAAGTATCTTAATCTAACACTTTGCATGCATGCCCAAATGTCATAGTTTAGAAAGACATATCAATGATCGATTTACCACCACTCTTTTTTATGCTTTTCCATACACTTCACAACTAAGATTGGAGGATACTTGTCTCATTGATTGGTCACATATGATTTTTAGAACAAGATATGGAGCAAAGGCTACAATCAGGTTGGAGCCAATTTCCAATTTTCACATTTATCCCCATGTGCCAAGTCCAATCATTTCCAATTGCTCAACTTTTGATTAGGAATATTTCCCTAGCACTCTAGAAACAAAGAGACATTCCAGATTTGACTCTTGATGAATGGAAAAAAAAAAGTATGTTTTTGATCCGTATAAGGAAAAAGAAGAAGTTGAGTAGGGAATTTATTTCTTGCACAAGGAGAATCCAACCCTTACTAGCATCACCAAACCAAAGGATGAAGATGATAATGAAGTTTGGCGTTGTTTTTCGATGGTTCAAGGACTAGGCAAGGTGTTAGAGGAGGAGAAATACTTGTATCACCCGAAGGTATAAAATACTACTCAAATTTTTCATTTCAATTTAGTTGTTGAAACAACACAATAGAGTACGAAGCATTGAACCACATATTAGACAAGGAAAAGAGGTATAAAAAAATTTTAGGTATTCAGAGATAGTGAAATATTGTCAATGAAGTCAAAGGGAAGAATGCTGCTAAGAATTACCTTCTCAAGAACTCAGTAAAATTGGGTATGGGACCTCATCGAATAATTTGAGGCCTTTAACATTGTTTCCATCCTGAGAAAGAAGAAAAAAGTTGTGGACAAGATTATAACAATTGGAACATGTTATCACTTCCCAAGAGTTGTGAATTTTCTTCTCTAATTTTAAAATTTTTGCCTAAGGTGACTATCAAAATTCCCTTGTAAAGGTTCCCTAAGAAAGAGCTAATTTCAAACAGTTAGTTGTCTTTTCAAATTTAGAGTTTTAGGGCTTTTTATTTGTTATACAAGTATTTCAGGTTTTTTTCTCCCTCATGTCCCAAGTTCCTCTAGGACTCTTGTTCCCCGATTTCCCGTTTTTCCCGCATAACCATTCTTTTCCTTTATTTTTAAGAAATTTCAGATTTTCGAGAAATTGTGTCCTCAAGTCCCAAGGACTCGACTGCTCCGTGCCAATTTATTCTCGACTTACTTGATTCCAATGTATTATAGACATTTCATCTCGTCCGTGTTCCACGTCTCCCAAGTTCTCCATGATCTCCATTTCCTCGTAATAATTCTTTTTCCACTTTCCATTCACTTTATAGTTGTTTTGGCTCCACACGTCCCAAGTGTCCCACTTCCCTCGGGTCAATTGTGTCAATTTTCTCCACATTTTCTCGCATGCAACTATCTTGGATTGGTGTAAAGCATTAATTTTCACATTAATTTTCCATGCTAACCTAATCAAATGGAAGGTGTATAAATAACCATGTTAATCAATTATTTTCACCACACTCTTTGAATTTTGTCTTATGTTCCATTCTCTTACCCTCTACTGTTTGTAGTCATTCTCCAAGCCCCTTTCCATTCTTTTTTTTTGAATATGCAGGTGCACTCAAACTTGTGATATTTCAAGGAGAATTCTAGAGGAATTGAGAATTCAACTTCTCATGCAATAAAATGAAGATCAACTACAAAGGGAATAAGAATTTATCTTCCTTAGAGACATCTATACCAAACATAGGAGATAACGAAGCTCAACACCTTGACTTGGATGATTTCTAGGCTTGAATTGATTGTCAAAACCCTACTACAATTTATCAACAGATTAAGCAAAAGCGAAATTGCTCATGCGAAGGGGTTTTCCAATTTCGATTCAAAGTGTGATGATACCATGTTATCATGTGGGTCATGATTTAATCCAAAGAAAAAGGAAATTGTTGACTCTAAAGGACAAGTAATCGCTTAACATGATGAAAATTGTATTAGACTGCTTTCAAAATCCCCACAATTGAAGGCTTCAAAATTCTTACCAGAGATCGAGCACAACTTATTTTTATGAAGCTAGTGAACGATATAAAAGCGAGTGGTAAAATATTGGTTTAAAAACTCAAAGAAAGGATCCTCGAGGATGCCCAAAATAATGTACAAGTTTTGTTTCAATGAATAATTGTCAAATGTTATCACTCTCCTTGCCAGGATAATGGGAATGCCCTCTACCAATGAATTTCATTAATGGATGTGCCCTTGCATCAATATTATATGTGAAGGTAAACAAAGCTTGAATTGGGTAGGGATAATCTTTGATAGCCTAACAAAATAACTTGCAGTGTTTAAAGGACTCGGGACTTTTTACATGACCTCTTATCTTATGTACACCATTACCGCTTACAGAGAATTATTGGGTTTCTCCCCTGTTAAAGACAAGAAATATACACCTATCTATGTGTACCATCCAAAATTAAATCTAAATATCAAAACCATCATTTTAGGAGGTTTAATGATGCATTCAATATGTACATAGTCAGATTGTTGGAAGGAGATATCACAAGAAGATTCTTAAGTGAAGCAAAGCAACCAATCAATGTCTATGGTAATTTTTTCACTCAATTAAGGAAATTCTCATATATACGGTTGAATGGATTTGAGGAAAAACCCCTAAAACTCCCTATGTACTGCAGTGACAAGATGGATTTGGTTGAGATATGTAGATAGTTGGATGAGTTACATAGAACCTGTAAGGGATAATAAGATTGCATGTATTCAGTTCCTAATCACATTGGGTAACTAGACTTGCAAGAGACTAATTTACATGCTCAAGACATTGACAAAACAATTACTCCTCTTACTCTTCATTATTATAAACCTATAAATTGTTTTGATATTAAGGAGTTCATTTCCACCAAAGTTATAATCCATTTTCAACATATTTCCTATATTGAAGACTACTAGGTTGGTTGTTTTGATGATTATGAAGCTTGAAGAAGATACTATGGAAGATTGTCTCTACAACAAATCAAGGATTTTGGTGTATATAATATTCCCAAGGAATTAAGGATGATAATGAATAACTGCAGTCCATTGAATATGAGAGATCAATAAGACAAAATCTTGTTGAAACCATTGATTGGTTTGTTAAGGAGAGAGATGATTTAAAGGAGCTCAACAACCCTGTCTTGGTGAGAACTAGGCTTTGGTTTGATAGGAAAATTAAGATGATTAGAGCAAGAAAATCTAGATATTATTATTAGGAAAATTCAAACCCTTAAAAATAAATTCCTTTATCAATTCTCAAAGCACATGAACAATATGCTTCCTCTCCCCTGAATCTACAACCCTTGTATACATAAATAAAGGAAAATTTAAGAGGGATGATAAGGAAAATAAATTCATTCAGAGAATGATAGGTTTCATTATCCTAATAAAATTGAAATAGCACCTGATGAGGGAGAAATCATGGACCTTTTCGATGATGATGATGAAGAAAAAGATAAGGAAAAGCTAGAGGAAAATAATCCTAAGGAGAGCAGTGTGAAAAATGATCAATTAAAAACTAGTTTTAGAATTTGTAGAAACATCTACTAATGAATTTCCCACCACCCAAACTGATACCTATGTGTTATAAGTAGTTTTTGTAATCTAATATGCGATGAGTGCACCTGCACTTGGGCCCAATTCTCCTTCCACTTCTAGTTCTTCCTTTTCCTGGTACAACCATTGTTGGAAAGTAAGAAAAGGAAGGCCACTTCAAGTATTGTTTCTCCTAAGTTTGATGTATTGGCAGTTCTTCTCATTACTACTCCTCCCCCTCCAACTAAAAAGGATAAGGTCACATCTAGATTGGTTTCAGACTCTCAAGGTTAGCAATTCATGGAGATTTCGAGACCCAAGCTTGAAAAAGGTTAAAAGGACATATCAATATGTGATTTGAAATTAACAAGAATTTCTCTTGGAGAATCGACACCAGAAAGTGAGATACATAACATGAGGGAGACAGTGTCTAGAGTGATTGAAAGGGTTGAAAAAGGGAAGCAACACAGAGCAATTGGAGGAGCAGAATAAATTTTTGTCAAGTTTCATTAGATCCTTATTAATAGAGGATAAGGTACTTGATCCAACTCCCTTAACCTCAATTCCACCACCTTTCATTCTATCTAATGATGAAGTTCAGGCTATTAAAGATATTCATAAACATGCCACCTATGGGAAAGCAATGGAATCCTTAGTTATTGACATGATAATCACGTTTTTAATTTCATTGAGGAAGAATGTAAAGCATATGAAAGAATTTTAAAATTCAGTTAAAGTTTACCATGACACTCAGTGGTCTGGATAGGAATTGAAATTGTGGAGTGAATGTATCCAAGATCTTCAATTAATGAGTGATATAGATGTACAAATCCTCTTGGAAAGTAAATTATTTGATGATGCAAAATTGAATTTATCTAAGAAATGGGTTTTCAGCATTGACTAGAAGATAAAGGTTCTTGAAGAAGCCATTGGAGAACTCAGGAACATGTTACAAAAAGGAGAAGCTTTTAAAGCTTGTGTCATGTTCACTTTCCAAGATATTCACTACCAAATTTTCAAGGAGAATTCAAATGATAAATTCACTATCCAAGAAATCAAGTCTCAGTTCAAGACATTTGTTAAAGAATATTTGTTCAAGCAGGACACCATATCCAAGGAGAAGATGAAAGAAATTTGCACACTATGTAGACATCTGGCTATCACAGATACTAATAAAGATTTCTTAGAAAATGCAAAGTTTAGAAAAGAAATGGAAAAGTGTTTGGGAAGTTGGAATCATACAACTGCCAATACAACAATTCCCTAGGGCATGGACATAGCAGAGGCATTGAAAATATTTAGAAATCAAGTGCTCAAGACAAAAGGGACTATAAGCACTTCTTCTAACATCTCAACATCCTAGTTCATATTTTCCTTTCTTATTTAAAATATCTAATTAAGGTGGATATTATCTCTTTAGTCATATGTTATGTAAACAAGAGATAAATTGGGATTAAAATAGATACTAAATTTTGGGTTTAAAAGAAACGAAAATAAAAGGTTCCTTTGAAACCATTTTGGGTTATTTAAAGAACTTTTCTTGTCATTATAAGGGATGAAATTTTTGATATCTTGGATATAAAGAACATTGAACTACTTATCAATACAGAAGAAGTTTCATCCTCTCACATGATTTATCCTTTTCTATTCCTTGTTTGATTCATATGAAGCTATGCGTATTTAATCAATAATGTTGTGTCTTTCAATTTATATTGTGCTTAAAAAATTTGTCTAATACATGCATGTCCTGTGTTTTTATATGCATAGTTTAAATCTTGTTATTTTAACAAGCATCAGTAAGATATCATTCTGCAATCTATGTGTCTAACAATACCCCTCTCTTCAAGTTTGGATACCAGTTCTTCTATTCTCCTTTCTTTTGTATTGAAAATATTTGAATGAAGGCATCTAAAATATCAAAATATTTTACCAAAATATTGAAAAATGTTTATATTGTAAATAAATGGTTTGGATTTTATCTTTTGTATTCAATAAGGGAACCTCTCCCATAAAGAGGAGGGACTAATGTCCCCTAACCGCTTTTTTTTCAAGATCAAACACTATAACCAATAGTTTTTACGCCCACCATGGGGCACGTATTGTGCATCCGAGTGAAATAACTTCAATCCAACTAAACAATGACACACTAACGGATAGAATATATACACAAGGTCGGGAATATCTAAGTGTTGAAGATCCATATTTTCTATTTCTGGAACAATATGGCTTCTCTTTAACCCTAGAAAGAAGAGGAACAAGGTCCACAAGAACTCCACCTACTAAGGATAGAACTACAAGAAACATTGATTTTAAACACAATCAAGCCCTAGTATTCAAGCCTTGGTGTTCGCTGGAATCACAGTCCCTTTGCAAACCATATTTCCAAGAATGGTAGTACCTATACCTTTGGGACAATGGGTTGGACATCTTACCCTTGCTCAACCATTACATGATATCCCAAAAGGAATAGGAAAAGTTTCCTGAATTAAAGGTGATGGAAAACTCGTACCCGATGAACACATTGTTTTATTTATTGTGGCATGTGGAATACTTGGAGTGGAGCATGAAGATGTTTCTGTTAGGATTTTTTTGGAGACACTACAAGAAAATGTTGCCGACTGGTTCTATCATCTCCATGTTGGTGCTATCATTGACTGGACCACCATGAGAACCTAGTTTGAGGATCAATTCAAACCTGTTGAATATGTACATGCTCTCCTCACTTAGATTTCTCAAATAAAGAATGAACCATATCATCCTATCTCGAGAGTTTGTTTCAATGTTTAAAAAATTATTTAATAAAATTTTAGTAACCACTCGACCTATGGATCAAATTCATAAATGATTTTTCTATAATGCACAATTACTAGAAGTGAGATATGCATTGAGAAGAGCCAACCTTACTACTTTGGATGTTGATCAATGCTTAGCCATAAGTGTTGAAAATTATTCAATAATGTCTAGGAAATTAGAGAAAGAACTTACTAAATCTAAGGCATGTTTTTTCAGGAAAATTTGGACCCACTAGTGAAAAAAATTGGAAAATTATCTCATGGATATTAAAAATCAATCGGCTCAGAATACTCCTTACAAGGATATTCTGAGAAATAATTTTCAGCCTCAAAATTATCTACCTCATGTCCAGCCAAAACTCATAATTGAAGGGCCACCTCTCAAATTTCCTGTCAATGCAACATGTGAAGTCCAAGAACCAAAGGATGAAGATGAAGCCAAAGGATATGAATAACTTCAAGATGAACCAGGTTGAAATGCCGAGAATAAGACAATGATTCTCAGGTTAATTTTCTCACCACTGAGGGAGTTGATGATGATACAGATGATTATGATGAAGTAGTGGTAGATATGAATAGTGAATCATATGTTGTCATGACCAGAGAGTAGATGAAAAATAAAAAAGAAGTGGTCCAACCTTCAATAAGATCCAAGGAAGTTCAAGTTACCATCATAGTGGTTTTAAAAAGAGGAGCTCTTATCCCTACCACTTTGACTCAAAAGTTAAGCAAAGTGTTAATACTCCCTCTACTTCTTGTATTCATCAAAACCAATGTTTTTTTCTTGCACACCTATGAATAAGACAAACTTGAATATCAAAGATAATAAGACTAAGTGTTCCTCCCCTTCTAGCACAGACACCCCATCTACCTCAAGATCCTTTGACATAATTGAACACATTAAGAAAACTAAAATTCAAATTTCATAGGGTGAGCTCTATCATACGCATCCTCGATGCCTTTGCTTCATTAAGTTTTCAAATCCAAATCCAATCCTACATCCACCATCTCTAAAGGCCTTTTACCTACTCACACCTCTTCTCCTAAGTAGAATCTAATGGCTACAACACCTTCTATAACTAATAAAATTGATCCTTTCTATATCACGCTACTTATAGCTTGTCATAGGCTCAGTAATTGTGTCATTGATTCAGGAGCATCAGATAATGTGATGCCTACTAATATTTCTCATGATTTAGGCTTGATTTTAACACATATATTTGGTTCTTGTTATTCCATGGAAAGTAAATAGGTGTCATTGGTAGGAAGGATTAAGGATGCACAAGTATCTTTTGCTACTTTCCCAGAGAAAAGGGTCAAAGCTACTATTTTAGTAGAAGATATTCCCCCATCCTATGGTATGTTACTAAGAAGAAACTTATATAAAGAAGTTGGTGGAAATTCAAATGGATTGGTCACATGCTCTCATTCCAATTAATGGGAAAATGAAGAAGTTGATATCTAAGAGATAGGTGAGTACATTGTGAAGAAAACCGATGACTCTAGATAAAAAAATCCTCTATGAAGACATCAACACACAGGAACTACATGATCATATCAGAGGATGAAATGAAAGATTCCAAAAGTGTGATGAATGACCCTAATGGTGTTTGGATCCTTGAATTTGATGGCAGTTGTTCTTCAGCTAGTTCTAGAGCATGAGTGTTCTTATTCTCCCTTAAAATAAGTCTTATCCTTTCTCCTACAAGCTTCAATTTGAAAACACAAATAATATGGCAGAATATGAAGCTCTTATTTTAGGACTATCAATGGAAAGGGAGATGGGAGTTAAGAACCTTTGTGCATGAGGAGATGTAGAGCTCATTGTTAAGAAAGTCAGAGGGATTTTTCAAGTTAAGAACAAGAGGCTAAAACACTATAGAAATCTGGTGTGGGATTCTATTGAATTGTTGGATGCCTTTTCTATAGAAGTTGTTCTCAGAGAAAGGAATACTAGAGCTGAAGCTTTGGCCATCTCAAGATCCTTGCTGATCCCTCATCCTAAATTTTTCCAAAAAAAATTCATGATCAAAATGATACATAGGCCAAGTGTGCTGGATAATGTCAACAATTGGAAAGTATTCAATGATGATCAACATTTTCTCTCTTTTCTTGAACTTCAAGATAATTTTAGTCAGTTGTATTTTAAAGGAAGTGAAGTTACTCCTCATGAATTTGTAACATCCACCATGACTGAGGAAGGGATTGAGGAAGAATCTGATAAGGATGGTTGCATTAGTTTAAAAGGTAACAAGATACCCAGAGGACTAGTAAGCCTGAAGATTTGTTTGACAAGCATGATAGGTATATCAAGTCAAAGATATCACATGGGGTTCATCAGTCTACAAAGTATGAAAAGGTTAATATTGGAAGCAAAGAGGAACCCACACTTGTCAACATTGGCAAATGCTACACATAGGAAGAAAGGAATAGAATGATAAATTTATTAGAAATATATGTTGATGTACTTGCCTATTCATATGATGATTTGAAATCCTTCAAACCAAGAGAAATGCAACATTATATTCCTCTAAAACAAGGAATCAAGCCTTTTCAACAGAAACAAAGGCAATATGGCCCAAGATTGCAGACACCATTTACCAAGAGATTCGAAGCTCTTAAAGGAAAAGATAATTTTTCCAATTCATCACTCATCTTGGTTGGCCAACATTGTTCCAGTAAGAAAAAATAATGGTGAAATCTGATTTTTTTGGCTTTTCAAAATCTAAAACAAGCCTCCCTCAAGGAAAATTATCCACTCCCCATGATGGATCAGATTCTACAATCTATTACCGCTCCGAAATGTTTTCTATGTTGGATGGTTTTTCGGGTATAATCAGATTGAAGTTGATGTCCCTGATCAACATAAAATTGATTTCACAACTCCATGGGGAACTTTTTCTTATAAGAGGATGTCATTTAGTTTGATTAATGTTGGTGCCACTTTCCAATGGGAAATGGATTTGGATTTTGGGTCTTTGAAAGGAAAATGTATTGTTGTGTATCTGGATGATTTAACTATCTTTTCAAGGAAAATACAAGATCATTTTCAGCAACTTGAAGTTGTCCTTTATAAGTGTAGGGAACATGGGATATCTATCAATCCAGAAAATTCCATTTTTTCCATCATTGAAGGCAAGTTGCTTTGACATATCGTTTCCAAAGAGGGAACCAAGATAGATCCAGAGATGGTTCAGGGTATTCAATGAATTCCCCTCCCCACTAGTAAAAAAGGAGTGAATTATTTCTTTGGAAAGATAAACTTTTTAAGGAGATTTATTACTAATTTTTCAGAGCTAACTATGAGTGTAGCCTAAATGATGAAAGGAAAGTAGTCTTTTTGTTGGACACTAGAAGGGAAAGAAGATTTTGAAAATATCAAAAAGGCAATTATACAAACTCTGATTCTTGTTTTCCCTGATTTTGAGAAGGATTTCTTGATATATTGTTATGCCACTGAGAATACTTTGGTTGTTATTCTTACATAGAATAATCATGAGGGGTGTGAACTACCCATTGATTTCATGAGTTATGTCATTAAATATCATGAATTAAAATATACTCAGATTGAGAAACATGATTTCATTGTGGTTAAGGAATTCAAACAATTTCATTTCTATATCCTCAGTTCTCACTCTATTGTCTTTGTACTGGATACAACGGTTAAGTCCATTCTCACCCAACAAGAGTTTGGGACCAAAATACAAAATTGGGTCGCAAAGGAGCAAGAGTATGATTTGGAAATCGGAAACTAAGTTAGTCTAAGGAAAAGGGCTCTGTGAATTGATTGCTATAGGTGCTGAAGATAACTCTCCCAAGGAAGACACAAATATTCCAATTGTTCTCTTTATCAGTTCAACTGATGAATGGTATGTTGATATTGCCTATTTTCTTACTTATGGAGAATGCCCATCTCATCTAAACACGAAAGAAAAGAGAGCTATTAATTTGATATCTACATAGTATGTTCTTTGGGACAATTCCTTATTCAAAAGAGGGATTGATGGAAGGTTTCTCAGATGTGTGGATAGAGAACAACAAAAGGTTTCTTAGAGAATTTCATGATCAAGCTTGTGGAGGAAATTTCTCATCCACTGTAATTGCTCATAAAATCCTTCATGCAGGCTACTACTAGCCAACCCTATTTTGAGATGCAACTAAATGGGTGGGTAAATGTGAAGCTTGCCAAACTTTTGTGGGACAGCCCAAGCTAGCCACTCTACCACTCAAGCTAGTGGTGATAGAAGAACCCTTTCAAAAATGGGTACTAAATTTTTAGGTACTATTAAACCTCATTCTAGTGCTTTGGACACACTCATGTATTAACTACCACTGATTATTTCACCAAATGGGTGGAGGCCATTCTAGTAAAAAGAACAACTTCTGAAGTGATATGTAACTTTATCAAGGAAAACATTCTGATTAGATTTGGGGTACCAAGTAAAATTTTCATTGATAATGACCCTAATGTATATTCTTATGAAATGATGAATTTCTACTATGTCTATGGAATTTACCTTGCACATTCTTCTAATTACTATCCCCAAGTAAATGGATAAGTAGAATTAACAAACAAAATTTTGTAACCATCATTCAAAATATTGTTAATGAATCACAAAGGAATTGGCATAAGAAGTTGTATGATGCTCTTTGGGAAGATAGAATTACCCCCAAAAGGGAAATTGGGATGTCTCCTTTCCAAGTGGTGTATGGAACTAAAGCTCAACTATCGATGACTGTGGAACTACCAACTTTGTAGCTAATGAAGGACATTGATAGTTCAAACTTTACTAGTTCTTTCAAGAAGATAATCATGTTCCCGCAAAAGTTGGATGAGTACATGTTGAAGGTGGTAGATAGGATTGATGCACATAAATAAAAAGTAAAAAAACTATTTGATAAGAAGGCTAGACCTAGAGACTTCCAGGTTGGACACATTGTTCTACTCTAAGACAAGAGGTGGGAGCCTCGGGGAAGTCATGTCAATTTTGATTCTCTATGGTTGGGTCCTTTCAAAATCAAATGATTTTTGGAGAAAATTCCTTCTACTTGAACTATATAGATTGAACATCTCTTCCATTTCCATATAGTGGGCAATATATGAAGTTATTTCAATCCTAGGTTACTAGGCGAGTCATCTATATAGTCTTGTATAGTTTTCATTTTTGGTCTTTATGTGGTATTGTTTGGGTATCTCTCCTATATTATTTCATCCTTGACTCTTTTTCCCAATGGATAAGGCCCTGGTAATATTGTTAGAGATTCTAGAGTTCTTGATCCTGCTTTGTTCTTTTATGATCAAAAAAGTTCATTGCCAGAATGAGCCAGTTGTTGTCACTTCTCCAAGAGTTTCAATTTTATTCTCCAATTTTAAAAATTTTGGGTAAGGTGACTATAAAAATTCCCTTATAAAGGTCCCCTATGAAACATCGAATTTCAAACAGTTAGTAATTTTTTCAAATATTGAGTTTTGTGGATTTTTCTTTGTTATGAGGGTATTTATGGTTTTCTTCCCTCATTTTCCAACTTCCTTTGGGCCTCCTATTCCCCAATTTCCCATTTTTGCCACATATCCATGCTTTTCCTTTATTTTCGACATTTCTTCTTTTTATAGAAATTGTGTCCTAATGTCCCAAGGATTGTCTATGCCAATTTTTTCCAACTTACCCGATCCCAATTTATTGCAGACATTTCGGATCATCGTGTTAAGCATGTCCCAAGTGCTCTCTAAACTCCATTTTCCTACAAGACCACTTTTTCCACTTTTCATTCACTATGGCTATTTTAGCTATGCGCATCCTAGGTGTCCCATAGTCCCATGGGTCAGATGTCCACATTTTCTCTACCTTTTCCACTTGCCACTATCTTGGGTCGGTGTAAAGCATTAATTGTCACATTAATTTTTCCTCACCTTACCTACTCAAATGGAAGGTGTATAAATATCCATGGTAATCAACTATTTTCACCACACCCTTTGCATTTTATCTTCCAAATTCTCTTACCCTCTATTATTTGTAGCTCACCAAGCACCATTCAATTCTTTTTTGAATTCACAGGTGCACTCGAAGCTATGAACTATCAAGGAAAAATCTAGAGGAATTGATAAATACACTACTCATGCCATACAATGAAGATCAACTAAAAATGGCATGATCATTTATCTTCCTTAGAGACATATATACCAAACATAGGGGATAGCAAGGCTCAACACCTCGACTTGGATGATTTATGGGCTTGAATTGATTGTCAAAACCCTACTCCTATTTCTCAACTAATTAAGGAAAGTGGAATTTCTCATGCAAGGGTTTTTCCAATTTCGGTTTAGTGTGCTTGATACCGTGTTAGCATGTGGGTCATGCTTCAATCTAGAGACAAAGGAAATTGTTGACCCTTAAGGACAAGTAGTGGCTCGACTTGATGAAAATTGTATTAGCATTTATTTCAAAATCCCCATAATTGAAGGCTTGAAAATTCTTACCAGAGATCAGGCACAACTTATTTTTTATCAAGACAATGAATTATATAAAACCAGAGTGGTTAAATCTTGGTTTAAAAATCCAAAGAAAGGAGCCTTGAGGATACCCAAAATAATGTACAGTTTGGTTTTAATGAATAATTTTCAGATGTTATCAATATCCTTGTCATGATAATGGGAATGCCCTCTACCAATGAATTTCATTAATGGATGTGCCCTTACATCAATATTATATGTGAAGGCAAACAAAGCTTGAATTGGGTAGGGATAATCTATGACAACCTAATGGAATAACTTGCAGATCTTCAAAGGACTCAGACTTTTTACATGACCTCTTATCTGATGTACACCATTTCCAATTACAGAGAATTATTGGGTTTCTCCCTTGTTGAAGACAAGAAATATGCACCTATCTATGTGTACCATCCACAATTAAATCAATATCAACAACCATTGTTTTAAGAGGTTTAATGATGCACATTGTCAAATTTTGGAAGGATATGCCAAAATAATATTCTTAATCAAGAAAAGCAACCAATCAATGTCTATGGAAAATTTTTCACTCAATTCAGGAAATTCTCATATATACGGTTGGCTGGATTTGAGGGACAACCCTTAAAACTCCCTATGTACTATAGTGACAAGATGGCTTTAGTTGAGATATGTAGATAGTTGGATAAGTTTGCATAGAACCTGCAGGGATAAGAATATTATAGGTATTCAGTTCCCAATCACATTGGGTAACTACACTTATAAGACTACTTTAGATGCTCAGAACATTGATAGAACAATTGCTCCTCTTACCCTTCATTATTATAAACCTAGAACTTGCTTTGATATTAAGGATTTCATTTCCACCAATTTCAAAATGGGTTTTCAACATCTTTCGATATTGAAGACTATTGGGCCGATTGTTCTGATGATTATGAAGCTTGGAGAAGATACTATGGAAGATTGTCTCTGCAACAAATCAAGGATTTTGGTGTATATAATGTTCCTGAAGGACTTGAGGATGATGATGAAGAATTGCAATCCCTTGAATATGAGAGATCAATCAGACACACTCCTATTGAAACCATTGATTGGTTTGTTAAGGAGAGAGATGATTTAAAGGAGCTCATCAACCATGTCTTGGTAAGAACTAGGATTTGGTTTGACAAAAAAATGAAGATGATTAGAGTAATAAAATCTAGATATTCTTAGGAAAACTCCACCCCTCAGAAATAAATACCTTTATCAATTCCTAAACCACATGAACAATATTTTTACTCTCCCCTTAATCTTCAACCTTGGTATACATAAAGAAATAAAAAGTTAAGTGGGATGATAAGGTAGAGAAATTCATTTGGAAGAATGAGAGGTGGAATTCTCCTAAGAAAATCAAAATAATACCTAATAAGGGAGAAATCATAGACCTTTGTGATGATGAAAGTGAAGAAAAAGAGTAGGAAAAACCAAAGGAAAATAATCCTCGGGAGACCAAATTGAAAAAGGATAAATTAAAGAAACCAGTTTAAATCTGTAGAAACATCTACTAAGGAAGCTCCCACCACCCAAACTGAGACCTCTGTGTTAGAAGTGGTTGTTGTACAAACTCTAAGTGTGATGAGTGCACCTGCACTTGGGCCCATTTCTCCTTCCACTTCTAGTTCTTCCTTTTCCTAGGTACAACCATTGTTGGAAAGTAAGAAAAGGAAGACCACTTCAAGTATTTTTGCCCCTAAGTTTGATGTGGCAGGCAGCCCTTCCTACTACTCCTCTCCAACTAAAAGGATAAGGTCACATCTAGATTGGTTTTAGACTCTCAAGGCTAGCAATTCATGGAGATTACAAGACCCAAGCTTGAAAAAGATGAAAAGGACCTATCAATGGGTGATTTGGAATTAACAAGAATTTCTCTTGGAGAATCAACACCAAAAAGTGAGGTACATAACCTATGGGAGATAATGTCTTAGGGATTGAAAGGGTTGAAAAGGGAAGTTGACACAAGTGCAGTTGGAGGAGCAAAATAATTTTTGTCAAGTATCATCATATCCTTACTAGAAAGGATAAGGTTCTTGATCCAACTCCCTTAACCACAATCCCACCGCCTACCATTCTATCGAGTGATGAAGTTCACCCATTAAAGATATTCATAAACATGCCACCTACCGAAAAGTGATGGAAGCCTTAGTTGATGACATGATAATCACAGGTTTAAATTTCATTGAGGAAGCATGTAAAGTGTATGAAAAAATTGCTAAATATCGCTTAACATTTACCATGAAACTCATTGGTCTAGATAAGGAGTTGAAATTATGGAGTGAATGTATCCAAGATATTCGATTAATGAGTGATACAGATGTGCAAATTCTTTTGGCAAGTAAAGTATTTGATGATGCAAAATTTAATCTTTCTAAGCAATGGGTTTTCAGCATTGACTAGAAGATAAATGTTCTTGAATAAGCCATTGGAGAAATCAAAAGCATGTTGCAAAAAGGATAAGATTTTAAATATTGTGTCATTTTTGCCTTCCAGGATATTCACTACCAAATTTTCAAGGAGAATTCACATGATAAATTCACTATCCAAGAAATCAAGTCTCAATTAAAGACATTTGTTAAAGAATATTTGTTCAATAAGGACACAATATCTAAGGACAAGATGAAAGAAATTTTCACACTGCAGGTGTCTGTCACAGATTTTAATAACGAGTTCTTAGAAAATGCAGAATTTAGAAAAGAAATGGAAAAGTGTTTGGGCAGTTGGACTCATGTAACTTCCAATACAAAAATTCCCGGGGCATGGACATAGCAGAGGCATTGAAAAGATTTAGAAATCAAGTGCTCAAGACAAAAGGAACTATAAACACTTCTTCCAACATCTCAACATCCTAGTTCATATTTTCCTTTCTTATTTAAAATATCTAATTAAGGTGGCTATTATCTCTTTAGTCATATGTTATGTAAACAAGAGATAAATTGGGATTATGATAGATAATAAATTTTGGGTTTAAAAGAAAGGAAACTGAAAAGGCTCTTTTGTAACCATTTTTGGTTATTTAAAGAACTTTTCTTGTCATTGTAAAGGATCGGATTTTGATATCTTGGATGTAAAGAACATTGAACTACTGATCAATACAGAAGAATTTTCATCCTCTCTCATGCTTTATCCCTTTCTATTCCTTGTCTGATTCATATGAAGCTATGTGTATTTAAGCAAGAACTTTGTGTCTTTCAGTTGATATTGTACTTAGAAATTTGTGTCTAATACATGCATGTCCTGTGTTTTTATATGTGTAGTTTAAATCTTGTTATTTTATCAAGCATCAGTAAGATATCATTCTACAATCTATGTGTCTAAAAGTGCCCCCTCTCTTCAGTTTTAGATACCAATTCTTCTATTCTCCTTTCTTCTGTATTGAAAATCTTTGAATGAAGGCATCTAAAATATCAAAATCTTTTACCAAAATATTGAACAAATGTTTATATTGTAAATAAGTGGTTTGGATTTTCTCTTTTGTGTTCAATAAGGGAACCTCTCCCATAAAGAGGAGGGATTGTTGTCCCCTAATTGTTGCTTGTTTTCAAGATCAAATCCTACAACCAACAGAGAATCATTTGATGTGGTTGAAAGTACTAAGAAATACCATGCTCACCTCATATCATGGTGGTCATGAGACCAATATTTCGGACAACAACACTATATAGCAAGTGTTCGAGAGTGACCAAAGATCATCAATTTATTATAGAAGGAAGATGAGTTCTCTACTAGAAACCAAGACAAAATGTAGCAAAAATATGGTGATCAAGTGGTTCAATGAAGGAAAAAAAAATATCCCACAAATCCTAGTGACTCTAGAGTCAATCTTCAATCCAAATTAATAGCTTCGAAAATAAAAATATAAAATTTAGTTCAAAGGGGAAATTCGGAGCCCATTTCAGGTTTGAATGGATAAAATACTCCAGTTGGCAAGGTAATTACTAAACAAGAGAATTATGATTTCATAAAACTTTTCCAAGAATTCCCAAATGTCTTTTCTTGGAGCTATGAGGACTTGAGAGGATTTAACCCAAAGTTGACACAACACACTATTAAACTAGATCTGGAAGCTAAGCCTATTAGGTAGAAGAAAAGGCCGGTCCAATCCTCATATCGAGCCTCTCATGAATAAATAAGCCAGTCAAGCTCATCGTGACAAGTATCATCTTCCCAATCAAACTCTCTTCATGGGTATAAAATCTAGTTTCATTAGGAAAAAAACTAAGAAATCAGATTATGTGTGGACTTTCGAGATCTAAATAGATCTTCTCTCAAGGATGACTATTCATTGCCTTATATGGAGAATATCTTACAAGTAGTAGCTGGATTAGAAAGGTTCTATCTCCTATATGTATACTCAGGCTATAATCAAATTATGGTGAAGGAAGAATATCAGTTCAAGATAGCACTCACCACAAAATGGGGCAGATATTCTTATATGAAGATGTCATTCAGATTATCAAATGCCGACGTGACATTTCAAAGGGATATGGACATGAAATTTAAGGGGTGGATCAACAAGATAGTTTTTGTTTACCTTGATGACATCACTGTATTCTCCAAGAATGTAGCAAGTCACCTTTTTCACCTCAAACATGTATTTCAAAGATGCAGGAGATTTGGAGTGTCTTTGAATCTAAAGAAGTGCATTTTACTAGTTCACGAAGGAAATCTCTTAGGACTCATTGTGTTTAAGGAGGGGCTGGAAATTTATCCAGAGAGAGTTGAGGATATCTGTGCTCTCACCGTTGCCAAGTCACGAACAACATCTCCAAATATTCTTGGGAAAATTAATTTTGTTAGGAGGTTTGTTCCTAACTTTGCTAAGATGGTCAGGCCATTAACATTGATGCTAAAGAAGAACATGGCTTTTAGATGGAATGCCAAAGGAAAATAAATATTTGAATTTATAAAGTGGGCCATTGCACAAGCTCCAACCTTCATAAATCTATATTTTTCAAACGACTTCACTCTTTATGATTTTGGTGGCTCAAGGAAATATCTACAATTCTAGTACAAATAAATCAAGAAGGACTGGAGTAGCCTATCACATTCTTCAGCCAGGGCCTTCAAGACTATGAGGTGAGGTATTCATTCATTGAGAAGCATGTCCTTTCAGTTATTAGAGGTTTAAATAAATTCAGAATCTATTGTCAAATAATAAAATTCATTTGCTAGTTTCATATACAGTGTGAAAGATTTTATTTTCAACAAGGACGTCAATTATAAAATGACTTGTTTGATTACTAAGGTCATGGATTATGACATTGATATTAAGGTGAAAAAAATAGTTAGGGACAAAGGGTTATGTGAACAAATAGTTTCAAAGCAACATGCGGATGAAGAATACACCCTTCTAAGCCAATACTTTACTCCGATTCTTGTTGGACTCAAGATATAGTCCACTTCCTCTAAAATGGAAAATCCCTCATGGTTTGAGTAAGGAAAAGAAGATATTTCTGGTTGTAAAATATACCATATGTGCTTATAGATAAAAAAAAAAATCAAAAGGGATGTGAATGGTGTCCTCTTAAGATGCATCAAAACAAATCGGTGGAGAGGATATTGCATGAGTTTCATGAGGGAGAAACAGGTGGCCACTTTGACCCAAAAGAAACAGCTCTTAGAATCATGAAAGTTAGTTATTACTGGCCTAATCTTTTCAATGATTACCACTCATAGATCGAAGAAATGTAAAAAGTGTGCCTTCTTCACGGTAAAAATAAGTTAGCAGCCCTTCCACTCAACCTTATTTCTCTAAATGAACCATTCATGTAATGGGGTTTGAAATTTATCGGGGTGATCAACCCAAATTATATCCCAGCCATAAATGGATCTTGACAACTATGAACTATTTCACCAAGTGGACAGAAGAAGTTACACTCAAGGAAGCAAACGAGGGAAGCATTCTAGATTTTTATGAAGGTATTGTGACATAGTTTTGTATCCCTTCCACTATAATATCAAATAATTCCTTGGATTTTCTTGGGACAAATATATCTAAGTGGGTAGTGAAAATGACATCTATTTGAGCACTTCCTCAAATTATTACCCTCAGGGTAATGGGCAAGCTAAGTCCACTAACAAAAATATTTTTAAAATCATAAGGAGGACTCTAGATGAGAATGACAGAACATGGAACACCAAGTTCAAATCATCCTTGTGGGAAGATAGAATGACTCCTAAGAATTCAAATAGTTTTTACCCTTTCAACTTGGTATATGGATGGGAAACAAGGTTGTCAATATCGCTTGAGTTGCTCACATTCAAGCTTATCGAGAAATTGGAATTGTTTGAGTTTCCATCCAAGCAAGCCAGGTATGCAGAGCTCATAGAACTAGAGAAGTTGAGGAACAAGGCCATGAAAACAATGGAGAGAGACAAATCTCAAACCAAGAGGAGTTTGTACAGGAAGGAAAAGGCTAGAAATTTCCTAGAAGGGGACTTGGTCCTAAAAAGGGCTGCAGATAGAGTCAAACCAGGAAGACACTATAAGTTTTATGTAATATGAAGTGGCCCTTACATGATTTTAAGGTGGAAGAGTAATAACTCTTTCCAACTATCCAAGTTAGATGGAGAATAATTATAGATTTCGGTCAATGGAATCTACCTAAAGCATTGTTACTAAAGTAAAGTATCTTCCTTGTACATATTATATTAGTTCATTTCCTCCAAGTGCTTGTAGCACATTACTCTATTGTAGTATAGGGTTGCTTTTGTAATAATTTCTTATGTACTCTCTACATGTTCTATTTGGGATATGTATGATCTTTTTGTTTGTATATAGTTGTGCATTTGTTTGTGTTGCGATTTCAAGTTCCGGAAGGGTCTTATGATGGAACATCTAGTCTCAAACCCAAGGTTTTAGAAATGAAAGGCATTAGACATTTTTAGAGGATTAAGAGTTGAGTTATCAAGTTTCATGCTAGTTTCAAAATCAGGATGAATCCATACCCAATGGATCCTCTAGGGTCACTAGTCTTTTAGATCTAGTAGGAAGATCATCTCGCAACTCGAGCTAGGGAAAGAATTCACATTTATAGTTATATTACGCACCATTAAAGTTTATTACGCATATTAGGGAAAGAATTCCTTCATTTCCTTTCATTACATTTACAGCTTATATTACGCATATTATGTTCTTTTGTAGGGTTTGAATCCATTATGCTCCATGAGGATGGAGATGTAAATGTTGTTTTGGATTGTGGAAATTTTTCTACCCTCTGCAACTTTGTTTACTTCCCATTTTCACTTACTTATAATCTCTCCACCCCTGTTCTTGGTGTTATTTCCTCTCTTAGTTTAGGAATTTAATTTTGTGGATATCTCCCTTCCCCGCTCTATTGGAATCCTAGGTTAGTATTAGAATAGTTGCATTTCCCTTTCTAGGAGTAATATAACATTAGTAATGGTAGAGAAACCAACCTTCTCTAGAGGTTTGTCTCAAATTTATAGGGTCCCACACCTTAAGACAATCCCATGTTAGTCAAAAGTAGTGGTTTGTAATGTTCAAATCCTAGCTACTTTTGGACATAACATTAAATAGGGTTGCTTGATAATTTTTCAAGTTTTATAAGGATTAGGTACATCCTGAAGGTTTGGTTGGTATCTCTTTGTTAAGAAGAAAGGGGAGATGAGTGAAATATCCATGAGTATGAGAATTCCTTTAAGAAGATATGTAATGTCTATAAGAAATAATGACAAGTTGATAATGATGATTGTATGGTTGAAAAGGTAAGAAAAAATTTGTTATCTATTTCTTTGATATTAGTTGCATGTTGTGTGATGATAAAAATTCATCTTATAAATGTTAAGAAGCAAGGGAGATAAATATATCTCCATACGTAGGTATTATATGCTAAGAAACTATGATGGTCATAAGAACATGATGGAACATGTTATCAAGCTAAGTAGTGTTCTTGAAAAGGCGTGTAATGAGTTGATCATTATGAGATATTGTTGCAAGAAAGAGTGGTGTGTTGAAGATGCTTATAAGGTATGGAAATGTTGTGATAATTTCATTGGAATTAGTCTAATATTGTACATGTTGTGAAGTCAAAAGTTAAAAGGTCCCGATTGGGCTAATTAGTAAGGCTTGCATGAAGGAGTTGGTATTTAACGGTCATGTGGAAAGTGGAAAGAATGTACTATTGGTAAGCTAAGAAGGTTTATTTTGGGACATGTAAGAATGATTAGTGGTGTTAAGTAATCAAGGGAGTCAATAAAAAAAAATTCAACTCATAAATACAATAATGTAATATAAATATCTTGAAATACGTTTGTTGTTATCTATGCATTGAAAGGTAAGAAAGACATTTTTCATTATTTCTAACAAGTTTATGTTGCACCCTATTGCATTGATGGTTTTTTCATTGAAGTAAATAAAATTAATCAAAAAGGGAGAGTTATAATTCACGCATATCATGTTTTCCTCATGATTCTTAAAGGTTTAAGGTAGTTCAAGGTGGTTTCAATCACTTGAGGAAGGTTCTGAGGTTAGTTTCACACTCTACAAGCACATGTTGGCAGGTTATTTGTCTTTGAAATCAAATTATAGGTGATATTAACATGTGAGAAGCTTTGTGATATTTTTATAGCATGTATGAGAAAATATTAGGTTCATCATAGCCCGGGAGTTAGATTTATATGTTACATGTAAGTTGGTATTGAGAACTAACAATGTTCTTACGCACAAATGAGGTTGGTCAAAGCTCCATGGGAAAATATATGGCTAACCATCACTTTTTTACATGTATAAGGATTTATTTCAATTCTCCATGTCAAATTTCATCAGATTCTGTAATGGGGATTTTGAGTTATTTGAGTTTTTCCAAAACTGCACCTTTTTGAAAAGTGCATTTGGAGTTGTCTTCCTTCTTAGGTGTCAAAAAAAATATACATGAGTGATCAAATAAAAAAATTATAGAACGTTTTGTAGAAAAATATCCTATAATTCCAGTGCAAAAATAATTTTCTCAAAAGGAGGTATATTTGAAAAGTTATCATCATTTTAGTGGAGCAATTTTTCTCTCTCCTGGACTGTGTTTTGAATCAATAAGAGAAAGAAGATAAAGTTGATATCCATGTCTTTTCTCACCTTTAAATTTTATCAGTACATTTATGATGTATTCTTGTCTCTTGAGTCATGTTTTTAAGTTCAATTTCAATATTGGGTACTTTATTCTTCATGGAGAAGTCTAGAAAAAGTGGCTTGTCTTTTTCATGGTCTTGAAAGTCTGCCTCTATAGTTTTTACTCAATCAACCTTATCATCATGCATGCTACTTGGTACATGAGGCTAAAAATATTGTCTTCATATTTTCTAAGTTCTTGAGAAAATCTTGTTTCAAAGTTGGTGGTCCATTTTCTCATTGACAAAGCTTTTGGTGTCATGCTTACGTATCGTCTTGAAGTTTTCAAAAGTCTCAAACAAATGTGAAGCTATATCATAAGAATATCAACATAAAAATGTATGAAAACAAGGTAAATTATGGTTCATGAAGGGTTTTTCTATTCTACAAGAGAAAATTAGTGTGTTGATATTCTTAAAATTAAATGGTATTGTGTCATACCTCCAAAGTGTGCTTGAATTGCAGATTTATAGAGCTTGAGGTGGTATTTCAAGAGATTTATTGATAAGACTCATGTTTAAAGAAGATAAATTCAAAATAATCTTGATGTTCAAAATGTAAATGAAATTTTGGATCTTAAATGATGGAGTTGTGGCCTAAGTGATTGAAGTAGTCTTGTGCTTGTAAACAATCAAGAAGAAGATTATATCCTCTCTCAAGTGCAGTCATGTTCAAACATGATAAATATGATTTGTTACCCATATAAGTGCTTGAGTACCCTTTTATAAGGAGTTATTATCATTATTCATTCTCATTATCCTTTGAAATGTTCATTTAAGACCTTTGTGCATATTTACATTCTCAAATCTAATCTTGTCATACTCAAATCCATTTTACAAACTCATATGATGGGAGATTATAGAGATATTTAAAAATTGGTTATGGTTTGGAAAATATAAATAATGTTTCTAAAAATCCTCAATGGAAATAAATTTCAATTTCATCTAGTATTGAAGTAAATATCAATTTTATTCTACTATCTAGGGACTTGTGATGAATCCCATAGGCACATGATCTAGGATTTTTAAAGAAATTATTTATTGAATAGGAAGTTTTAACCAATATTTCTTCTTGAAATTTTATGTGGAGAGTTTTTAGTCATTTACCCCATCATTGAAAAAGTAATATTTGTTTTTCATCCAATAGGTTGTGTGAGAATTTTTTTTTAGCGAGTTCTTCAAAACGCAACCGCACAAGTCAGAAAATTTAACATAACTTTGTTCATCAATGCTTCAAAATTCTTGGTGGTGTGAGATTGGATGAATCTTTTCGAAGGGTTGAATTTTTTTTAAGATACTCTCATTTGAGTTTAAACCATCTTCTTTCTTCATGATATATTAAAATTTCATCAACAAAGATTCCATTGAAGATCTGTGGATAAGATGTAAATCTAGTTGAGCATATTTCTTAGTTTTTGTGTGCATAAATATACATGAAATATGTTTTGAATGAGGTTGGAGCTGGATTTAAAATTAAATGAACTCATATCAATTTGCCCATACATTCATTCTTGACTGAAAATTAGAGGGTTTTCAAGCTCACTCTTGTAGATGAAGATCATCAAACTTTGCCTTCTAAGCTCAAAATTTGAACTGCATTTGTGTTTGAAATTTAGTTAGTATATTGTATTCTCTAGTTCTTTAAATAATCTCCTAACTAAATACTTGAAAGTATTTAAAGATAAACTTGTGTCCTCCTATAAAATAAAATTATTGATCTCATGTTTGTCTTAAGATGAAAAACCTAGTGAATGTTTGAACTTGATATGTCATGGAACCTAATTGAAGAGTCTTTGATCTTGAGTTCTGATTTTATGGAGAAGAAGAAATTTAGTAAATGTATATGAAGTTTCTGTTTGTTCTCTAACAATAAAGGATGATCAAACTCTTCTAGTAGTTGAAGAGTCTTTTGAAGGAGAAAAATAAAGAAGGGAATTTGAAGAAATAAAAGGACTTGTACTATTACATAAATTTTTTGTCTTGAAATAGGGAATGTGAAAAAAAAATTGAAATTCTTAAGAGTAGAGCTCGAGGTGGTGCAAAAACTAGAAGGTTGAATGTTGGAAGTGAAAAAGAGAAAAATATTCTTGTCTTTGTTATAATAAATATTAAATAAAAGTGAGATGAAGGTGAATGACGTATGAGAGAAAAAATTATGAAATGAAAGTTGAGATGTCATAAATTTTAATTAAAAAAACAAATATGAATGAGTGAATGAGATAAATGAGAAGTGTGATAGAATACAGTTTGTGAGGTGTGTCAAAATAGATACACAATTTTAAGTGATGATGAATAGTCGAAAGTGAGATGAATTAAGACTAAATTAAAATGAGTTAGTATGTATGAGGTTATGATATGGTAATGAAGTGACTTTTGATTCAAAATTAAAGAAATACAATGATTTGAGAAAAACAAAGAACAATGGGAAGTGATAAAAGAAAAAGGACAAAATGGAAAAAGGCGTGAAATGAAGATGTTAGTTGTGTTAGTCAAGACATGTACAATGTCTAAGAATTGAAAAAGAATCCTTAGAGCAGAATAGACAAAAAGTATTTATCAATTGATATATTGAAGTGATAATTTGAAGGGAAGGAGTATATTTCATTCAAGTAAATTATGTTGGCAGTTGAGATCACACTTGTATTTCTTGGTAAAGTGAAAAGAATTGAAAGACTAACTATACAATAGAGATGGAGAGAAAATATAGGGTCACCATTCAGATGTTCAATGCATCAAATTAAAGAGTGATCATCTCCTAATTGTTCAAGTGAGTTGTAGCTCAGTTGTACTAGGGATTTGTTGCTTCCTTATAGGTGGCAACTTCTGCAAAGGTTAGTGGTAGCTAACTAGATTATTCTAGGGAGTTTTTTTTCTTCCTACACCAAGTTGTAGCTTGAGTGAATATTGAGGTTGTAGCCTCAAGAGTTGAGTTGTAGCTCAACAAATCATTTGTAACCTTTTTCCATATAGTGCACTTTGGTTTAGTGGGTTTTCTCCCAATTTGGGTTTCCCACTTAAAAATACTTGTCTCTTGTGTATGTGTGATGATGGTTGTTCTTTTTAATTTATTTTCATTTTAATTAATTGATTTAATTGGTTTTGAAAAGTTGAATTGAACATTGATTCACCCCCTCTTAGTGTTCTAGTTTCTAACAATTGGTATCAGAGCAAGCCCTAGTGAAGTGATTCTAATAACTCAAGGGAGATCTAGTGAATTCAACTATGGAAAGCAACCAATCAAAAGGATGATTCTTCCAAAAAACTCTATTCAATGGGTCAAATTATGCTTTCTGGAGTGTCAGATGAAAACTTACCTAATGTCACTTGGATTTGATATCTTGGGATTTAGTTGACAGTGGCTATACTATTCCAGCAACACCTCCCACTGATAAAGCAGGAAAGACAATAACTGAAAAAATTCTAAGGCCATGAATGTAATTCTTTTGTGGGTTAGCTGAGGTTGAGTTTATAAAATTTATGCAGTTTACTACAACCAAAGAGATGTGGGAAAAGTTGAAGATAATCTATGAAGGAGATAGAAAAGGTAAAGATAGCCAAGTTACAAACATACATAACATAGTTTGAAGCATCAAGATGAAAGAAGGTGAGAGTGTTTCTTCATATTTACATAGAGTTGATGAAATTATAAATTTGATTAGAGGCTTGGGAGAAAATATAAAAGAGAGTATGATTGTACAGAAAGTGCTTAGATCTTGTCCTCAAAATTTGATGCTAAAGTGTTAGTAGTAGAGGAAGCTAAAGACTTGACTACTCTAAAATGGATGATCTTCATGGTATATTGATTTGCATATGAAATGAGAATCAATGATTCAAAATTAGAAAAAGGAGGAAACCTTCAAAGCAAACAAAGAGTCATAAGAAAAGAACAAGGCAGCTGATTCTGACATGGACATAGATGATGAAAAAGTAGAAGCCATGTTTGTGAGGAAAGTTGAAGAGAGGTTCAAGAAAATACAAAGGTAAGCTCCCATTCAAGTGCTTCAGTTGTGGAAAGTTGGTCATTTTTCTTCTAAATGTCCTAATAAACACAAAGAAGATGAGGAATCCTCTAATAGATAGAAGAAGAAATTCAAGAGATATAATGGCAAAAATAAGTACTTCAAGAATAAGAAAACTTCTACACATAAGAAAATTCAAGCTCCTCACAGTCAAGTGACTCTAGTAGCTCCGAAAGTGATGATAAAGGTATGTAGCTGAGACTTTGTTTATGGCTATTGAAATATCTGATGCAAGTAATTCTAAGGAAAATTTCAGACTCAGTATGAAATTTCAGATGAAGAAGAAGCAAAAGTTAATCTTGAGGCTGAATTAATAAGTTCTCTAGATGAAATAAAGCATCAAAAGAAGAGAAACCAAAAATTGAAATTATGGTAAAGAATATGAAGGAAAAATCAGATTTCTTGAAGAAAATAAGAAAAGGAAACTCAAGAACATGAAGAAATAATCAAGGAATTTGAAGTATAGGTAAAAAATTGAAGATGCTTTCAAGGTCAAAGAAGAAGATCATTTGAAGCTCAAAACTGAGATGGAGCAGCTGTAAACTCAATTAGATCAGACCTCTGCAAAACTGAAAATGTATCATAAGTTTGAGAAGAGCACAATTTGATTTGAGTGATTTTTTGAGAAAGCAAAAAGATATGCAAATGAAAAAGTCTGGTTTGGGATATGAAGAGAAGAAGGAAGATGAAAAATCAGCAAGCAAAAGATGGCCAAGACAAATGAAGAACCTCCAAAAGTCAAGAGAGCTGATTTCAAGAAGAAAACTATCCAAGGAGACACTATGCCATGAGGTATGCATACTCATTTTATGGATATTATTATGCATGTAATGAATTTGGTCACAAGGCTGCAAAATATAGGATGTATTCCAAGTCATGGTAGGCATATGAATTTTTATCATGCAAGAAACAAGGATGAATTGATTTGTTATAATTGTCAAAAGTATGGACATGTTGCCAAGTTTTGTTATCAAAGACCTCCACAGAAAAATAGGAATGTCTACATAGAGTTAAATCAGATCCTACATGCACTAAAGAGAAATTTTAATAGCACAAACAACCTTTCATTCACAAAGTGAAGATATGGAGTGGTACATTGATAGTGGGTGTTCTAGCCACATGACAGGAACAAGAACAAATTCATCTCCTTAGAGGAAAAGGCATATGACATAATGAATTTTGGGGACAACACATCAACAAATATTGTTGGAAAAGGTAAGTTAAGTCTTGATAATGGAAAAACTATAACTGAAAATGTGTTGTATGTTGAAGGCTTAAAACACAATCTTCTGAGTGTTAGTCAAATGTGCAAACAAGGATATACAATTCTTTTTCATGATAAATTTTGTGATATAAGGAAAGGAGAAACATGCAAGGTGGTAGGAAAAGCAAAAAGAACCAAAAACATTTGTATGTGCTTAAGGAAGTAAACAAAGAAAAATGTTTCTCAAGTAAGTGGCTGATATAATGACTAAACCATTGCCTAGAGCTAGTTTTAAAAATTTGAGGCATAAATTGGGACAACTTAAGCCCTAAAAGTCAATAAATGCCTCAAAAAGAAAGGGGGAGCAAATGATGTGCCAAAGTTTCTCCAAGAGGGCTCAATTTGAGTCCAGACAGGGGGAGTTGGTTTTCCAATTCTAGGCACAAAATAGTGGTCAAGTAAAGACAACAAATGAAGGCTGATTTTGCAATTTTATATCTCAGATGGAGTGTTGCAGGTGCTACAGGAAAGAAGAATAAACAATTTTTGAGTCTCTTCAGAAAAGAACAACATTTTCCTAGGGGGAGTGCCTGCAAGGTATGAGCATACTTAATTTTTGTTGAATTTTTCCAATATAATCAATTTTTTGTGCTTGAATATTTAACATAGATGTCAAAAGGGGAGAGTGTGTTGGAAACTTGTTTCATGGTATGATAATGTCAACATAATGGTTTTCCATCAAGTTTTAGTGTGTTTCCATCAATGAAAAAGGGGGATATTGTTGCACCATGTTGCATTGGTGGTTGTTTTCATTGATTTTAAAGGCATTGATGGAAAAGGGAGAGTGCTAATTCATGCATATCATGTTTATCTCATGATGATAAGAGGTTTAATGTGGTTCAAGTTGGTTTCAAGTAGCTTTAGGAAGTTTCCAGGTTGGTTTCAGGTGCTACAAGCTCATTCGAGGTGTGATTGTCTTTGAAGTCAAATTATAGGTGATAGCAACATGGGAGAAGAATTGAGTGTTTTTCTAAAACATGTGTGAGAAATGATTAGCCCGCTCTTAGCCCTAGGATTCAAATTTATTTCTTACGGAAGTTGGTCTTAAGAATTTGCAATTTCTTGCTTGCAAATGAGGTTGGTTAGAGATTCATAGGAAAACCTATAGCTAACCAACACTTTGGACATGGAGAGGTATATCTTGACTGCTCCATGTCAAATTTCATCAGATTATGTAATCAGCTTTTTTTTAGCTATTTGAGGTTTTCCGAAACTTCCTTTAAAAGTGCATTTGAGTTGTCTATATACTTAGGTGTCAAACAAAATTATACAGGAGTGCTTAATTAAGTCATTATTGGGGTTAGCACAAGGTTTTACAGATTATATATCGATCTAATAATACATGCAATAAAAGCGTATATTCTACTAGAAGAAATATAAAAACAAGAGATATAAATCAACACCATATTTAACGTGGTTCACCCATCAGTGGGCTACATCCACGAAGAAACAAGCCAATATTTTAGAAGATATACAATTAAAGATGTATAATCTTCCACACCTCTCGGATGTACAATACTTTCTTTCTCTCAAGCTTCTTTTTATTCTTCAAGAATTCTCTCTCTCACAATTATTCTCATAATAATATTAACACACAATCCTCTCTCTCTTCTAAACCCTAGCTTTCATGCTTATATAGACATATATAAACTTAGGGCACTTATCCATGCAATTACAATCAATAGATCTTCTTTAATACTAAAATTAGATCTAATTCCCGAGAGTTAAATAAAACACTCCCACACAAGTAACCGGCGTTGGTTAGCCTTAACCGATGTCGGTTCCTCCTTTCTTACTGATGTCGTCATAGGTGACCGATGCCGTCCCTCCATAACTGATGTCGGTTACTGTATTTTCCTGCAAGTTTCATATTGCATGCTAAATTGAAGTAATTGAGATCCATAACTCAACAATCTCCCACTTGGAGATAAATTACTACACTATACATGTACAACATCATTTTTGGATCCTTAGCTTTATTTCTTCCTCTTCAAGTCTCAAACTCAAAGACAACAATGTAAGTGTAGTGTAGCTCCAACTTCTCTTTACTAATGGCTTCATTAGTGTATCCGTAGGGTTTTCACTAGTATGAATCTTCTCCAGCCATTTTCCTATCCTCCAATACATGTTATTTGAAGTGATACCTCAAATGAATGTGTTTTGTCTAGAATGAAATGTTGAGTTCTTTTCCAAATGAATTACACTCGAATTTCACTAAATAATTTGTAATCATCTTGCTCCTTTCCCAACTATTACATGAACCTACTCATCCATATCATCTCTTTGCTAGCCTCTCGTAGCTGAAACATACTATGTCTTTGTAGTAGACAAATCCACCACCTTCTGCCCGATCTCGAAATCTAGCTAAATATCATCCCACCTACTATGAAAATATATCCAGTAGTGCTCCTTATACCATCCATATCTCCAGTCATATCCAAATCAACATAGCCACGTAAATAAGTATCCAAACCTCCATATCATAACCAGTATGCTAGATGTCCCTATCAAATACCTGAGAATCCATTGAACTGCTTTCCAATTCTCTTTACCTAGATTGGCCATAAATCTACTCAAAACTCCCACTACCTGTGTAATGTATGGTTTGGTACAAACCATAACATACATGAGACTCCCAATTGGTGAAGCATATGGTACTCGTGTCATGTATTTGACCTCCTCATGTGATGAAAAACTCTAATATTTTCTCAATTTGAAGTGTCTG
Organism: Taxus wallichiana var. yunnanensis; assembly: GCA_018340775.1. Lineage (NCBI taxonomy): Eukaryota > Viridiplantae > Streptophyta > Pinopsida > Cupressales > Taxaceae > Taxus > Taxus wallichiana. Next base: position 165,324,578 of record CM031240.1, read on the forward strand.
CCATAGGTGCACTTACGGGTTTCAAATATTGCATATTAAACATTTCCTAACACCTTATTGATATAAGCCTCCTATACAAAAATACAATTTATTGTTCTTCTTATCTTTGTGTATTTGCATGCCAAGGATTCTTTTCGCATCTCCTAAATCCTTCATAGAAAATGTGTGATCTATCTTTCCCTTAATCTCACCAATGTCTTGCATACTAGATCCTATAATAAGCATATCATCCACATACAATAAAAAATAATAATAGACTCCCATTTTCAAGCTTCTCAAATAAACACAATGATCAAATTCACATATTAAGTAACCATGCTCATGCATGAAACTATCAAACCTCATGTACCATTGTGTTGGAGCTTGCTTCAGCCCATATAGACTCTTTTTTTTCAACTCTACACACTAATTTCTCCTTACCCTAGACTTCATACCCAGTGCGATGCTGCATATAAATCTCTTCATTCAAAAACCATGAAGGAAAGTTGTCTTCACATCTAGTTGCTCTAAATGCAAATCATGTACTACAACTAAACTCAATACAATACGTATGGAAGTCATTTTAACAAAAGGAGAAAATATTTCACCAAAGTTAATACCTACGATATTGTGCAAATCCCTTTACTACAAGCCTTTTCTTGTATATTTTTTGTATCCACCCTCTTCTTCCTTGATCCTGTAAACCAACTTGTTTTGCAATTTCCTCTTACATGCTAGAAACTTAACCAAATCCCAAGTCTAGTTTTGTTCCAAGGATTCCATCTCCTCATCCATGTCATGCTCCCACTACACATGAGTCTTATCCTGCATTGCTTCTTCAAAACTTTTTGGTTCACCATTATGAGTCAATAATAAATAAGATAGAGAAGGTGTAAATCTTTTTGGAGGTTTACTTACCCTTTGTGACCTTCTCACAGAAGTTTGGGGTACCAAGGCTTAAATTGGACCTCCTGACATTTGTTTCCAATTTTTATAATGCGCCGGTCACACCGATTCTACTAATCTTCTATAACTGGTTTGGCTTTATCTATAACTAATGTCACCGTGGGTCAACCATTTATTATGTAACTACTTTTTTTAGGATATTTATTATTTACCTATTTTAATTATGCTTTGAATATTATTTAGTGTATTTATTTAATGTTTATATGGTTATATTTAATCATAACCATCTTATTATTTGTATTCAAACAATACGGGTGTCTATTATATTGTTTTAACAATATAATTTTTTATTGTATTTAATATTGGTTATGCTTCCCAGATTACCTTTTTGGAAGCTTGTGTGAAATAGTTTTTTGTTGCACCTGTGAAACATATCTCCATGTATGTATTCAACTGTACAATACCTATAAGTATTGTAGCTCATACAAATGTAATTTGGTTGATTGAGATTAATAAAGTTAATCGTTTCTCGCCCTATTTTCAATTTACATTTGGTACCAGAGAGAATTGAAGCTCCCGATAAAGGTTAGAGAAAGGTTCAGAGAGAGGAAGAACTATCATGGGAGAAGAAATCTATATCACTTCAGAGCCATGATTGTTGCCTCCAAAGAACTTCTCGATCTCCCTGCCTCACACCAATTTTGTCTCATCTCTATCAACAAAATCTAGAAACGTAATTTTTTTTTTCCTTGGTGCCCTTTCGCACTAGAAAATTTTTTCTCTGTGTATTTTCTGGTTTATACAAATCAGATTAAAAAAATAAGATTATATGTAATTTAAAATATTTCCCCATTAGGGGTTTTGTCTACTAAATTTTGGTGATAATTAGTTATAACTAATACTACCATGAGAGTGGTCCCTTGTTGCAAGTCTAGAGGACTCTCTGCTAAAATTAGCCTAGCTCTGAAATTGGAGGAAAATTTGCAGTTGTATTGATTGATTTACTAATTTCACAATGCTCAAAACTAAATTGAGTTCTAAATTCTTTTAAATTGCAATAAGTCCCCTTATTGAAATTGGCTTCACCTCCATTGAACCGAAATTATGTTTCATACATGAGTTTCATCAGAGCCGAGATGAGGTGTAAAACCGATCCTTTCTTTGTTTGGAGACCAAGCCTCTCCTTCATGGTTGAGTCAGCCATCCCGTGACTAGGTCAAGTCTCCCTAAATGTATAGTGACAACAGAGTTGTTTGAAGAAGAAAAAGAAAACGTCTATGACAATAGGCTAAGTTCAAGTATCACATCTTCCAATACGGCAAGCTTTGTTCTAGAGACCATGTCGATCCCTCATCCCCATACAACGCATACGAAGCAAACAAAAAAGTGAATAGAGGACATGACCTCACACGCAGACCAAACCCCAAAAAGCACAAAACACGACATCCACCAAAAAATCCCTTCGTTGTTCCCTCCACAAACATGTAAAAGAAGCATCAAAAAAAACAAAAACAAAAGAAATAAATTCTCCAGCAAAAAAAAAAAAGGAAATTGTAATCAAATAGAACAAAGGAGGAAAAAAAGGAAAAGGTGTTTCAAAAATACAAAGGAGATATATTTTGAAGATCCATTTTCCGAGTGGAAAACCCTAATCCACTCCTACTCTCTAGGCACCACATGGAGCTCCAACTCCAGCCAAGTCGCCATTCTTATTAAAAATGGTTAGTCATTTTTTGAATATATTAAATACAATATACTTCATTTCATATCACAAGCACTCATAGAGCCTAGGTGGTTAAGTGGAACGACTTAGAAGTGGGGAGGTGCATGGGGTTCAATCCCCCACCCCAACACAAGTTTTTTTTTGACTTTTAGTGGCAAAATTTGGAAAAAACCCACATTTAGAGGAGTATTTAGCGAAAAACCTCTCTAAACAGCTTTGTTATAACTAAACAACCTACTAAAATTTTAGTGAGAAAACCCTATTTTAGGGCAAAACATTTTTTTCCTATTAGGCCTTTTTTTTATTTTGAGCAACATTTTCCAAAGGGGGATAGCTAAAAATTGCATTTTCAGCTGGTTTTTTGCAATTCTTTGCATTTTGGGTCATTTTGGGCTCCAGAGGCCACCAGGGCCCACAAAACAAAAAAAATTCCTTGCCCATTCAATTTTTTTAAATTTTTAATGTAATTACATGCTTCAATATATTGTACTAATTTGTAGGTTGCCATAGTCAACCAAAAATTTGTAACTACTCATAAAACTGGCAGAATTGTAATAAAAATAGTAAAATTTGGTTCTAAAACACTCACGAGATCCTAGATCTCATTCGCAGCGTTCGGTATATACAATGCCTCTGGGAAGCACTTACGGGTAAAGTCATCACAACTACTACTACACTTAATGCCTAATATAGTTACAACAACATCATCTGGCATCGACCCTTTAAATCGATGGGGAGTAATAAGGTCACAATGCACACACTATGAGCCATCCCATCCATCTATGAATGATTACATGACATAAATCTAGACTAAGAAATTATCCAAGTATATAGCAAAGTTACGCACACGTATGAGGATATTTCTTTGAGCCGTGTCAATAATCACACAAACCCCTTTCAATATTGTCTTGGTACCACGTATTGAATTCTTTCACATACGTTAATGCCTCTTTCACGTACTCACTGGTATATAGAAAGGGCAAGCTTCTTCCACGTACCACCGGTATATCGAAGGGCGCGTATATAGAAAGGTTCGGTATATCGAACTAGATGGTATATAGATTGGGAGACCTTATACCTAGAGTGATAAGAGCCAAACCCTATCAATGATTTCTATAAAATGGGCACCAATGCCCCCAAATTTTTCTTCCAGATTCACAACTACTCAGAGGAAACAACTATGTTACATGGAAGACTAAAATCAAGACACAACTTGAGTTTGAAGAGATCTGGACTGTGAATGGTACTTTGACTAGATCAACTACTGATACAACACAACAATGAATTAGTTTGATAAAGTAGATCAAAAGGCCAAACTCATCATCTTGTTTGGAGTGTCCGACGAATGTGCAACCCCACATTCGAGATGCCAAAACAACCAAAGAAGTGGGATAAATTACACACAATATATGAGGCCAAAAATAAGAATGTTCATACTAAATTTGTAGAGTCAGTTACACACACTGAAGTTCAAGAAGAATGAGAAAATTGAAGCTTTCTTAAGAAGAGTTACAGAGTTGAGGGCTTCACTTCTAGCCCTAGGAGAAGTGGTCACAGATGATGCTCTCATTCCCATTTTTCTGAGAGAACTCCCCTCTTCTTACCGCATTTTTGTCACAACACTAAATGTGTCAGATATGATAGTTAGTTTTGACAAGTTGGTAAACCTACTGCAACAAGAGGAAGCCATGCACAATAAGGATGATGAAGAGGAGCAAGGCACTTTCTTCACATCAAAAATGGAAAGGAAAAGGTAAAGGAAAACCTAATTCCTATCAAAAGTCCCAACATCAAATCAATATCATATCAAGGGACAAACAATAGAAGAAGCAATGTCCAATTTGTAAAAGAGGACATGACTTAAAATATTGTTGGTATAATACTTACAAGAAAGGTTCATCAAGAAACTCTAGACCTCCACAAAAAATCTCACAAGGGACATTCAAACTACAATCAAGGGTAGAAAAAGGGGAACTGAAAAGAAGACCCCATCAACAAGGAAATATTGTTGAGCAAGAAGAACATTCAGATAATGAAGACTTCTTGTACACTTCTCGATCAAGTGAACCATCCACGTCATCTAGTGATGTCTGGTATGTTGATTCAGAGCCACTCAACACATGACCATCCACAGAGACTGGTTTACTTCAATGAGGGACACGCCTTCAAAACCATGTTTCGTTGGGTGATGATTCTTCATATATAGTTCAGGGGATTGGGAACATTTCTCTACCCCTTGGTTCACATGCAACTACAGACTATCAGATGTCTTATATGTCCCTAGGGTGACAAAGAATCTACTTTCAGTCAGTCAACTCCTAGATCACAACCTAAAAATTGACTTTGATACTCATTCCGGCAAGAAAACATGTTTGATTCGAGATAAATCACGAGGCTCAAAATAGTTGCAAAAGCCTCCAATGTGGGATGCATGTTCCAACTTGATTTTTTCCACAGAGATGATCAAGAACTTGTGGCTAAGAAATCTACCTCAACACAGTTGTGGCATCGAGACTTGGTCATGTTAGTTTCAAGTATCTCGAGACACTACGCTAGTGTAATATGGTACATGGGCTACCATCTCTTCATAAGGATACAGACAAGTGTCCTCACTACCTACTAAGAGGAAAACAACACAGAGCTTCATTCCAAAAGAGTACATATCGAGCTCATGGTAAGCTTGATCTAGTTCATACCGATCTTTGTGGTCCAATGCAACCAAGTCATTCTGATTTCAATACTTCATGCTATGTGTTGATGACTATTCAAGAAAATGTGGATTTTTTGTCTTCACAAGAAAAGTGAAGCTTTTGAAACTTTCAAGAAGTTCAAAGTAGCAATTGAGAATGAAACTGGTCATCACATCAAAACTCTCCACTCAGATCGAGGGGGAATTCACTAGTAATGAGTTCAAAGACTACCTACAAACTCATGGGATTCGTCGACAAATGCCTCCTCCACACACACCGCAAAAATGGTGTTGTTGAGAGAAGAAATCATACTATCATGGAAATGGTGTGATGCATGATCAATGACTCTAGACTTGCAAAGACATTCTAGGTAGAAGTAAGCAAAGAAGAATCAATGTATTTTTTTGAACAGAGTGCCCACAGTTTCTCTTGACAGAGTAACACCACAAGAAGCATGGTCAAAGAGGAAACCATCTATTGCACACCTTAGAGTATTCATGTGTAAAAGAAAGTATGCACATACCCAAGAAAAAATAGAAATAAATTGGACATGAAGTCACAAAAACTCATCTTCATTGGGTATAGTGAAGAGACTCTTGGGTACATATTGATGGATCCAAAGACCAAAAATTCTACACCAAAGAGAGATGTTGAGTTTTTTTGAGAAGAAGGAAGCAGAGTCTCCTCCTCCAGACTCACTGATGTAGATTCTTCACCAGTTGTAAAAATTGAAGTTGATGTTCCCAAAATGATGAAAGTGATGATGGGGATGATGGTGTTGATCTGATAGAACCACGACCCATGGGAATAGTTCAACATATGCCCAAGTGGTGTACTAGCACATTACGAGATGCAAGAATGGATGCTCCACCGATACATCCACCCCTGGACCACAACTCACAAAGAAAGCAAGAGAAGAAGTTAAATTTTCTTTGATGAGTAGATTTATTGAGTCTGATGAGCCCTCTATAGTCCAGGAAGCCCTATAGTCAAAATCTTGGAAAGATGCCATGGACTCTAAATATCAATCAATAATGAAAATAACACTTGGCAGCTTTTCGATCTTCCACCAGGAAGAAACCCATTGATGCAGATGGATATTCAAAACAAAGTACAAAGCAGATGGGACAAGTGGACAAGTATAAAGCAAGACTAGTAGTAAAGGGGTATGCACAAAAAGAAGGCATTGACTATGAGGAGACATTTTCTCCCACAACTAAGATCAAAATGATCAAGATGATCTTTTCTCTAGCTGCACAGTTTGATGGAAATTCCATCAGATGGATGTAAAAAGTGCCTTCCTAAATGGATATTTACAAGAAGAAGTCTATATGACTCAACCTGAGGGATATGTAGTACCTGGTCAAGAAGCAAAGGTATGCAGACTCAGAAATCTCTGTATGGCCTCAAACAGCACCCTGGGCATGGTACATCAAAATTGATGAGCATCTCGTATAACATGGATTTGTTAGAAATCCATACGATCCCAATATTTACCTCAAAAAGAAAGGGGGAGATTGTGATTTTCATTGTCTATGTCGATGATCTAGTCATCACTGGCAGTTTAGTGAGGATGATCGATGCAATGAAGAAAGATCTTAATCGATCATTCGACATGACCGATCTCGGGCTGATGCATTATTGTCTTGATTGGAAGTATGGCAGAAAGAGAATCACATATTTGTTTCTCAGATGAAATATACCAAGACAACACTTGAGAAATTCAGGATGATGGATTGCACACCAATTGCTACACCTATGGAGAACATAGATTACAGTTATCTCATTCAGATCCATCTCCTGAGGTAAGTGCCACTCTCTATCGATAGTTGATTGGGAGTCTCATTTACCTAACCTACACTAGACCAAATATCAGCTTTGTAGTGAGCTATCTATCCAGGTTCATGCAAGAACCCAAAGTTTGTCATTGGAAAGCAAGCAAGGTGCATCTTGAGATATCTCAAAGGATCAGTGATCTTGGTCTAGAATACAAGAAGAACGATAACTTCTTCTTTCGATATTCGATTCGATCATGCAGTAATATTGATGATAGAAAATCCACTTTAGGATTTGTATTCTTTATGGGATCTGACCAATATCATGGGGAAGCAAGAAACAACACTTTGTTTCTCATTCTTCCATAGAAGATGAGTATCATTCTATAGAGAAGTTGTTTGTGAAGTGATTTGGCTACGTCGCATACTGAAGGACTTGGAATACCACAGACAAACCAACCACCATGTATGTTGACAATGAAGGTGTTCTCAAACTTGTTCACAATCCATTTTTTCATGAAAAGAACAAAGCACATTGAGGTACAAGTTCATTTTATATGTGAGCATGTGTTGAAGCACAACATCCAACTTCAATTTTTCCAACAGCTGAACAATGGGTAGATATCTTCACAAAGTCACTTGCACGTGACAAGTTCAAGTTGTTTAGAGAGTTCCTCTCCTCATCCCTTGAGACAATGCACAATTAAGGGGGGGAATGTTAGGTTAATTATTATTTACCTATATTAATTATGCATTGAATATTAATTAGTGTATTTATTTATGTTTATATGGTTATATTTAATCATAACCATCTTATTGTTTGTATTCAAACAATACAGTGTTATATTGTTTTAACAATATAATTGTTTGATTGTATTTAATATTGGTTATGCTTCCCGATTACCTTTTTGGAAGCTTGTGTGAAATAGTTTGTTGTTGCACCTGTGCAACATGAAATATCTACCTCTTTTCTCGGTCCAAGATTCCTCTAGTATTCCTCCATCTAGTGAACTTGAAGGCCTAAGGTTAATCAAATAAACTCGATGTATCAACCGCTTTTGCCCAAAAATGCAAGGCCAATCCAACATGTATCATCATACTTCTAGCACATTCCATGATTTTCATGTTCATTATTTTTGTAACACCATTCTCTTGTGGTGTTCTTGGAACTATCCTTTCTCTACGTATTCCATTCACTAAACAATAATCATTGAAATCCTTGCTACAATATTCACCACCATTTTCAGATATAAGGCACTTTAGATTTGAATTTTATTCATTCTCTAGAAGGGCTTTCCATATTTTAAAAGTATTAAATACATAAAATTTATGTTTAATACAATGAACACGTACCTTTATTGTAGCATCATTAATCAAAGTAATATAATATAGGGATCCTCCATGAGAAGCTACCTAGGCTAGTCCCCACACATCTGAGTGTATCAGCTCCAATTTATGCTCCTTCTTAGCTGCCCCAACTTTAAGAAATCTAACTCTCTTTTTCTTTCCAAAGATACAATGCTCACAGAAATCAAGATCAAATTCTTTCAAATCTGATAACTTACCCTTAGCCTTTAATATTTTCGTTCCTTTTTACTCATATGGTCAACCAATTATGCCACATGCATGCATCTAAATATGAAGTAGATAACACTTAAAATGAATCAATAACACGGTAGATAAATATAGCGTTCCCACCTTCTTACCTCTTGATATAACAAAATCACCCTTGGTGACTTTCTAAGAGTCTTGTGTGAATGTAACCATGCAACCAACTTCACCTAGTTAACTGCGCAGAAATAAGATTCCTCTCGAGGCTTGGCACATGCCTCACATCTTTCAATACCCATGTATTTCCATTCTGTAATTTCAAATGAAGTCCCCCTTAATAGTAATACCGCAAGGTTCATCATCACCCAAATAAACATGCCCAAAATTTCCTTGAACATAATTTATGAAACAACCCTTATTAAGGTTTGTATGGAAAGAAGATCTTGAATCTAAAACCCATGATTCTATTATATTATCCAAATAAAGAACAAGATCATCTTTCATTACCTCTCTGCAATATTTTCCTCCGTATTTGACTCTTTACCTTTTTCTCGGGTGTTGGTTCTATTTATCCTTTAACCAAAAATCTTTCTTTACATGTCGTTTCTTTCCACATTTCCAATAGTTACTTCCCTTAGCTATGGATTTATATTTACCATCCCTTGACTTTGATTTCCCATTATTCTTACTCTTGGATCTCTCCTTCTTCCTACCTCTACTTTCTACATTCAAAGCATTCCCAGATAATGATTCCTCTGTACTTTTTCTACAAATTTCTTCATTCAAGATTATACTAACCACATCATCAAACTTCAAAATATTATTAGTAGATTTTGTATTACTAACATTCATTACCAAGTTATCCCAACTATCAGGAAAATAACATAAGAATAAGAGTGCTTTCACTTCATCATCAAATGGAATATCAACCGATTTTAACTAATTTACAATAGATTGGAAATCATTCAAATGACTAGATGTAGATCCACCTTCATGCATCTTAGAACTAAATAGTTTCTTCATCGATAAACTTTATTTGAAGCACTAAGTGTTTCATATAAATTAGCAAGAAAATTCATTAACTCTACCGTAGAAGTCTCTTCTATAATATTGGAAGCTTTAGAGGCTTTCATGCTCAATCTTATAGGTCCCAAAGAATTTCTATCAAGAATCTTCCATTCTTCATCAGTCATCTTCATAGTTCTAGAATTTTCATCCAACGGTAAGTAAAAATATCTTTGATAGAGATAATCCTCAATCAACATCTTCGATAATTTATAATTTTGGCCATCAAACTTCTCTACCTTGTATTTTTTCTTCTACCATTATTATAGCTCCCACTCAATCATAAAAACCTCTCAGAGTAAATATGTCAACACATAAAACCATCAAACAAAGCTCGATACGAGTTGTTCGGGTTATCACAAGGTTGTATAAATTATATATCTGATCTAAGCATACATGTAATAAAATTGGATATTATACCGAAGAAACATACAAAACAAGAGATATAAATCAACTCTAGATTTAACGTGGTTAATCCAAAGGTGGGCTACATCCACAAAGAAACAAGCCAATATATCCAAAGCTTTTAGAAGTTATATAATCAAGATCTATAATCTTCCACACCTCTCAAATGTACAATACTTCCTTTCTCTCAAGCTTCTCCTTCTTCAAGAATTATCTCTCTCACAATTATTCTCACAATATTCATTAACACACAATCCTCTCTCTCTTCTAAACCCTAGCTTTCATTCTTATATAGACATATAAAAATTAGGGCACTTAACCATTCAATTACAATTAATAGATATGCCTTACTACTAAAATTAGATCTAATTCCTAAGAGTTAAATAAAACACTCCCACATAGGTAACTAATGTTGGTTAGCTTTAACCGATGGCAGCTTCCTCCTTTCTCACCAATGTCGGTCATAGGTGACTCGATGTCGGTTACTATATTTTTCGGCAAGAATCATATTGCATGTTAAAATAAAGTAATTGAGCTCCACAACTCAATAATCATAAGAAACATTTTTGTAGAAAAATGTCCTACAATTCCAGTTCAAAAATTATTTTCTCAAAAGGAGGTATATTTGAAAAGTTATCTTCATTTCAAGGTGGAGCATTTTTATCTCTCCTAGTCTATTTTGAATCAATAAGACAAAGAATATGAAGTTGATCTGTAGGTCCTATCTGATCACCTATAAAGTTCTTAACAGTACATTTATGACATGTTCTTGGCTCAAGGTGTTTAAAGGATTTCAATCTTGGGTACTTTATTCTACATAGAGAAGTTATCTAGAAACAAAGGCCTTGAAGCCATGGTCTTGAGGATTCTACCTCTATTGCTTACATTCATTCAACCTTGTCATCATGTTTACATGCTAAAACATCTTGTCTCATCTCTGATATGGAGCTTTTGAGAAAAATATAAAATTTGGTAGTCCATTTACTCATTGACAAAGCTCTTGGTGTCATGCTAAATTGTTCTCAACTTTCAAAGAAGTCTTAAACAAGGAAGAAGATAAATAATAATAATGTCAAGATAAAATGGTGAACACAACATAAACCAGGGTTCATGAAGGGTGTTTCTCTTCTACAAGAGCAAAGCAATGTGTTGGGATCCTTCAAATGAAATGGTATTGTGTTATTACCTCCAAAGTGTGCTTTGACTACTCTTTGTAGAGCTTGTAGAGACAAAGTGTTTCGTGAGATTTTCTTATAAGCATCATGTTTTAGAGAAGGTAAATCTCAAAATCCTCTTGATGATAACAATTTAAATGAAATTTTAGTATCTTCAAATATGGAGATGTGGCCTAAGTGATTAAAGTATTCTTATGCATCGTAAACAATCAAGAAAAAGACCGTATACTCGAGTGTAGTCATGTTCAAACATGATAAATATGAGTCCTAACCCATAGAAGTTATTGAACATCCTTTTCTAAGGATTTTTTTATCATGATTCAGTTTCCTTATTCTTAAAAATGATCATTTTAGACCTTTGTGCATTTTACATTTTCAAATCTAGTACTCTGTCATACTCAAATCCATTATACCTACAAACTCGTATGTTTAGAGCTTATAGAGAGATTTCAAAGTTGGTGTTGGTTTGGAAAAGATAAATAATATTTCTACAAAGCCTCAAAGGAAATAAATTTTTCATTTCATCTAGTATTGAAGGAAATATTAATTTTATTTTGCTATCGGGATTGGACAATCCCATTACCCCGATCTAGGGTTTTGAAGAAGTTATTTGATTGAATAGGAAGTTTTAACCGGTATTTCTTCTTGAAATTTTTTTGTGGAGATTGTTGATTCATTTATGCCATAAATGAAAAAGGAATATTTTTTTAATCAACCGTGTGAAGATAATGTTTTTGTAAAATTCTTCAAAATCATGTACAAGTCAGAAATGATTTCACATAAATCTTATAATCAATGCTTGCAAATTTAAGGTGGTGGGTAGTTGGATGATATTGTTAAATGGTTGAAAAATATTAGGATACCATAATTCGAGTTTTCCCAAGCTTCTTTCTTCATGATATATTAAAATTTCATCAAAAGATATATGTATACCTTCATAGAGATTTCATTAAAGACTTTGATAAGATGTAAATGTATTTGAGCATGTTTCTCAGTTTGTGTGTGCAAAAATTTACATTATATATTATTTGAATGAGGTTAGAGATAGAAATAAATTGAAATGAACTCATATCAATTACTCATATAGTCATTCTTGATTGAAAATCAGAGTTCTATCAAGCTCACTCCTGTAGATGAAGATCATCAAAATTCTACCTTCTAAGCTCAAACTTGTTTATTTGTGTTGATAAGTCAGTTAGTATATTGTATGGTATAGTTCTTTAAATAATCTCCCAACTTGATATGAAGAGTTAAATATAAAATCTTGTGCTCCTGTAAAAGACAAACTCTTGACTCTTCTAAATAAGTTGAAAAGGCTCTTGAGTATTTGAACTCGGTATGTCATAGGGAATTGAAGAGTATTTGATCTCAAGTCCTTGTTTATTGAAGGAAATTGAAAATTTAGTAAATGTATAATAAGAATCTTGTGCATAGAAGTAAAGGATGATCAAACTCTTTTAGAAATTGAAGAGTATTTTGAAGGGAGAAAAATAAAAGTGAGGGAATGCGAAGAAAAATCTTGTACTATTACCTATAAATTTTATCTTGAAACAAGGAATGTGAAAATGAAAATAAAAATTGAAGAGTAGAGATTGAGGTGGTGTAAAAGTTAGAAGGTTTAAAGTTGGAAGTGAGAAAAGAAAGATTCTTGTCTTTGTCTATAAAGAGATATAAAAAAGTGAGATGAAGGTGAATGAGGTATGAGAGACAGGATATGAAGTAAGGATTTGGATGTCAAAATTACGATAAAAACAACGAATAAGAATGAGTGAATGATATTAATTGAAGTGTGAGCATACAATTTTAGAGGTGTTTGAAAATAGATACACAATTTTAAGTGACTGATGTAATGGTTTGATAGTGAGCAAGAATCAGAATAAATTAAAATAAGGAAGTATGTTGAGGTTATGATCATGGTAATGAAGTGTTTTTGGTGTCAAAAAGTAAAGAAACATAATGACTAATAAAAACAAAGAACAATGGGCAAGTGATCAAAGATAAAGGAAAAAATGGCAATAGGTAGAAAATTAAGATGTTAGTCTATTAGATCTTAATGATAGTGCATATGAATGACCAGAAATCCTTAGAGCAGAGTAGAAAAAACTATCTATCACTAAATATTGAAGTGATAATTTTATCATGTCCAAGGCAATATATTTCATGCAAGTAAATTGTGTCGGAGTTGGAGAGCACACTTTTAATTCTTGGTAAGTGAAAGAAGTGAAAGACTCACAAGAAAATAGAGGTGGATATAAAATTTAGGGTCACCATCTGATGATTCATCATACCGAAAAGTGATCATCTCCTAATTGTTCAAGTTGAGTTGTAGCTCAGTTGTACTAGGGATTTTTGATTCCTTGTAGGTGGAATCTTGTAAAAGGTTAGTGGGAGCTGACTAGAATATTCATGGATTTTTTTCTTCCGGCACTAAGTTATAGCTTGAGTGGATATTGAGGTTGTAGCCTCAATAGTTGAGTTGTAGCTCAATAAAAAATTTAACCTTTTACCATATACTAAACTAGTTCAATGGGTTTTCTCCCAATTTTTCATTTCCCACATAAAAAAACTTGTCTCTTGTGTATGTGTGATGAAAAATTCTCTTTTAATTGCTTTTTAGTTTAAGTAATTGATTTATTTGGATGGAAAAAGTTGAATTGAACACTCGATTGAGTCCCCTCTTAGTGTTCCCATTTCTAACAGCTTTATAGTCAGGCTTATGTGTTGATAATTTATTGTTCAAGGTTGAGACAAATTAGTGTTTTGAAAACATGCATCTATTAAGGGGGAGTTATGTTGATTTAAGAGTCAAAACAACAATAAGAAGGTCAAATGGAACTTGTTTTATTTTTTTGATGTTTCTAACCAAAAATTTATCCTAATGTGATCAAGAAGGAAACCATGATGGTATAGGTATGTTTCTTTTTCATTAATTTCAAAATGGGGAGAATGAGCTGATGGCATGTGTATACCTTAGGGGGAGTATGAGTTTTGTGTGTTTTTCCATCAATGGGTTTTCCATCAATGACAAAGGGGAGATTGTTGGCATTGTGTTGTCATTGATGTCAAAGAGTTGTCATATCATTGAAGGCTAAAGTATCATTGATGTGAAAAGGAGAGAGAAACATGAAGGTTGATTGGTAGTGAAATTTGAGTTGTTTAGTTTGGGTGATTCTTCATGATGTCTTGAGTCATTATAATGGCTTGTAAAGGTGTCTTGAGTTGGTCTTGTGACTTGCAGTGATTAAAGGATGTTTGTGAGATGTCATGTAGTGTATTGAAGGTCCCAATAGGTGTCAAGTGTGGAAAAGTGATGAGGAGTTCAATTTTGGTGAAGCAAACATGTTTAAGTGGCCAAATTAGGAGGACTAGTCAACAAGATGAGGTATGGCATGATGGTTCATGATGTGTAGTAGTTGGATATGCATGGTGAGAGCATGGGGATAATTTGGATGATGTGTAGGGTCACTCAAAAGTGTCTTAGAATGTTGATATAGGGTTAATACATGGTTTTTAGGTCTATTCCAAGACCTACTTTGAGAAAACATGCCCTAATGAAATAGAGTCATCCTTTCTAAGTGTATTTGAGAAAATTTGAGCATTTTATATGTGTTGAAATGGTTATTAAAAGGTATAGTTAATGTTTCAGTCCCAATGTTGAATATTTTACAAGATATATGATTTTTAGTCTTATGGATTTCTTGGAAGTGAGAAACCAAGGTCGAATTGGAATTTTGGATGATCCTTAGCACATGAGAAGTATACATGAGAGGCTTAAATATTCACGGTAGTTGGGGATGGACCTAGCAAGGATCTCTAAAAATTGGTTTAGAAAATAAGGCTTGTACTTTTATGAATAATTTTTAAAAAGCTAAACTCGTATTTGAACCCTCCTAAAACCCTAGGTAAAAAGCGATGGAAAATATATCATTGTTTATGGCCTAGAATGGATTGATCGCTCATGTTTTATGATTAAAGGTTGTAGAAGGAATCCTCCGTGTTTCTCTAGATTTCTTAAGTGGACTCTTTTTTTTTCTCTGAAAAATGAAAAATTCAACTTGTATGACTTATTTCGATAGTTACACTCAAATTTTGAAGATGTTATAAGAACATGAATTGTAGCATTTTGAGTCTAGTTTCAAGATGCTATTTTTTAAAATGGTTTAAGTGTAAGTGGATTAAATATCAAAATTTCAATAGGTACTCCTATTTTTGTAAAAAAACATAGTAGATAGTCGGTCATGCCCCCCCCACCAATTTTTAACACTATTTAATATTTTTAAAACACTTTGATAGAAAGATAGATAGGGGCATGTAGTTTGGGATAGATTTTTATTTTATTTTTTTAGAAAGACTTTTTTATGATTTTTCAAGTACAAAATTTTACATTTTGTAAAATAACGGATAGCCAATTGTACCCCCCTAACTACCTCAAAAAATATCACTTTTTTAAATATGTATAGAATTAGTCCTAGTTTGGGACTTTATAAATTTTCTATTCAATTTCAATGAGTCAAAAAAAAGATACACAATGAAAGATCGACATGAATAAACTCAAAAAATAGCTACAAAAAGACATAGCTAGAAACAAATTAGAATGGAAACCTTATATTAGTCATAAATTTTGAAAAATATATTTTGTAGAAACAAGAAAGTTTACTCGACCTTGTAGTGATATTTTTATTAAATTTTTTGATCATTTTAGTTTGATTTATTATGGAGGAATAGATAATTTACCATTTTTATGCAAAAACATCAGTTTTCTGTGTTTTTGCAGGTCCATGCCTCAAGCTTGGGGATCCAAACCGGATCTAAGCCCAGAGGCATGCCTTGGAAGAAGGAAAGAGAAAAAAAATTGTACGCGTTATAGTTTTTAATATACTTCATGTCCATCCAATGTCCTTTTCATCTCTTTCACGGGATTTTGTCCCCTTTTTTCTCTGATCTACACATTCTCATGTGAATTTTGAGTAGTTAAGATTATCCCCTACCCACTATCTATATTTTTGTAATCATGGGTGATAATGAATGATGTAAGGACATGAAAAAATTAAAGAAAAGACATCAAAACAATTGGAAGAGATGAGAATAAAGAAAATGAAGTGGATGCAAAAACTTTGTGAAGGACAAGGTACATCTACTTTATCAAATGTACCTAATGTTTTAGAAAATGAGGATGAAATAAATAATGAAAATGAGAGAATAATGATTTTGCAATGAATATTGATAATGAATTGAATGATAATGTTGGTATGGATAAATAAATTGATATGAATCCAAATGTTGAACCTTTACCTGAGAATCCAAATGTTAATCCTAAAATTTACATGGAAACACTGAATGAAGAAAGTAACCTTGCTAATGAATCTTTACCTCTAAGAACACCTCCTTCCATTTTGCATAGAAAACCCATTCACTTAATTTAAATTGATGAAAACATTATAAAACCAATGCCTAACAAAATGTTTGAAAGAAATGTGAGAAGAAAAGCTAGGGAATTTGGGATAATTACTTTGAGAATTTAAATGATACACAATATGTCAATTATTTATTAAATTGATGAAATTAATTAAGATGAGACCTATAATGAAGACCCTAGGGTTAATAAAATCTAATGTTGATGATCTAAATGTCATTTTTTAAAATATACATAAAGCATACCAAAATGTAGGTGTCAATAGACGCACCAAAGATAGTAATGCTACACAACATGCACTTACTAATTGTATAGTAAGTGATAAAATAGTTAATAAACTCTTGATTAGAAAAACAAGTAGAGATTTGAAGGTAAATAGAAAAACACTAATGAAAGCAATAGGGAGACACAAAAGTCTTGAGTCATCCAATAACACTGACTATTGGGCATTCTCTAGTAGACTCCCATGGAAAGACAAGGATACATCTAATATTCTAAAATAATTACTTGTAAAGTTTTGGAATGAGAACACAAGGGTGTCACCAAATAGAAGAGATATAATAAAAATAATAATAGGTTCTCGTAATCATGAATCATGTGCAAAAAAATTTCTTGGATATGACTCAAACACAATTGTTCTCTAAGTTTAAGAATGAAAATCCATAAAATTAACATTAGCCAAATATTTTTGAAATGAACAAACCCTTTTATGTGAAAATCAATCACTCATGTACCACTTGTTGTTACAGGCATCATGTTGAATTTTCAATGCATTATGATGTTTTTTGTCAAGTACATTGTGTTTTTGCATACTGACATCATGTTGTAGGAGTGTGGATTAAATTTCCCACCAAAATATGCAAGGGAATTTATTCCTATGATATTTTGTGAAAGATCAATCTAGACATTTTTATAACAAAGCATGTTTGGATGGAATGTGCAACGTATGTGGTGGCTTGCCAAAATTGAAAAGTTTTATCCATGAGGAGAGTACACATTCAATAGAAAATAATTAGTTGGTTTTAGTAAATATAAATTTGTGGCATATCAATTAAAAGATGGAAAATAATCTAAGAGGTGTGAGCTTGTTATAGAACAATTACCTGTATTAGAATATATGGTCAAATTCAGAGAGGAAATTGTTTATGAGTATGCAAGGCACACACATAGAGATCGATGGTTGGATGAACAATTCAAGTTAAGCAAGGACACATTCCCACTTGGTACTATTGTTTCAGTAGTTGAATTCACAGAGAATTACTCATTGCAACCATAAATGGAGGTTCAATCACAATACTATAACTCAGTGCAAGTTGTTATTTTTCATGCATATAACATTCAACACTCTCCAGAAGCATTGAGAAAGATAAAAAAATATTAAGAGAGTATCATTTCTACATCAGTGATGATCGAACACATTCTACAAAATATGTGCAAGGGTGTTTCCAGTTGTTTTATGTGAACTTGAATGAGAGGAACATTGTTTTCAATCAACATTACATTTGGTCGACAACTACACATCACAATTCAAGAATGCACAAATGTTTTATTGGCTAAGAAGGATGCACATAGAAAAAGTGTACAACATATATGGAGTTTTACTAAGGTAGGACATGGGAAAGGAGAGCATGATGGTGCAGAGAGCATGTGTGAAAAGATCCCTTACAAGAGAAGAATTAAAGTTCAAAGATGGTGTTAAATTTACAGTATAGAAAGTATTGTTGATTGGTGTAATAAGAACATGGGCCATGAATCTCAAGAGATTTCAATAGTTCATAGATATTTTTGGTTGATAGAGGAAAACATTTGTAAGCTATGAATATTGTATGACAGTTACAGGATCAAGTGATATGCACTCATTCCGTAGTTCAAATGCAAGTTCTTGCACTATTCATACTAGGTGCATGGCATGTTTTTTGTATATCATGCATTGATTTTGTGTGGAATGAATGTGAGTCACATAGTGGGTGGATGAATGGACTTTAGACCTCTAATTCCACTCAACACATATCAAGTTCCATGAGCATTACAACTTATAGTGTCTTCAGATCATATGACAACATCACCTAACTTTGACCAAGTCTCTTGATTTAGTGCAATAAGGTACATATGTATGTCATGTTATAAATTTATAAATTATTAAATGATCAACTCTTAATGTATTTTAAATTTGACTTGAGTTTTACTTTGTGATGTAGGGCATGTTTTTGCAGTTATTGTGAACAAAATTTAATGAAGAGGGAACAAACTACTTCTTGTCTCGTTGTGTAGAGGGGAAAAAAATTGACTTCCATAGTCATTGATGGTGAAGACCTTGAGTATCCCACTCGGGTCAATGGTAGTCACTAGAACTTGGCTTCGATGATATCCTATTAAAAATCAAATACTTGGTTGTTTGAAGACTATGAAATACATAGAAAGATACTTCACTATTCACATTTGGTTCTTGTAACAAATATTCAATTGATCAAATATCAAGGTAGGCCATCAAACAAGAATCATGGAAGGTTCATGAATCAAATCATGAAGTAATTATTTCTACTGTCAAGAGTAGAGTTGATCCTTGTGGTTCATTGGATTGAATTTCCAAAGGTATGTTCACTTAAGATTAGATATACATCTACATGAATTTAATTTGAATATTTACTTTAATGATTTTGTTTAAATTTTGTAGGTTTTAAAATTCTATTTAATTGCTTACTAACATGTTTACGTAGGTTAGTGGTGCCAAAAAAGCTTCTACCTTCATGTGTTGAATTGTTAGTAGAGAATTTATTATTCTCAAAGCTAAGAGAAGCTAAGGAAATTAAATATTAGAAAGGAACAATAAAATAAAAATTCTTATTTCACCACCTATATTGTATGAAAATCTCTTCTTAAAACATTTCACCACCTATATTGTTTCAATATTTTCATTGAAGTATTTTCCTAGGCACCAAAACAAATCCTCTCCCACTATTTATCAAGCCACCACAATGAGTGTTCGTAGTCGGGTTTGGTGTCATGAGCTTTTTATAGAAATGAAAATCCTTACACTAACTCAAAACTGTATTGTTTAGCACTTTTGCAAATAATAGGATAGTAAGAGGACCAAATTGAGATGGAGAAAAATGAGACAATTTTTTTAGAGGGTACCAACGTAGAGGTGTAGGATCAGATGAGACCTTTCAAGGTGCCATGGTGACCAAGAAATCACTCGTCAAACTTATACATTTTTTTTCTCCCCGACTTAAGGGAATATGCCCAAACAAAGTAGAATGGAAACACCAGAATCATTGGGCACAAAAATGACACATCACCCAAGTTTTTAAATGCCACCCGAGGTGTGTGCCCAGTCGGTTTGGTGCCACAGCTTCCATTTGTAAAATATAGCAATGGAAAATCTTACACTAACTCAAACAAAGTATTCCTCACCGTTTGCAAATAATAATGACAATAAGAGAAACAAATTAAGATGGATAAAATTAGACAAGCTTTGTATAGGGTACCAACACAAGGTGTAGGATCATACAAGACCTTTTAAGGTGCCATGATAGACGAGAAATCACCCGATGAACTTATACCATTTTTTTCTCTCAAGGCTCTTAAGGGACTACGCTAAGATGAAGTAGGCCTGGAAGCACCGGAATCATTGGGCACCAAAACAAATCCTCCCTAATTATTTACCAAGCCAACCCAACATGTGTGTGTATTCTGGATCAGTGTCATGAGCTTTTTTTTGTAAAATATAGTAATGGGAAGCCTTACACTAACTCAAACTGGACTATTCAACATTTTTTCAAACAATAGGATAATGAGAGGACCGAATTGAGATGGAGAAAACCAAGATATAAAATTTTAAAGAGGGTATCGATGCAGAGGTGTAGGATCATACGAGACCTTTAAAGGTGCCACGGTGACCGATAAATCACCTGGAGAACTTCTACCATTTTTAGCTCAGGGCTCTTAAGGGACTATGCCCTAATGAAGTAGCTAAAAAGCTAGATCGTTGGTCTCAAAAAAAAGCCTCACCAAGCATTTACTAAGAAACTCCAACAATTGTGTGCGCATAGTTTTTAGTACCACGAGCTTTCCGTTTACAAAATATAGCAATGGACAACCTTACACTGACTCAAACTGGACTATTCGACACTTTTGTAAACAATAGGACAACGAGAGGACTGAATTGAGATGGAAAAACAAAGACATGCATTTTGTAGAGGTACTAACACCGAGGTTTAGGATTATAAAATACCTTTCAAGGTGCCACGGTGACTAAAAAATCACCTAGAGAACTTATACCATTTTTTGTCTCAGGGCTCTTAAGGGACTATGCCTAATAAAAGTAGCTCAAGCACTAGGATCATGTAGGCACCAAAATGAAGCCTCCCAAGTGTTTACCTATCCAACTTGATGCATGTGTGTAGTTGATTATTTTCCATGAGTTTCAGATTGAAAATATAAAAGCAATGGACATCCTTACAAAACTCAAACTAGACTATTTGATGCTTTTGCAAACAATAGGACATGAGAGGAATGAATTGAGATGGAGAAAACTAAGATAGAATTTTGTATAGGGTACCAACATGAGAGCATAGGATTAGACGAGACCTTTAAAGGTTATTGTTACCAATAAATCACCCCGAGAACATATACATTTTTTTTTCTCTTAGGGATCTTAAGGGACTACGCCCAGACGAAGTATCTTAGAAGCACATCCTATCCATTTGGGAACTAAAAAAGTAATTCCCTAATGTTTACAAAGTCACCCTAACATGCATGTGTGCAATATCTTCAATGTAATGATCTTAAGTTTGAAAATATAGCAATGGACAACCTTACACTTGACTCAAACTAGACTATTTGGTGCTTTTACAAACAATAGGACTATGAGAGGACCGAATTGAGATGGATAAAACTGAGACATAATTTTGTAGAGGGTACCAATGTGGAGGTATAGGATCATATGAGACCTTTCAATGTACCATGGTGACCCCAAAATCACCCGGAGAACTTAGACCATATTGTTCTCTCAGGGGCACTTAAGGGACTATGCCCATGAAGTATCTCGAAAGCACTAGTATCATTGGGTACCAAAATGAATCCTCCCAAAATTTTCCAAGCCACTCTAACATTGTGTGAAGTCCGTTTGGTACCACAAGATTCTGCGATTACAAAATATAATAATAATGGCCATCCTTATAATGACTCAAACTAGACTATTTGAGCTAGGTTTTGTAAACAATAAGACATCGAGACAAATAAATTGAGATGCAAAAAAACCATAGACAATATTTCATAAAGGGTACTAACATAGAGGTGTAGGATCATACGATACCTTTCAAAGTGCCATGGTGATCATAAATCACTTGAATACTAATACCATTTTTTATTTCAAAAGAGCTCTTAAGGGAATATGCCTGAGATGAGAATTCCTAAAGCATCATATCATATAGGAAGCAAAAAAATTTGCCTCCTAATTCATTTCTAATATTTAATTTTTATTATTTGATTTTTAGTGTCAAGAATAATGAATTTTTAAAATAGGCCATATCAAGGTGGATAGCCTTACACTCACCTCAAATTGGACTATTCGCATTAAATAGAGTTTTAAAAATAACAAATTTAAACAAAATCCACAAAGTATATCCCACACAATTCATATATGCATATCTAAAAGTTAAATTGAAAATTACCTTTAATAATTTTATATAGGATTTTAAACAATACCAATTGCATAATTGTTTCATATTTTCGAGCCTTCCAAGATCTATCATTATCAAACAACAATTAATTTATATTATTTATTCTTCAGTTAGGTTTAAAACTCCATTCCTATAAATTATTAATTAATTTAATAATGCAGTTCAAAAGTCATTTAATAATTTATTATTATAGGACTAGATCTAACTTTTCCCTCCCTATTAAACAAATACCATTAAATTTAATCCATAATTATAAATATTTTCTAAATGCTAAGGGTAAATTTGACTTAATTAATTACAAGGGTCATGGGCTTTTATTTAAGGTTCGTTAACTAAACATTATGAATTACAATAAAATTTAACTTATAGATCACTTAAGTCGCACTTCATTCAAAATTGACCCATGCATTTCATTTAAAATAATCTCACCTAACCCTCACCTAACTTTTGTAGGGATGAATTTTGGCCATTGGATGGATTGAATCGGGCCTTTGGATCTTAGGGATCCAAACTAACCCTAATCATCTCTATGGAAATATTTTATTCTTTCATTTGACTTATTTCCTCATTTTTGTTTTGCAGGTTTATGGAAGGAGAAGGAGAAGGAAACCATGGAAGAAGATGGAGCTTAGGGTGGATGCTTCCATTTTATTTTTCTTTTTTTGTTATACTATTTCCATTTTACCCTCCTAGGGTTTGATTGTAATTTCTTATTTGTTATTAATCTATTTCAATGTATATACCCATTTGGGTATATGGGCATTTGCCCCATTTGATCTATTTCAAAAGAGTATATTTACAAATGGTTTAAATATACATACCACAATTTATAGGTGTGTGCGTGTGTATATATATATATATATATTATATATATATATATATATATATATATATATATATACTTGCATGTATATGAAAATATATATACAATATATATAAATATATTGGTTTTCTCATTTTAAAATGCACCCCACATTTAATTTATTTAAAAATGACATATGAATATTATATATATATATATATATATATATATATATATATATATATTTATATATATAATTAAAACCAGATAAAAAGGTCGCGATATAGGATTATTTATAGATCACACACAAATTAAATGACCGACTATAAAAGGAAAGTAGAGAGTAGTTTGGTGGGGGCTCGGTCCCCACCCACCATATTAAAAAATAAAACAAAGGGGGAGGGTCACCGACCACACCCCGCATCCCATAATACAATGGGGTGGGGGTGGGGTTAGCAACCCATCCCCCATTCCACACTCAAACATAAGACATCGTAGTTAGTTTTAATATTATATCTTCTATTTTTACTAGAATTTTTGCTTTAATAACTATGGTTTTAATATATTAGTGTATATATATATATTAATAAAGTGGCATCCTCACATATGGTTGCAGTCTCATCGTACCTATCCCACTTGGACCAGCACTGGTCAATCTCGTGGCCTCAAAGGCCCAAGGTCCTGTAGCACCAGTATAATGTGCATGGGCTCCACCAACACCTGCCCCTACCCTACACCTACAATTTGTTCCATCCCAAAACACGAGAGGATCTCGGAATGTATCTCCTAAGTACTGAAAACATGAAATACATCATTGATGCGAGACAAGGTAGGTGGTAATGCTAGATGATAGGAAAAAGGACCAATATACTCCAAGATCTTGAAGGGACCCACAAACCTAGGACAAATATTAGGGCCTTTTCCATAACCGATAGGAATCTTATGAGGCCTAACACAAATAAAACCTTTGTGCCCACCTCAAAACTATAATTTTTCCTCTCGTTGATCTCAGATATTTATTTTTTCTATCCTAAGCCTCATGTAATCTTTGTCGAATCATGACAACCTGCTACTCCATATCCTATAATAGTTCCGGACTCAAGAGAAACTTTGTCCTCTAATCTATCCCAACTCAGTGGTGTCTTCAATCCCTGCCATACAATGCCTAAAATGGAGCCATATCAATCGAAGTCTAAAAGCTGTTATTGTGGAAAACTCCACTAAATACAAGTACTCCTCCCATCTAAACTGATGGTCTATGACATACATCTGCAACATATCCTCTAAGATATGATTCACACGCTTTGTATGCCCATCTGTCTCTAGGTGGTAAGTTATACTGAAGTTGATACTCGTCCCAAGAGCCTACTACATCGTGGTCCAAAAGTGAGAGGTGTACAAGGGATTGCGATCCACAAATGATCTTCCCACAAGATCCCGTACGATCAAAATCTCATCTAGATATACTCATTCCATTACACTAGTTGTATAGGTAGTCTTCGCAGGAGAAAAATGAACCACTTTCATCAATCTATCCACCGTGACCATGATGGCATCATAGTGGTATCTTGATGTCGGTATCCCTACTATGAAATCCATAGAAATGGTTTCCCATTTCCACTCTCGTATATCACATGGGTAGAGAAGGCCATCTAGATGTTGATGCTCTGGCCTTCAACCGATAATCTAAATTGCATGACAAAAACTAAGCTACATCTCTCTGTAGACCTCTACAATGGTATATATGTCTCACGGTGGCATGCATCTTCTTCACCCCTAGATGGGCTGAATAAGGTACACAATGAGTCTTTACCAAGATATCATGTCTAAAGTCTCCATCCTTAGGTACATAGATCCGGCCTCTATATCTAAGAATTCCATCTGACTCTAGTGCAAATCCATCAAACTTCCTCAAGGGTCTTTGAGACTTAATATCTGATCTAGGCGCAAGGTAAAAGTCTGTCATGTGAAGTTGTCGCAAAATCATTCTCTCCAAATCCATACCCAATAAATTATCCATAACCAAATGTTTCCATCTACTCGGAGCTTCAAACCACATTCTCCTTCCCCTTCACATGCTCTATCTCCATGTCATACTCACAAAGCAACTCCATCCAATGCCATTGATGAGTGTTGAGATTTGGCTATGTGAAGAGGTGATGAAGACTCAAATGATCAATCCTAAGAATGAATCTCCTGCCTAAAAGGAAATGTCTCCATCAAACCAAAGCATGCATAACTACTACAAGCTCAAGGTCATGAGTCGGATAATTGAGCTCATAATCCTTGATTTTGCGAGACTCAAAGGCTACTACATGGCCCTCTTGCATCAATACACCTCCTAATCCTACCAAAGAAACATTTGTGCATATGAAGAAATCTCCTATGGATCCGGTACTTTGTAAGAATGGGTGTTTTAAGTAAGGCATCCTTCCTTTAGGTGTCTTGAAGACATAATCACATCTATCTGACCAAATGAACTTCTTCCCTTTCCGCTGAAGGGAAGTGATGGGGTGTAATCCGAGAGAAGTATTGAATAAATCTCCTGTAGTACCCTGCCAACCCCATGAAATTGTGCACCCTCGGTCACACTAGTAGGTGTTGGCCAATCCATAATGGCTCTAATCTTGGAAGGATTGACTGTGATACCTTCCTAGAAATAATGTGACCCAAATACTGCACCTCTGACTGAAATAATGCACACTTCTCTAGGTTCCTATAAAGTCACGCTTTGCTCACGAAGACACTACAGAACTTGATGAAGGTGCTCCTCGTGCTCCTCACATGTACGTGAGTAGATCAAAATTTCATCAAGGAACACGAGTACAAAGTAGTCTAGAAAATTCTTGAACACCCCATTCATCAAACTCATGAACACTGTAGGGGCATTCGTCAGACCGAATGACACAACTGTGAACTCATAGTGGCCATATCTCATACAAAAATTTTCTTGTGGACATTTTCCTCTACAATCCTCAACAAATGGTATCCAGGACTTAAGATCTATCTTGGAAAATATTGTGGCCCCTTCATCTGATCAAAAAAATCATCGATGCAAGGAAAGGAGTATTCATTCTTAATCATTACTTTGTTTAGTTATTTCTAGTCCACAAACAACCACAAGGATCCATCCTTCTTCTTCACAAAAATCACTAGTGGACCCCAAGGGGATACATTAGAATGAATTAGGCATTTCTAAAGAAGGACCTCTAGCTACAACTTGAGCTCACATAGCTCGGTGTGTTCATCCTATATGGAGCACATGACATAGGTTTCACTCCACAATCTGTTATCTCTCGAAATTGCACCCTTATTGAGAGATGACAATAGGGTTCTTAGATTTCTTTGATCTCTCACTTTCGTAGATACAATAGAAACACCTTAGGTTTGTGGGTATACCTATTGTTGAGGTGAGTCTCTGGTATCAAGGTCGGTTCCTTATTGATGTATCCTAAACTAATTTTTTGGGGTTTGAGGGTAAAAATATGATCAGTAACTAAAATTATAAATGGGTGATACACGAACTCATTGAGGGCTTTAACTCGAGTATATAAACAAAAAAACTAAAATTAATTTAAGATGCATGAACCAATGGTTTTCAGCAGAATATTAAGGCAAAACACTTATGTATTGAGGGATAAATCACAACAACACAACAAGATAAACATGCATACTAAGATTATGCAGAAAATACCAGATTTGTAGCAAGGTAAGATGATTAATCAATGAATTTGCATTCACAAGAATTAATAAAGAGATACACACCACTGTAAATAATTGGAAAGGCAAAAAAATTGTTCTCATTCAAGGAAAAACTAGTAGAAAATTGCTTCAAAGACTTTTGTGTCCAAAATTCCTCCTCTCGTGCTTTTCCAATGCACACAATATATAGGAAAATAATTCACCCAACCCATCCTAAAAATAGGATAAAATTTGTACTCACCCATGCATGCTAATTTTACCCCTTTATCATAAATAAATAAAGGAATAAAAATAGACATGTTGATTACAATGAGGCATTAATAGCCTTAGTTATAAAAATAAACTCAAGTCAAAGTATAGTTGACTGATCTATTTTTAATAAAACATGGATGAACAATTTAGCTAATAATAGCTCTTGTTTGTTGTGCAAGTCTTCTCCAATGTGCATGCAATCTTTTTCTTCTTCTATTTGATGTGACACTTGCAATTTGATCCATTTGCAATGATAAATTTGGAATTTTACAATTACGCTTCTTAGATGCACATGCAAATAATATCCCTATCTAAGTGAAAAATTTCATTTTCTTCAATGCATAGTAAAAGTCTTCAACTTGACCTATGGGGACCACCTATCCATGTACACATGTAAAATAATATTCTCTTTTCCTTTGATGTGACACCTCACTGTTATGCACTTTGGCTTGGATTTCTTGTTCACATGTTAAATATGGTCCATCACCTCAATTCTACTTGGAGAGCACGAGGTCCCTTTGGTAAGATTAAGGTATTTCTTTTGAAAGTTTAAGGTATAATTTTCTAGCATCATTAGCCCCTTAACTTTGACCATATATAATCATGGGATATTCTATCTTTAGCATATATCATTGGTTATAATAATCACTTTCCCTCTATGTATCAACCCCCTTTTCTGATTTTTACATGGTATACACTTCTTTTATAAGGTTGTAAGTTATGGGATCCCCTTTTGAAATATCATAACATATATATCCCTTTTCATCCCTTTTTGATTAATCATTAGCAAGCAAAACAAAAGGCTTTTACCTTTTTCATTTGGTCGGCATATATACTATATTTTAAGTATTTTGAATAATAATTGTTAACACCATAGTCTTTGGGATGTTTTTGGAAGGAAATCATTTAATTGAGAATTTGTCCCCTCCTCATGAGGCTAGACCCATATGATTTTTGATGGTATAAACTCATTTGACTTGATTAAGTTGCATTGTAACCATGAATTTACATTGATAAGTTAAATTGATCACCGTGTGGTTGTCGATCCATGTACTATCTTGATCTTTGGTCATTGAAATTTAACTATAATCAAGTCCACATTTTGGTATGCCATCCGTTCCATCTATTTCAATTGATCTTGATAGTTGATACCCTTAATCTGGTAGAGGGTAGTTGTATTGTATTAATTGACCTTTGATTGTGATCTTCCGATCCAATGCACAAATCCATCTCCATCTTTTTTATCTCTGTTGATTTGTGTTGATCTTGATAATTGTTCTTTGATTTTGTTTCTTTTACTATTCTTGAATCTAGAATGTTGATCTTTAACCATGATTAGATTAGGTGGAAGGTTGGTTGAGTTTGGGCAAGCAAGATAACTCAAACCTAATTAATATTTTCATTTTTGTTCCACCTTTTAGTGGAGCCTGGAAAAATTTTCCCGTGCCACCATTATTTTACATTTCGAGCTCAAAATCAATCTTCCCTTGACTAATGTGGCTATGCATTTGTGAATACTCTGTATACTTTATTGTTTATTCTTCGATTTGATCTCTACAATTTTTGACCTCCATTATTCTATCATTTTGATTTCACTGTGAGGTTTTTGACATTCTTCGAGCTTGATTCTTTTCAAAACGAATCTGTGAGAGTTCTTTGCGTTCATATTATTGAATTACTTGAGTTCCGTGAAGCTTTAGAATGAGGTTTGTGGGCTCATTGAACTCTAAAGTGCCCACCATTTTTATCATTCAAGCTCGAGCTTGGATACATTTTGATCTTTTGTAAGGAAATAATATCTTTTGTCTTGTAATTTCTTCTTCTCATCATTTCCTCGAATCATTGATACACCATTTCTTTGATTTATTTTATCTATTTTTTACATGAATTTGATCTCTGATCTTCAATAACATTTGGTTTCTCTTCATTCTACTCTAAACCTGATCATTTTGAGGGTTTGAGATCTGAATGATAAGTTTACATTCAAGATAATATGAATGCATACTTTTATGTATTTTGTAAAATATCACTTCGTATTTGTATTTTGATCTATAAAAATGGATATTCATTCTTCTTCCATGGGTTCCACTTGGCAAGTTATTTTTATTCATTCTTTAGAGCTCATGGGTATTCATTATTTTGCATTATTTGTTGTTAAGTTGAAAACTCGAGCTCATTTCTTCGTATTACCATGCTTCAATGTTTGTTGAAAAATTTAGTCACCGATGTTATTTGATTTCCTTTTTGGCTCATGTTTTTATTTGGGAGCTTGACTTTATTTTCCCATGCTTTATGAATATATTGCTTGGCTTTCCATACTTAACTAATTTAGCCATGGATATAGTCATTCACTGGGTGTTTGTAGCCAAAGTCATTGTTAATGAGATCTATTTTATTTCCATCCATTTTAAAATAAAACCCAACTCATCTTTTCTCTAATCCCAACTCATCTGGTTTGAACTTTGTGTCATTATCGCTTGTAGATAAAACCTAATAAACTTTGATTTCCTATAACATATGTGTATTGGTGAATTTTTCTTTTTCAATAAATCATGTGAAGGAGAACACCTTTATCTATATTGCGTTATTTATTTAGATATTCATATATCGTAATGGTCATGTATTTTTCTTTCATGTCGACTTTTAAGAAATAATCTCCATTTGTTTAGCTTGTAAAAACTTACATGGTGCATATTTTCAGATTCTCATTATGGTCTTCTATAGATTTCTCATACTAATGTAAACTATAAGCATATTTTCATTCTGATTCTTATTATTTTTGGCCTACTATAAATTTATCATATTGATATCGATCTATTAGTGTTTTTCTCTATTTGTATCTTATTTTGAATGACATATCTTAAAACTTCTTATCTTCCCTGCTCTACTTTCTTTTTTCAACAACAATTCAATTTTTTTCTTCTCCATTCTAGAACTTATTTTGCATCGTGCCCTTTGTATGCTTGCATATAACTTGAATGAATTTATGAACTGAGACTTGTCATAATTTAATTTTTACAAGGCTCATTATTTTCACGAAGGCTCATGAATTATCATTTTTCATGTACTTCTCCATTGAGTGATTACTCCCTATTATCTTGTATGTCCGCATTCCTTAGGATCCTGAAAAAACTAAAATTTTCTTTTCATTTTCTTGAAATAAATCTCTTGTAGATCAACTTGAAACATTTCGGAATGGTGGATTTCTTTGTGTACTTCTTCCATCGATGAATTTTCCAATTATTACTTTCTTTCTCCTTTATGATGAAATCAAAACTTTTTTACAAAAAACTATGAATTTTGTATTTAAATTGATCTCTGTGAAACATATACCGAGTTATAACTTGTATAGCTTCATTTGTTACAAAATGAACCTCTTAGATTTCATGCATGTATTGAAAGTTGATGGATAGTTGTGCTCTATAAATTTTTACTTGATTTGATCAAAATATTGTTAAATATTTGTGTGGAATCTGAAAACAATATTATTCCATCTTCTTTCTAAGTCCTATAAATTGTATCTACCTTTGTAATTTTGATGTAGCCATTTGCTTACAACTAGAAACTTGTTTCCATGGATGTCATAATTAAACTTGGAATTTCATATGGTTGTCTTGATACTTGATATTTTTCTCCAACTTTCTATTTATTCAAAATTTGTCCAAATCCCCTTTTGATTACAACTCCATTTTGTTTGATTCATGCACGTGTTGCATAATGCGGCTTTTCTTTCGTGAGTCGACTTTGTATTGTTTTTACTTGTGTCCTGTAATCTATACTTTGTACTTTTTGTACTTTGGTTTGAGATGTTCTTCCAATGCTTGATAACATTACTATTCAATTATTCTTGCATCTGCATAAGTATTCTTAATGATAGAAACTGTGAGTTCTATAAGTAGATGATATTTTCAATGAAAGTAACTTCTGAAATGAAAGAAAATGCAATTTGTTTTGTCCTTTGATTCTTTTTACTTCTCTTTTGAGTTCATATTCCCGATTTTTTTCATACTTCTCCATAATCTTGATGAATATATTTTGTCTTTTTAGAGAAGTTTATTAAGGCCATTTGAGTCTTCTACTTCTTGAAATTCATTTAGTAATTGAGTGCAATTTATGCTTGATAGTACAAAAATTTAAAAACATGCATTGATATTTTCTCTCTGCAACTTGTACATGCACACTTAAGAAAATAGTTAGGATTTTGGTTGCCTCTCTTATGTTCCATAGTCTTTCTTTCTCTTTCATTTTTATATCATGATTCTGGGAATCATATGTGCTACTGTAGAGATACTACTTTATCAATTTTGTATTTGTTACTTGATGTACTTTATGTCTCTAATATTAGGAAATCCATTTACATGAAGTTAGACAATACATGAGTACAGATTAAACCTTGAGATCTTTATTGATGCCTTTTCTTTCATTTTTTAGGTACACTATAGTTGCAGGATAACATGGATGAAGGATGGATCTAAAACTGAAAACAAAGAAGACTAGAAGAAAACCCAAGGCAATGATGGGTTTCTTCTATACTCTTTACTTTTAGCTTTATGCAAATGTTTTTCCTTATTCAATAGTTATGAGTTACATCCCACAACTTGTGTGGGAAACATTAAATTTCTTCATGAATAAATGGCATTAATTTCTGTAACTAAGTTATATAATTCTTTCTACATTCATCTTTTATGATGCATATTGATTGTATAATGGAATAAACAACTCAATCACATAATTAACTTTATTTAAACATGCAAAAATAATGAGTTTCAATGTGTATGTAACTTTATATTGAACTCTCATTCATGTAACTCCAAATTTGTTTACAACTATTGAATATAACATTTCACCTAAACTGTGATTCCCTCCTTGATCAAGGAAATGCATTAGTCCTTCGGGGATTCTTTGTTTCATTACTAAAATATGAACATGGAATGACAGTCTATGTGAGGTGTTACATTTTGTAACAACACACATAGCCGCAGATTACATGTAGTTAAACAATTATTTGCAATTGTGAAAAGACAATAAACCGTATGACTTCCCCTAGTTAGGTCCATTTCATTAATGCCTTTTATCGAAAATGAAGTTTTGAGTTTCCCATTTTTGCATGAGTGCAAAAAAATTATATGCAAAAATTATCAACATTTTTGGCAATCCTGCAGGAAAGCTTCCTAGTAGCTTGTAGACCTGTTCCTAGCTCTTGTCCATTGGGCATTGAGTTAAAGCATATAACCAAAATTTACCTTTTCTAAAAAACCAAACCCTATGAAAAATAAACTAAAGATGGGAAAGGATCCGTAAACTGCATCACATGCACGAGTGCACTTATTGAATTAAAAACATTACAATGTGCATGAACCGCACTTATTAAAGGAAATCCTACTCTAATAGATATTGTAGGATTTTCAGTAATAATGTTTAAGAAACATACCATTCACAAGAATGGGAAGTTCCTCTCCATTCAGCATTGAAAGCTTAAATGTATTGTGTTCTTTACAAGCTGGAATCATATAGGGGTCACTCAGTTTGTATCAATCTTCATCTAGTTTCTGGTTTACGATCAACATCCCATTTTAACACAATGCCTCCTTCATTAAAGACTTTGAACTTATCCTTTCTATCAATTTTTTTCTTCATTTGTCTTTGATTCTTTCCATATTTAGATGAGGATTATCTCTTAGCTCTTACACTCCATTAATTCTATATAATGAACTTGCAATGGTTCATTCTCAAGTAGTTCCATCTGATCCAAAGAAATCCAAAGTGGGTAACTCAACTGAGTTAGGCATTCTTGCCTCTCATCCATAAAAATCTTGTACTGTGAATTGTCAATTTATCTTTTAGGAGACACTCTGTCAAATTCAAAGAGTTGAATTTAACATCGATACCAAGATCTGTGGTTATCCTTGAGTTTTCTTCCATGATCCTCAAAATATTTGTTTTGGTGCTTTCAGCTAACCCATTATCTTGTGGTAATAATTAGATGAAGTACTCAAATAAATCCCATGCTTGATAGCCCAATCTGTTACCTTTGCAGCTAGAAACGCTAAGGCATTTTCTAAAATGATAGTTGTTAGAACAACAAATCTAAAAATTATAGCTTCGTAAAATGATAAGATTGAAGTATCATTACCTTCTTTCAAATGTATCGCTTCATCGAATGTAAAATAATCCGTAGCAAGAAAGACCCATTTTTGTCCTTGTGACAAAGGTGGATTTATCATACTGAATGAAGTAAAGACCTCACTACATGATTATCTCGATCTAATGAAAAAGGTTACAAGGGAAGAAAAGATAAAGCGTTCTTTTCCAACAAAAAAAACACATTTATTACACTTTATAATCCATTTGAAGTTGTCCTTGAATATGTTGGGCCAATAGTAACCATATCTCATAATTAAGGCTATAGAATGTGCTTTGAGAAGTTCCCTCCTATAGGTCCTTCATGAAACTTGGATAATAGTTACTGAATTCCATCATAATCAATACATCGCAGCAAAATTCCATTTATATCCCTTTTAAACAACACACCATCAATGAAAACATAAGGTACAACTTGTAACTTGAAATATCTTTGTTTATTCTTGTCCATACCTTCTAGATAAGTACCGTGTTGTAAGTAATTAACCAAATCAGTCATCCATCTTGATTCCTAAACTTATAGATTGAGTTTTGGTTGCTGATTTTTAGGTTGTACCAAGATTTTTCATGCTGATATGTGATTTCAGTATGTTCTACTGAATTTTTTGATTCTACAGCCTATTGTTTTTCCATATCAGCAATTATATGTTAACACAAACCTTTTCCTTGAACTATTTTTGCAACATGGATTTCAACATCATACTCCATAACCTTTGTAATCTAGCCTACTCTCTTCTCATTTAGTTCTTTGTTTAATAAGAACACTTTAACACTTGGATGAGAGACTAAGACATGTATCTTATTATTGGAAAATATGTACTTGAAATTATTTAATCCTCTAACTCCAAAAAGTACTTGTTTTTAAAGAAAAGTGTACCTTGTCTCGTAGTCATGTAAGTGTTATCTCGTTTTAGTGATTCGGACTAAAAATGAGATAACCATAGGAAAATTTTAGACAAATCTCTTTAAAATTCCCCTTTGAATTAGATTTTCATGTTTTCATTACATGAAAGCATGCTTCTTGCATGTTTCAAGTCTCGATGTTCCCTGAAACCCAAAACTTTGATTGTCTTAGTAATGCGTCAGTTTTTAGAACTCCTAAGCATCGAAACATGCTTTGCTCAAAACATGTTTTATGCCTTATGTTCCCTGAAACCTGAAACCCAAATGAAGTCTCTGTGTTAGGATTTCGGGACTTAGAAGCATCTAAACAAGTCATGTTTCATGTCTGATGTTTCACTGAAACCGAAACCTGAATTGAGTCTTTATCCTTTGAATCAAGTTATCGGACGCTCTAAGCATGATGATATGTCATTAATGTCTAGTTTTCTAGCAGTTGGCACACGTGTCAAGTGAGGTGTAATTAATGCTAGGTTTTTATAAATAGTCAGCTTTTCCACATCATTTGTTACCATTCATTTTCACTGCGTTGGATTTTCCTTGATGCTTCCTCTACCTCCAAACCCGATCAAGCTTCCCGATTGATTTCATCAGCCATTTTTATCATTTTTCAATCTAGTTGAAGGTATTTTTCTCTCCTTTATTTTTAGAATATTGTTGGGTTATTTTTGAAGTGATTGATTGGGGTTTTCATTTCTTTTTCTTCTTCTTTGTTGTTTTAGGGTTTTACATTGTTTTTCTTGTTTCTTGTCTTTTCATGAGGGC
Source organism: Taxus wallichiana var. yunnanensis (assembly GCA_018340775.1). Taxonomy (NCBI): domain Eukaryota; kingdom Viridiplantae; phylum Streptophyta; class Pinopsida; order Cupressales; family Taxaceae; genus Taxus; species Taxus wallichiana. Next base: position 165,359,506 of record CM031240.1, read on the forward strand.
TCTTGTTTAGAATTTACCCCTTAGGTTATTTAATTTTTGTAACTTGTGGGTTTCAAGGTCCTAAAAATTCCTAAGTGATCATGAGGTGGGAATTTTTCATGTCTTGGCAGTCGAAACTTTGATATACTTGTTTCGGGTTTTGCGGGGTGCTCAACATCATCCAGCTTTTGCCTTGTTTTGGGTTTTTCCAGGTGCTTGACATCCTCCAAGTTCCACGGTGCATTAGGGATTTCTACCTACTCGACATCTCACTTTCTCCGCCTTGTGTCAAGTCTTGTCGGCTCGACATCATCTCACCTCTATAGTGCATCAAGGATTTCTAGGTGCTTGATATCCTCCAAATTCTATGGTGCGTTGGGGATTTCTACCGCTCAACATCTTGATTTCTCCACCTTATGTTAGGTCTTGTCAACTGCTTCGACATCATCTCACTTCTCACAAAGTGCATCGGTGATTTCTACCTACTTGACATCATCTAGTTTCCACCTTGTGTCAAGTTTTCCTTGATGCTCAACATGTCCCGACTTCCGACATACATTCCTTTGTGTCAAGTTTTTGAAGGTGGTTTGCAAGGTTCAAAATCTAAATATTGTGGTGGGTTTGTGCACTTGACCAATAAGCTTCCACATTTGATTGCTCTTCCGTAAGTCATCAAGGAATTTTCAGACTTCTCATGTCGGACCCAAACAATCTAAGGATAAGTCGGATACATCAAGAAAATGAAGTATAAGTATCGAATATGGAGTATTCTTCTTATGTAAGTTGTAATTATGACATATGAGACATAGATCTCAGAAATATAGATATGGAATACTTATGGAAAGAAATGAGGATTCTTCTCGGAATTCATGGATGAAGTCAATAGGCGCGGCGGTCTCCCTCTTGCGTGGGATTTCCAGATGTCGCCTCAATGCCTTGAATTCATCTTGGCTTGCACTTCCCACTATGACTTAGCCTCCCACTCAGTAAGAAATCAAGTAGGGGAGTCTATAGTGAAATTGGACGGAGATTACTTTGATCAACTCCTAAAGTTTCCCAACTTTATGGAATATGTTGATTTAGACCTTAAATCAGCACAAAAGGCTTGGGACAAAGATTAGGAAGAATGCATCGAGAACGTAAAAGAAGTTCTTGATCAAGGCTAAGCTAGTTGTTTCTAGGTTTCCTAAGTCGATCCCTAGAAGTGATTTTATTCTTGAAGTTAGTGATATCATCACCCTACTAAGCCGGTTATTTGGGCTCCTAGATTCAAAAGAATTCCAAGGGTGGATGTACCAGCTTCATGGTCGTCATAAATAAGAATGACAAAGGGATTGATTGGGTTAGCCCAATAAGTGATGAGATAGACTCCCAAATGAAAATGGTCTTGTCTACCGCAATTTCTATATGATGTCATACGTCACCTATGCAGCGGCAGGCATGAGAAACTACCCAGGTCGAATGCGAAGGGAAACCGAGCAATGGAACACATATATTGGTACTTCCCTCAGCTGACAATAAAAGGGTCTGAAGACCAATTTAGAAGAGTGAACGATGCCTTCTTCTATGAAAATATTTGTAGGTTGGATCCTGATCTGAGAAAAAGAAGAGTTTCTGATGAGGCATGGGCAGAGGTGTCAAAATGGGGTTGCATCTTTTTGCAATTCAATAAGTTCACCTATCTTCGGGTGGTAAAGTTCCAAGGTAACCCTTTCCATTTTCCCAGGTTCCCAGGTGACAAACTCATCCTTATGGAGTTAGTCAGACAATTGTTGGATTTCCACAAGTTCCAACAAAGCCGGCACAAGGCCGTTGTCTCCTTCCCTATTTCCATTGGAAGGTACACGTGTTCTACACTGGTTAAGGCCAAGAACGTGGTGCATGAGCTTCAGGACAAATTGAAGAAACATATGAAGTTCAGGGAAGGATTTGACATCCGAGGAGTCCTCAAGTCATATGGAACCTTGTATCTACATGAGCCCCATGTGGAAGATATCTGGGTTGATCTTCGGATGAAGTTGCCATAAAAAAAGACAATAGCAGACTGACACTCAAATAAATTCAAGCATTAAATCTGGCTGATATCTCTAAAGGAACCACTGAGGACAATAAGAGTGTTTTGGACACTAGGTATGAATAGTCAAATGGAGACCAACTCGATTCCCAGCTATCGATTGGTCCATTGCTTTGTAAAAGCTTCTATTCACGAAAGGGTTGCTTAGACTCTTGTCCATACCAAGGCATGGATCATTTTTGGGAATGAGTTATAAGTAAAAGATATTTTCAAAAATAACTACTATAGAAGTGGGACCCTCCAAGGGAGAGAAGGAAAAGGATAAAATCCCTACCAAGAGACAAATAAAATTTAAGTTTGTCAGAAGGGGAGAAAAGCAAGGAGCCACACCATCTGCCACTCCTTCACAAATAGTTGAGGTATTGGATTCACCTCCTCCACCAGAACAAGGAGAAATTCTTTCAGAAATCGAGGTTGGTCAACCTCTTGTTTCTCCTTTTGTTGATTTCTCATCGAAGTAAGTCTTTCTCTTGCTTCTCAAGCTTTGGCTTTAGAGTCTTTACCTCCTCTCTCCCAACCTTCCTCATCTCATATTTCTATGCCACTTTCATCAGCCATGGCCAACATCTTCTCCGACCTCTCACCTCTCTCTGCTGGACCTCAGATGGCCATTGAAATGCCTCCTCCTTCCGCACCTTCATTCCCTGAATCTATCCCCACAATCACCACACTTGCAGTCATCACCACTCCAAAAATAAACCTTCCTCCACCTACTGATGTAACCATAACACCTCCAATAGGGGAAACTCCTTCCACTGTACCTCAATGGTTAGTTGATCAGACCCCAAGAAAGAGGAAGGTGGTAGTTCCCCTACCAGCCTTCGACTTTAGTTCACTCAAGGCCTCTCCACCAAATATGCCAAGAAACCCAAAATAGTTTCAAGGGTTTCAGTGGATGCCTCAGGGCATAAGTTTGCAGAGATTGCCACTCCTGCACCTGACAAAAAACCAAGGAGGATATAGCGGTTACTGATTATCAGATTACAAGGGTTGATCTGGGAAAGGTAACAATGTAGGAGCACAAGAAGATGCACCGAGGATGCCATGAACGTGTTATGCCAAAAGTTGAAGGAAACAAAGGTGAGTAGGGATGAGCTAAAGGAGAAAGTTGAATAGTTGGAAGTATTGCTCACGCTCTCAAATCCTCTCAGTCAACACCGTCATCTTCTACTCCTACTCCTATCAGGTTCGATTTCTCATCGGTACCCATTGAAAAGATCAATGATAAGGGCGAGAATGGTTGATGATTGGATTCGAGAGGTTACTCCTTCAAGGAAAAAATTTCGTTGATGACACGTGGAGGTTTATAAGTCCTTGGAGGAGATGAAAAAGGATGGTGAAAAATGAATGATGAATTTTCACAAGAAGCCGGGAACCTCGAGTTAACTTTGGAGGCTCTCAATGCGCTGAAAAAATTCCATCTCAGATCTTAGTGGAAGAAGGAATCATTTCACATGGGGATAAACATTTCTAGCTAACCAAAGCCATTAGATTCAAGATAAAGATTCTCAGTGAAGCTTGCAGCAAGTTGAGGGAATCTAGAGATCAGTTGATTGATGCCACCAGCGATATAGAAGAGGAGTTGTTCAAGATCTTCCCCAAAGTGTTGGATGAAGGTGTAACTATTCTACCTGCTGATGATTTCTATAAACAAATCTAGAATTAATCAAGCATGAATCAAATTCCGTTTTGATCCGCCATCATTGATAAGTTCATAAAGATCGAGAATGTTTTGGAATCACTAAGAAAACTCAATAAGAGATTAAAGAAACTTCTTGGTAATGCAAGTGACACTCAGGAAACTTGTGAGGTTCTAAGTGATTATTCTAGTGTGCTAGATGAAGCTGAGATACAGGGCATAATCTGGAAGTTTCAAGAATTTTGAGACAAGCAGGCTTCACTGGAGGAAGACAAGGATGACGAAATAGAATAAGCATAATGCTACATGTCATTTCCTTCTAGAGATTGACATGTCTTTTTCATTTTCATTTCGTCACATAGGAAGCAAATTTTGACTTGTTCTCTTGTGTGAGAGTCAAGCAAAATAGGAAACTCGTTAAAAGACTATTTTCTAGGATTTATCACATTTTCTCTCTTCTTTCTATTATAAATAAGGGATGCTTGTGCATTCTAAAGGGAGGGACTTTTTAAATATTAAGAGCTATTGTGAAGAAGAAGAAAAGCTTTGTATTTTATTTTAATCATTGAAGAATAGAACATGTGTTATTTTAGAAACTTTGTGTTGTAGGATTCATCTATCTTGAGAGATTTTCTTACGTACAAAATCTTAAGCTATTCTTTGTTTAGTATTCTTGATCATTTTAATCATTTCAAATATTACACTCATTACCTAAAACTCGTATAAGTATTTCTTGATCTATGTTTGCTTGAAAGAAAATACATTCCTCTAATTTCCTTTCTGCTTTGTTTCCTCTATAATATTTTCCCTTCTAAATTCTTTCTAGTCCAAATTGTAATATCTCCATCTCATGTTGATATGGATTTTGGGATTGTATCCCAACCCCAATGGTTAGAATAGTGTGAATATTGTATATATTATTTCTATTGTGTTTTAGATCAGTAATAAATAGGCAGCCTCATCTATCTCGAGGAGGGATTTGATCCCGTTCTTACCGTGATTGAACCTCATATTTTAGCCTGACAAAATATCCAACCAACAAAGCTTTTCCCAAAGAAGTTAATTGGTACTCAATATTTTCATCATTAACCCGACTTAATATGGCTAAAATGGTTTTAGCTCCTCTAAGTGCATGCATTGTAAAATCCTTATCAAAATTTGGATTTTACCTAAGGGTAGGAGGTTGTGAAATATCTTTCTTGATGGCTTTAAATCCCTTTCTTCCTTTGCTGGTCCAAGAGAAAGTTTTCCATTTCTTTAACATGGTTGTTAATGGCTTGACTAATGCTTTAAAAATGGAAAAAAACTTCTTAAAATTTGATTTTCCAAGAAAAATTTGTAGTGATTTCTTATCATGAGGAAAGGATAGGTGTGAAATTGCTTCAATTTTGAAAGGATCAATAGCTAACCCTTGTTTGGAAACAATATTACCAAGTAATTTACCTTGATGGACTGAAAATATAGACTTTTTGGGATTCATTGATATTCCAAACTACTACAAAGTTGAAAAGTCCATCTTAAATGCATAAGATGATCATCAAAATTCTTTGTAAATATAGTAATATCATCTAAATAAACCAATATGAATTTATTTAACATACTATGAAAATCCTTTCTATTACATGTTGAAATGTTGTACCAAAGTATTAGAAAATCCAAAGGCATTCTTTTGTAAGCATAAGTACCCCACTTTGTAGTGAAAGCTATTTTGTATTTGTATTCTTCACGAAAAATTCAGATCTAATTATATCCGCTATAACCATCCAAAAGGGGATAGCTTATGAACTTAAAACTGTTCTTAATAAATTTGATTCATGTTGAGCAAATGGATAATGATCTTTTAAGGAAGATTTATTAAGGTCTCTAAAATCCACACATAGCCAGATTTCACCATTCATTTTCTAAAAGGAAAAGATTAGCTACCCAACTTGAATGTTTTACTAGAAAGATAATACATGATTCAATCATTTTTTATAACTCTTCTATCATCAATGGTTCAATCTTTGGGTTTACATGCCTTTGTTTCTACCTAACTAGCTTGGAATTTGGTTGTAACTCTATAGTATGTTGAGCTAAACTAGGATCTAAACCTCTCATATCTTGGTATTTCCAAGCAAAAACATCTTTGAATTCCTTACAAAAATTAATAAAAGATAGTTTTTCAGGTTGAGGAACATACCTTTCCAATAAATAATTTCTTTTCATCATCAACTAAGATCTCTTCATAGTTATCTGCATGAGTTGAGATCTTTCCTTTTCCTTTATTAATTGATAATCAGAACTGAAAATATCCTCTAATGTGACCAGTCCTTGGGGCAACTTGTTTTTCTTCAATTGAACAATTTGGTCACCATATAAATGTTGCATGCAGTTTTCATTTGATTTATTGTAGAAAATTCAACTTCTTGCTACAAAATCTATGATTTGTTCATCATCTTCAAAACTTGCCAATTTTATTCATTATCAGGTACTAAAGGTCTGATAATCAGCTTTATATGTGGTTGTACTTTTTTGTTTTCAATATGTTCTAGCACCTCAAAGCTAGCACCAATTTCTGCAAGTTCTGTCTGCATGTTTGTTTTCAGCTCTTGAAAGATTATATATTAAAAGCATCAAAATATTCCATTAAGTCTAAAAATCTATGTTTGTAAGATTTTAACAATGAATTCTTACACACATTAATTTTTTTACTTGATTAATCACTAACTCTAAATCATCAAAAACTTGCAACATGTTAATACCTCTTTTTTCTCGGCCCTTATAAGCCATGAATTAATCATTCGTATTCGGACTATGTTATAAGTACATGAAAATTATAGACTTAGAGATGAAAAATACCTTTCATTTATAGGGGAAGTGAGCATCAAACCTGCACCTTGTCCTTTTTGTTCTTGGCTCCATCAAAATGAAGATTCCATAGCCCTTCTATTTTTTTTCTATTTTATTTGGACAATAAGGGATTGGTGCATTTTCTTCATGCAAACAATAAACACCAAACAAATCTTCCTCTACCTCTTTGAAAGGATAATAAGCATGTTCTTCTTAATTGTTTTAATCCATAAACAAAGTGAGAAACATCATCTAATGTAGAAACATGTGTTATAACATCAAAATCAGTATTGATCTAATCTATAATTTGTTCATCATTTAAAGCATGAGGTTTAATATGAAATCTAGCCGGGCTCTGAATTTATATTAACTTTAGTTCCATACCTTGTAGTAAAGAATAAGAATGAAGAATTTGAATAAATATAACCTCCTATCTTTGCTATAAAATCTCTTGATAAGCATAAAGCAAAGTAGGAGGTAGATCTAAAACAATAACATCTTAGTAAGATAAGAATACATTGGATAAGAATGTAAAGTTACCTCCAAATTTCTAATGATGCTAATTGTGTTAGTTGTTGTTCATCTAGCTGCAACACACTTTTTCTCTAGGTTCATATTGTATGCCTAATTGTTCTGCAATTGCTTTAGGCATTATTGTGTTTCTTGCACCACTATCAACCATGTAGTTATGAACTAAATGATCTCCAATAATCAAAGATAGATAAAATGGTGTGGATTTTTAATATCATGAGCATTTAAAACCTTTTGTACCATCCACTTAACCTCCTTCATATGATCTTGATCCATTATACCAAGAACCATGTCTACTTTTTGAGCTTCCTTTTCTCTGCTTTTTCGAAGAAATATGCAACTTAGAAGCCTCATGTAACTAGCTCCCTGTCCTAGAATACTCAAAGCATCCCATAATGAAATATTAATATTATGTTTTTTCATTACCTCAACAATATTAAAATAAGAAACAATATTTTTTAAAAATCTTCTATAGTTTTAGCATAAGCTTTAGAAAAAATTGACTCTGCTTCAATAACATTTTGAAATATGAGGTATGAATAATCTTCTAGGATCATGCTACAATTGTTTTTGTTTCTCTTTAGGAGTTGAATTGCTTGCTTTTTTTTTGAAGGAACAAAGTTTTTGCTATTTTTTACCTGTACTTGTTATTTATTAGTGATTGTAGGAAAAACAAGTCTATTTTGTTGTTTTTCTTTATCTTGAGCCTTTTCTTGAGACCTAGTTGTGATTGCAATAAAATATTCCTCTCTAAAGATGACTAGATTATGTTCTAGTTGTTTTTACTATGAGAATCTTGTTCCCACCCTCCATTTGAGGCATAAATAATGCTTCAAATTGAGGTTGTGCAACAAGGCTTATATTCAAGAATGCATTTGGAAATTAACAATTGAATGAGGTTGATTACAAGGTAAACACCATTCTTTAAAACCATATTAATAGAAAAAGGAGCTTAGATGAACTAGAAACCTTTGGATCAAATTTCCTTGGCTGATATTGTTTTCAATAGTTTTGATTTTACTGATATGGCTGCCTATTCTTCCGATTTTTTGACTTTAATATAAGGAAGCTTGGTAAGGCCCGCTAGGGCTAGGAAGTTTAGCTAGTTTGTTTTCGATTGATGTTAATTTATTTCCCATAGTTTGCAAAGTATTAAATACATCATCTGATGGAGCTATAATGAAATAGGCTCTATAATGGTAATAGGTTGTGGAAAGATGTGAATATGCTATAAGAGGCATTGAAGGCCTTGGGGCTAATTTTCTAGCTTGAATAAGGTTGTTTTCATCCCTAATGGAAATATTATAAAATTCTGGGAGATTATATCCTCCCATAGATTGAATCATGAATGAAATATCACTATTTAAAGCTCTAAGATAATATAGAAATACATATCAGCTTGAGGCTTAAAATTGGCTGGAATTCTTTCCCAAACTTCTAGCAAATTAGATGTTAAAAATAGCCATAAATTCATGAGGATCTTTTTGATTGTAGAAATTTTATCTATGAGAGATAAATTATCACAATGGTCTTGAAATTACTTAAGTAATTTCTCTCCTAACTCATCCCAAGTTGTTATACTCCCTATCTCTAGGGTTCTGTACCATTGCAAAATCTTGTCCTTTAAATGATGCAAGTAAGAGTCTTAAGGCTACATCTTCATGAGTTATATTATGGATGAAACAAAGGGTTGCAACATCTTTAATGTGCTCTATAGGGGTAATATGATTTTCACTAGTGAATGAAGGTAAACTTTTCAGAGGCAACAATAGGTATATCATGATAAACTTGAATTACTAAAGGGTTTCCATTAGTAAAGGTCACAAAATTTCTAGGTGGTTGTATAGCCATTAGAATAATTAAGATTTGAACAACAAGATTTATACGTGGTGAAGGAAGATTAGGAGGAGGTTTCCAAAATCAGGCCTATTATAAGGTAAGGTATTGCCAACTCTTCTTCTTCTTGCATAATTCAAAGGTAAAGAAATAAACTCAGTAGGAATTCCTCTTATCGATGATCTTGTAGTCACTTTAGGCATGGAACATGCTACAAAACTAGTCTAAAATCAGCCTTACAAGTTGCCAAATAAATATTTTGATTTTTAGAATAAATTATTACAAATTTTCTCTAAAAGTGACTTTCTTTTGCTATAAATTTGTTGTAATCCATACAGATATGATTTGTGTCTCACCGGAATGGAAAAAATTGTTATCTCTCAAAATTACACCCTTGTTGAGAGATGACAAGTAGGGGTTCTAAGATTTCTTTAATCTCTCACTTTTGTAGATACAATGGAAACACCTCAAGTCTGTGGGTATACCTATTGTTGAGGTGAGTCTCTGGTATCAAGGCTAGTTCCTTATTGATGTATCCTAAACTAATTTTTTTGGGGTTTTGAGGGTAAAAGATGATTGTAACTGAAATTGAAAATGGGTGATACACCAAACTTGTTGAGGGATTTGACTGAGTATATGCACAATAAAATTGAGAATGAATTTTAGATGCATGAACCAATGGTTTTCAAATAGAATATTAAGGAAAACACTTATGTATTGAGGGATAAATCACAACAACACAACAAGATAAACATGCACACTAAGATTATGTAAAAAACCCAGATTTGCAGCAAGGTAAGATGATTAATCAGGGAATTAACATTCACAATAATTAATGGAAAGATACACACCACTACAAATAATTGAAAGGAAAAAAATTAGTTCTCATTCAAGGAAAAATTGGTAGAAAATTGCTTCAACACTCCTATGTCCAAAAATTCCTCCTTTGTGCTTTGCAATGCACACAATATATAGCAAAATATTCACCCAACCCATCCTAAAAATAGGCTAAAATTTGTACTTTCACCCATGCATGCTAATTTTACCCCTTTATCATGAATAAATAAAGGAATAAAAATAGACATGTTGATTACAATGAGGCATTAATAGCCTTAGTTACAAAATAAACTCAAGTCAAAGTGTAGTTGACTAATCTATTTTTAATAAAACTTGGGTGAATAATTTAGCTAATAATAGTTACTTTGATTGTTGTGAAAGTCTTCTCCAATGTGCATGCAATCTTTTTCTTCTTCTACTTGATGTGACACTTGTAATTTGATCCACTTGTAATGATAAATTTGGCATTTTTACAATTCTTCCCCTTGATGCACATGCAAAAATAATTTCCTGTGTGAATCAAAAATAATTCCTTTGTCTTCAATACTTTGAAAAATATTCACTTGACTGTGGGGACCACTTGTCATGTTCACATGAAAAAATAATATTTTCTTTTTTTGATGTGAAAATAAGGTAATTAGCTTTGTAATGATATTTCTTGTTCTACGTGTTGACATGTAAATATGGTCCATTCAATTTATGTCTTCTTTTTCTACTTATTAAGCATGAGGTCCCTTATATTAATGATTAAGGTATTTCTTTTCTTATTTAAGGTATAAATCATTTGGCATCATAGCCTTTACTTTGACCATTATATAATCATTTGATAATTATTTTATCTTTAACATATGTCATTGGTTATAATTAATCATTTCCCTCTATGTGGTCAGCCATTTTTGATTTTGACATGGCATATACTTATTTTATAAGGTTTAACTTATGTGATCCCTTTTGATAATCATTACAATCATGATTTTTTATTTCATTATTTGGATTTTGGGATCCATTTTGATTATGAATCATTAAGGAAAATATATTTTTCGATGGCTTTTAAATTTTTATTTTTCAATATATATATTATAGCTTTAGTCTTTTTCGAATAATAATTTTTAATAATATAGTTTTTGATTCGGGATTTTGGAAGGTAATCATTTAATTGAGAATTTATCCTCTCCCCACAATGACTAGACCCAATTTGATTTTTGGTTGGTCGGTTAAATGATTAACCATAGTTTTAACTCTAACCTAAATTTGATTGATAATTTAAATTGATCTCTGCCATTGATTCATGCACTTCTGATCTTGATGACTCTCATTTTTAATCGTATTCAAGTTCATGGTATGGTTTTGGTATGTAACTCATTGAATCTTGATTCGATTTTTTGATCTTGATCATGAGTTCATCGATGTCTTGAATCTAAAGATTTCAGTTGATTTGATTAATTGACATTTGATTCGCAATTGTTCAATCCACTACAAAACTTCATCTCCATCATTGATCTCTATTGATTTGCATTGAACTTGATAATTGTTCTTTGATTTTTCATTCTTGTAATGTTCTTAAATCTAGAATGTTGATCTTTAATCTTGATTTAGGTGGAAGGTTGATTTGAGTTTGGTTCATTTGATAAGATAACTCAACCCTAATCACTATTTTCATTTTTTTTTCTTTTGTATTTGGCGTGAAGCCTTTTCTGATCTTTTTCTAGGTTTTTAAACTTAGCTTTATTCAAGTTTTGAGATTGAAATATCTTTCCCCGACTAATGTGGCTTCATTTCTAATTTTCATACTTTTTGTTTTTCTATGGTTCAAGCTCTCTCAAGAAGGGTGACTTTGGTTTATGAAGCCATTTTGAGCTTTATTTGTGAGGTTTTGTCACGTTCTTTTTTATTCTTTTGTTGAAAAATTGTGAGTTTTTAGTTCTTTTGTGCATATTTTGAAGTTTTGATCAGTTTCATGAATATTTGTAATGAGGTTTGTGGGCTTTGTGAACTTTAACTCTGAAGTTTTTGCCATTTTTATTCATTCAAGCTTTCCGATCATTGAGTTTTGATTTCTTCTTTGCTTCTTAAGTTCTATTAATATTTTTATTTAGTAACTTCTTATGCTCATCATTTTCAAGCTTTTAAAAGTTTCTTTGATTTATTTTTCATTTTATTTGCATGGCTTTGATCCCTTTGTAGATTTTGTTATTGCTCTTCATTCTACTTTGTTTTTGATCATTTCTTGGTTTTTCTCATTGTTTAGTAAATTCACTTTTCAAAGCATCAAAATGATAAGTTAAAATTGAATCTTTTTAAATACTGATTCTAGTATTTTATTTTTAATTTTCAAATGGGTTTTCGATTTACTTCCATGGGTTCTTACTCACTGATTTCTTACTATTATGTTTTTAGAGCTCCTGGGTATTCATTCTTTTATTATTTGATGTTTTGCTTGTTTTTGAGCTCATTCCTTCGTATTTTATTTATGGTTTAAAAAAATTTGTCGCACTTAATTTATTTCCTTTTGGCTTTTGATATATTTTATTTCTTTAAGCTTCATTTTTGATTCATTATGAATATACTACTTTAAAGCTTTCCATATTTACTTATTTTTTTAGATATGGATATAGTCTTCATTCTAAATTGGTTTGTAAATAAATTTTTTTCAATTAAGATATTTTCATATTTTTCATCCATTTTGAAATTTATTTTTAAAATGTTGATTTGCTCTAAACCCAATTATCTTTTCTATTTGAACTTTTAGGTTTGTACATTTGATTCTTGTAGATTTTGGTAATAAACTTTGATTTTTTATGATGTTTTGGTGAATTTTTCATTTTCCATAAATCATGAAGGAGAACCTGATTTTATCATATATTGAAATTATTTATTTCAAGTATTCAATATAGTATAATGGTCATGTATTTATTTCTTAATCTTTTAATTTGCCTTACTTTTTCTCAGAATGAATCTCTAGTTGTAAGCTTGTAGAAAATTTATTTATGATAGATTATTATTTTCAAATTTCTCATTGTGGTCTTCTTTATTTATTTGCTTTAAATTTCCATTTGTCAATGTATTTTATTTTGATGCTTTTGAACCTCATTGTTCTCTATTTTTGATTCATTTTTTTGAATGACAATTCTTTTTCTTGAGCTTATTTTCCTTTGATTTTTATCTTTGTTCACTAATTTTCAATCTTTGATTCTGAAATTTCCATTTTGCATCTATTTTGATGCTTGCATATAAATTGTTTGATGATTTATGAACTTATTTTTGTTATAATTTAATTTTTACAATGAGATGTTATTTTCACGAAATCTTCATGAATTATCATTTTTGATTTTAAATCCATTGATTGATTATCTCCATTATCTTCTATGCATTAATTCCTTAGTATCTTTTACCTATAATTTTCTTTTTTATCTTGAAATAACTCTGTTGTAGATCCATCTTGAAATTAATAAAATAATGATTTTCTTTGTGTTATTTTACCACTAATGATGCAATTTCATTTGGTACTTTCTTTTTTGATTTTAATTAAATTAGAACTTTGTTTTACATGAAACTTTGAATTTTTTCATTTAAATTGATCTCTATTGTAATTCATATGTTGATTAAGAAGTATAAGCTTCATTTTTCCAAAATGAATCTTATTATTTGATGCATTATTGACATGATGGATATTCATCTTTAAAATGTAATTTGATTTGATAAAAATATTATTTCTTAAATATTTGTTTCTTAGATGAAAAAAATTGTTTCCATTTTATTTTTAGTCTATAAAATTGTAACTAATTTGTGATTGATGTAAAATTTTCTGAATGCATAAGCTTGAATTCCTTCTTTTCATAATGTCATAATTTCTTTGAAATTGAATTTCATAAATATGGTTGTTTTGATATTGATTTTTCTAAATTGTTATTTTTGAAATTGAAAAATATCTCATATTAGAACTGATCATTCTTCTTCTCATGAATGGAAACTATATGATTTTCCTATATCTTGAAATTTGAGATTTTATATTTAAACCATGAAATTTTGTAATTTGAATTTCTTCAATTTGATAATATTAATTTTTTAATGATTTTATTGAACTTTTTAATGTATTGAAACTTTATTTATGTATTCTTAATGATAAAACTTATGAGTTCTAAAAGTTTGATATTTGCAAATGGAAGATAATTTTAATGATTTGAAAAGATATCTTTTTCATTATCAACCTTTCAATTTATTTTTCTATACTTCTCTTTTAAGTATATTCCTGTTTTATTTCATACTTTTAGTAACTTGATTTGATCAATTATGTCTTTTTAAAATTTGATTTTATGAATTTTCATCTCTTTGAATTCTTCCAAATTTTCTTGAAATTCTTTTGGTCATTTATTGTATTGATGCATCTATACTTATAGTAAAAAATTTTAAAACATGCATTGATTTTTTTCTTCAACATGTACACTCGCACACTTAAGAAAATAGTTAGAAAATAATTAGGCTTTTTTCCTTCTCTTATGTTCCATAGTTTTTCTTTTTCTTTCCTTTTTTGTCATGATTATGGGAATCATATGTGCTACTGTAAGATACTACTTTATCAATTATGTATCTATTATTTGATGTACTTTATGCCTCTTGATATTAGGAAATCCATTTGTATGAAGTTAGAAATACATGAGTATAGATTAAACCCTGAGCTCTTTATTGATGTCTTTTTCTTTCATTTTTTCAGGTACACTGTATTCTAGATATAAATGATGATGAAGATGGATGGAGCTAGAACTGAACAAAGAAGACTAGAAGAAAACCCAAGGAAATGATGGGTTTCTTCTATACTATTTTTTACTTTTAGCTTTATGCACATGTACTTCTTTCTTCAGTAGTTATGAGTTACATCCCACGGACTTGTGTGGGAAACATTAAATTTCTTCATGAATAAATGACATTAATTTTTGTAATTGAGTTGTATACTTCTTTCTGCATTCAACTTTTATGATGGATATTGATTGTATAATGGAATAAACAACTCAATCACATAATTAAATGTATTTAAACATGCAAAAATAATGAGTTTTGATGTACCTGTAACTTAATAATGAACTCTCATTCATGTAACTCAAATTTGTTTGTTGCTCTTGAATATAACATTTCACCTAAATTGTGATTCCCACCTTCATCAAGGCAATGCATTAGTCCTTCGGGATTTTGTGTTTCCTTGTTGAAAGACAAACATGGAATGGCAGTCTATGTGAGGTGTTACATTTTGTAACAACACACATAGTTGTAGATTACATGTAGTTAATCAATTTTCAGCAACTGAAAACACAATAAAATGTATGACTTCCCCTAGTTAGGTCCATTTCATCAATGCCTTCCATCGAAAATGAAGTTTTGAGTTTCCATTTTTACATGAGTGAAAAAATTGTCAACATTTTGTGGTGAATCATGTGGGAAAAGCTACCTGCTAGCTTGTAGACCATTTCCTCGCTCTTGTCCATTAGGCATGGAGTAAAAGCATATAACCAAAATTTTCCTTTTTCAAAAAAATCGAACCCTTTCAAAAAACAACCTAAAGATGGGAAAGGATCTGGAAAACTAGATCACGTGCACGAGTGTACTTATTGAATTGAAAAACATTCCAATGTACATGAACTACACTTATTAAAAGGGAAATCCTACTCTAACCAACACTATAGGATTTTCAATAAAAACATTTAAGAAACATACCATTCACAGGAATGGGAAGTTCCTCTCCATTCACCTTGAAAATTAAATGCATTGTGTTCCTTGTAAGCTGAAATCATATAGGACCACTCCAGATTATATCAAACTTCATGTGGTTTCTTGGATTTGTACGATCAACATCCCATTTTAACACAATGTCTCCTTCATTAAAGACTTTGAAATTATATTTTTATCAAATGTTTTCTTGATTTGTCTTTGATTCTTTTCCATATTTAGATGAGCTTAATCTCTTAGCTCTTACAACTCCATTAATTCTACATAACAAACCTACAATGGTTCATTCTCAAGTAGTTCCATTTGATGTAGTAAATCCAATGCAGTAACTCAACCGAGATGAGCATTCTTTCCTCTCATCCATAAACAAGCTTGTATGGTGAATTTCCAACTCGATCTTTAGGAGTCACTATGTGAACCCAAAGTGCTAAATTTAACATCAGATACTAACTCTTTTGTTGTCCTTAGTGTTATTTTGATGATCTTCAAAATATTTTTTTAGTTAGTACTTTCAGCTAATCCATTACCTTGTGGGTAATAATTAGATGAAGTACTCAAATAAATTCCATGCTTGATAACCCAATTTGTTACCTTTGCAC
Organism: Taxus wallichiana var. yunnanensis; assembly: GCA_018340775.1. Classification (NCBI taxonomy): domain Eukaryota; kingdom Viridiplantae; phylum Streptophyta; class Pinopsida; order Cupressales; family Taxaceae; genus Taxus; species Taxus wallichiana. The sequence continues at coordinate 165,375,548 of CM031240.1, forward strand.
CAAGAAATGCTAAGGCATTATCTAAAATGATAGTTGCTGGAACACCAAATCTACAAATTATACCTTCATAAAATGATAAGATTGAAGTATCATTAGCTTATTTCAAAGCTACTGCTTTAGTCCAACATGTAAAATAATCCATAGCAATCAAGATCCACTTGTGTCCTTATGAAAAGGTGGATTTATCATGCCAATGAAGTCAAGACCCCACTACATGAATGGTTGATCCACTGAAATAGGTTGCAAGGGTAGCAAATCTAAACATTCTTTTCCAACAAAGAAAGCACATTTCTTACACTTTCTAATCCATTCAAGAATTCCTTGAATATGTTGGGCTAATAGTAACCAGCTTTCATAATTTTAAGGTTGTAGTATGTGCTGAGAAGTGACCTCCTACAGTCCTTCATGAAACTTGGATAATAGTTGTTGAATTCTATCATAATCAATACATCACAAAAAAATCCATTTATATCCCTTTTAAAACACACCATCAATGAAAACATAAGGTACAACTTGTAACCTGAAATATATTTGTTTATTCTTTCCATACCTTCTGGATAAGTACCGTGTTGTAAGTAATTAACCAAATCAGTCATCCATCTTGATTCCTAAACTTCTGGATTGAGTTCTAGTTGTTTATTTTCAAGTTGTACCAAGATTTTTGAGTGTTGATATGTGATTTCAACATGTTGTGCTGAATTTTTGATTCTACATCCTGTTGCTTTTCCATATCAACAATTATATGTTCACACAAACCTTTTCCTTGAACTATTTTTGCAACACAGATGTCAACATCATACTCCATAACTCTTATAATCTAGCATGTTCTCTTCTCATTTAGTTCTTTGTTCAATAAGAACACTTTAACACTGGATGAGAGACTAAGACATGTATCAAAAGGAATGATAACCAAATCACACCAAGCCAAGAACACAGATGCTAATAAAACACCATGATCAATAAGATGAAATTAATTTTCCAAATAAACTTTACATAAACCTTTGCAAACAAATGAGCAACAATATCATATATTATTATGGAACTCAATGAAATATGATGAGAATGGATTTTTCTTATATAGGAAAGGAATAATAATCTAAGAACTAGTCAAGGTCGTAGATCAAGCCACAAATCAAGGAAATAACTAGTTATCAAGAAACTAGTCAAGACCATAGATAAAGGAAAGAACTATACCTACCAACTAGATAATATCCCCTAATATCTAGATAAATAAAAATAAATATCCATACACATAAATGGGTGAGGATAAATATAATAAAGGTAAATAAAGTACCTAGGTGAACATGAGGTAAGGTAAATACCTACTCTAACACACCCTCGTTAAGTGAAGCTAGGGAAAAATAGAAGTGGTGTGTCCACAGAATGAGTCCTGAAACTAGGCCTGATGAGGTACTCATGTACAATATATCCATGAAGAAATCTTGAACCAAAAGAAGGAAATAATCCTGCTTAGAAAAAGAGAAAGAAGAAGAAGAAGGAAGATGTTCTCACGAACACCCCCAAGAACAACTTCAAAACCCCGTCAATTCCACACAACTCAAGGTAGAGAGGTGATGCACAAGGCTTCATAAAGATGTCTGCAATGTGCTACTGATTTAGAATGTACTCCAAGAATAGAACTCCATCCTAAATGTGTCGATGAATGAAGTGGATGTGTATCTCAATATACTTGGTCCGCTGGTGCTCAGCTGGGTTGCAAGAAATGTGAATTACACTTTTGTTTTCATACTTAAGTAAAATCAAAGAATCCTATGGGAATCAAAACTCTATCAACAACTATCGAAGCCAAAGAATCTTTTGACTCGTTATAAGCTGTTGCCATGTACTCTACCTCTAAAGATGAAAGTGTAATAGCATTTTTTTTTGCACACCCAAACAATTGGAGAAAAACCAAGAAAAAAAGATATCCAAAAGTGGAACTCCTATCATCAATAGAAATTTCCCAATATGAATTTGTATATCCAACCAACTGAGTAGAACCCCTAGTGTAGTGTAGGACAAAGTGGGAAGTGTCCTACAAATAGCACAAAATCCTTTTAGCATCCTGTCAGTGACTATTATGAGGAGAATGTGCAAACCAAGATACAAGATTTACTGAAAATGAAATATCAAGGTGACTATGGGTTAAGTACATTAGACTCCCAACTAACTACCTATACAATGTAAGATCATAAAGTGGTGTGGTACATATGGAATTAAGAGTAACCTAGACTGAAAAAGAGATGGACTTGGCTTGCAATCAGCCATATCAAAGTGCCAAAGAATATCATGGGTGTAGTTTTGCTGACTCAAATGAATCCTCAAGCTATTTAAGAAATCTGCAATCCAAGGAAATAATGCAATAACCTAAGATCTATCATGTCAAGCTATGTAGAAAGATCCCTCTGAATAGTCTAAATGTGGGAAGAAGAGTTGTCATAAGTAACAAATCATAAACATACAAGACAAGTATCATAATATCCTCACCAACATGTTGGAGATATATTGTATGATCATAGTGGAAATGAACAAAACCAGTATGTAGAAGAAAAGAATCCATCTTCTCATACCAATGCCGAGGGCTTGTTTGAGACCGTAGAGACCTTCGGACCCTATAAACAAGATAAGAATCCTAAAAATCCAACCAACTGATTGCTGTATATATTTCCTCTTGTAAATCTCCATGTAAAAGGAACTCTTCACATCTATCTCGTATAAGGCCCACCCCCTGTAATATAGCAATAACAAGTACAAGTGTATAGAATCCATCTTGGCAACAGAGAAAATTCTCGGAGTAATCAATACCTTGACTTGTGAAAAACCTTTGTAACAAGACAAGCCTTATACTTGTCAATGGACCCATCACCGATTGTATATTTGGTTTGGTATACCCACTTACACCTAACCACCTTTCTTCCTTTAGGAAGAGATACCAAATCCTAAGTATGATTATTGATCGAAGAATACTCACTCGCCATCACATCAACCCACTCTTGTATCCCATGAGCCTTTGAAAATTACTATGGATCCTCAAAATTACTTGACACAAAATTCCGTAATCACGTAGAATGTATGTGATGATGCCTAGTGGGTGGAAGATCCTGTATGAAAGGTGTTGCCTTAGAAAATGTAGTGCGATCCCAATTAGGCATAGTGAAAACATCTGTGGGAATAGGATAGTTAACGACATGTATAACCTCCTCATCAGCCTTCTCGAAAGAAAGGATCCTCAAGATGAGATGAAGAAGAAGAAAAGATTTGAAATGGTCCTCTTAATTTGGATAGAATCAAGCGGACACACTCTTCGTCCTTCTTATCTCTTCCACTCCCCTTCAAATATGTCAAAAAATGCTTGAACTTGGTAATATAGTCTATAATTGTTGGAAAATCTTTAGGATTAAGAGAGGTGATATCAATTTCAAGTTTGTTGGTCACGAAAATCATCGGGAGGGTAGATCTATGGATAGGCAGAGCCAACAGGTAATACGAGGGCATAGCCCCTCTTTGAGACAAAGAAAGTGAAACTAGTTTATTCTTTATTCTACCAGTGAAGAATCAAGCAAGTCTTACGATTATGCCTTACGCCGTGGGGTTTGGGATCTCATCCTGTGAGTTAGTTACTTCGAAGAATAGATTGGAATGAAGGAGGGAAAGGAAGAAAGATGGATCTGAAGGGAGAAAAAATGAATTCAAAGTAGAAAGGTCGGAGGGTTTATGTTTTGGGATGGTAGTAAATGAGCCAAACCTACTTGCATAAATGATAAAAAAGTAGAGGTAGATCTAACAAAAAAACAACATAGATCTAACTTAAGAAAGATCTAATGCACATAACACATTCATTGAGCACAAAGTTTTAATTTCAGTATTAATATTTTTAGTTACAAAGTACAAAGCCTTTTCCTTCTCACTTCTATTTTTCATCTAAAAATGTCCACCACCTAAATAAAACAAGTATCCAGTATATATATAGAAGGAGAAGGAGAAAGAAGGCAAAAAGGAAACAACAAGCATTTACAAATATCTAAAAGTCAACTTGTTGACTTAGGGCAACTTGGTGGATGACAACATCCCATGGTGCAACATGGATGATGTCATCATTTGTGCCAACATTCTTTTAAATATTACAAAAAAGAGAATAATCCTAGGAGGAAGGAGCCTATTCATCGTCAGTCTGCAATGGTGGAAAGGAGTATCTCGCCACATTTAGGAGAGAAATATGAAATTGAGCACAGTACTCCATGAACTTACTAATCATCGAGTTGAAGTTGATCCTGAGCGGGACCCTTGGTGTGATCATTGATGACCCCACAAGTCTCTCGTTCATCTCTGAGTCTCTCCGGGAGCTTGAAGTATTCATTACCTGCCTCCATCAGGTATCCAACAAAATCACGGTAGGCCAGAAGGTTGTTGATAGATTCAGCATCAAAAGTGGATTCGACCCTAAACCGGTGCGGACACGATCTCCTTAAAGAGCCGAATCTTTGTCATCTACCTTCCTCGGAGGTGTATGATGGGGTGAGTAAGCTCAAAGACATCCTTAGGATGATCTGTTCCATTTGATGCATGGCATCCAAGGCTTCCTCCTTGATTTTATCAATTTTCTCCAAGACAAATTCCATTTGGTCAACCCGATAGTCCAAGGTAGCTAGGACTTTGTTGGGTGCTCTTGGGTGATTGAAGATGCCAAATTTTACTAATTCATCGACTGGGTAGTCAAGAATCTTCTGGAATGTCTCATGTTGTAACCTGGCATGGTCCAACTCTTCAGACATAGGTCCTGTAATCGCTTACGGGTTCCTTATGTAGCTTTGATAAATATTTTGATATAGCTCCGTGAACTTTATAATGACTTCGTCACTATCTTTGAGGATCTGGTCTCTCCAGGAGGATACTGCCATTCCTTGCACACCAATCTTGGCATACTATTTATCTTTTCTGTTCGAGGGCTTCAAGAGTTTTGGTGGCAGCTATAGAGGTTCACTTGCCCATTTTTGTAGGGGCTTGAGAAAATTTTTGTTCTATTCTTTCAAGATATCCTCTTCTTTTCCTTTCTTCTTGAAGCTTTTTGCAAAGGGAATCCACCATGATAGGGCCTCTCCTTGCGGATTTCGAGGATGTTCCCATTGCTGACTGTGTCACTTTGTATAATCTGTAGGAGACGGATAATTTTTATCCTTTGTGGGGTCGGGTATGAGATCTCCATCACCCTTTCACTGAGGCACTTTGAGAGAAGCAGGTTATAGTTTTTGCTTCAGCTCCTTTAATGGAATCACGGAGAAGTATATAGGTCAATAGGGACTTTCCTCTTGTGCTTTGGCTCGGGTGTTTGGAGATCCATTACCTGACTTAGGGGAGTGGGACCAGGGAAGAGGAGGGGAACAAGGGTGGAAGAAGGAGCAAATGCAGTGTATAGGGAAATACATCGAGACACTTGGTGGTGGCATCGAGAGAAGCCAACATAGTGCTTATGGGGGAGGAGTCACTGCAGGAGAGGAAGCCAGTAGGGTGGAAGGGATACGAGAGATGAGAGAAGAAATGTTGGGGGAAAGCTCAGCGAGGGAAGAGAAGATGGAGGAAGAGGAAGGGGGAACAATAGAAGACGGGGGAGAAGACATAACCAAAGGAGTGGTTGGTTGAGTGACATGAGGAGGGAAGGAGGAGCGGGGAGATGGAATGGTGGGAACTTTAGTGAGTTACAATGCAGGGTGGCGACATCCTCAGTGGATGTGCCCATTGGAATGGTTAATTCTTCTTCTTCTTCTAGAGAGATCAAGCTTACTACCTATTCCTCGGAAGTGGAAGGAGGACTCTCGGGAGTTTCCTCACGGGTAGTGCTTGTTTCTCCTTATTTATCCTTACCTTTTCCCTTTGGCGGAGTGCTTGGCTGTGAAGTGCATTACCTAAGGGAGACGTGGTGAAGTCTACTCCAAGGTAGATGAGGTCATTTTCCCGCACCCGTAATGCTGTGGCGCTCAAGAGTGCCTTTAACTCTTTCCTCGATGAGTGCAGGGTGCCTTTATCCTATCTATCTTGGTAAATGGCCAATTGTCCCATCTCGTATCTAGATAGACACAATCGACTTCTTGATCGATTGCTTTGGAAACCTTTTGAGACAATGGCCACACCATATTGGATGATCTCTACCAGGCCGGAGGTGGGATTGATCCTTTCTTCTCGAGCTCGACCTCATGATACAAGTTGATGTAAATATCATTGATACGTGCAGGATGTGAATTGGATCAAGCTTTGCCTTCCTGGAAAGGTAGTCACAGAGGATGAAATGTTGGCCT